>SJXQ01009091.1:718188-745041 GCA_006408695.1 Aepyceros melampus
CAGGATCCCGAGCGGAGAATCCAGGTCAGTAGGCCACCCTAGGAGCATTTTATATGGGGTGGAAGTTCTTTGGCTCCTGGAGCAGCCAGAACTTCAGAGTCCCAGGGAAAGGGGCATGGCCTCATAGGCAGGGCAAGGTATAGAGGACACAGTGTGGCATCATGGGTGCAGCAGAGCATCCTGGGTACAGCATGGTCGGCGCAGCCCTGTGCTCTTCAGCTTCTCTGAAGAATACTGGCAGACAACTCCAAAGATGAAAGATCGGTTGAAAAGGAATAGTCCACCTTCTGTCAGAGTTATTATTTTTCTTTTTTTTCTTTTTTTTTTTTTTTACTTTTTGGCCTCGCCCTCTGACATGTAAGGATCTCAGTGCCCAACCAGGGATCAAACCCACACCCCCTGCATTGAAAGTGCGGATCTTATCCACAGACCACCAGGCAAGTCCTCCACTACAAATTATTTTAAATTACGTGTGATGCAATTATTTTTATCCTTGTATAAATAACGCAAACAAGAGACTTCCCTGGTGATCCAATAGCTAAGACTCCATGCTCCCAGTGCAGGGGGCCCAAGTTCAATCCCTGGTCAGGGAACTAGATCCCATATGCTGCAACTAAGAGTTCATATGCTGCAACTAAAGACCCAGGGCAGCCAAATAAATAAGTTAAATGAATATTTTTAAAAAACAAACAAAAAAAAGTAAACAATACAAAGAAAGGACAAGCTTCTATGATCACCTTCACCCAATATCACTCCTTCCCCATAGGTGCCCACTGTTAGTGTTTCATGAATTGCCTTACAGAAAAGGGTTAAAAAAGAGATTTTTTTCTTTGCTTTTTATACCTATAAAACCTAGAAACCCTCAAAGTTTCTATTGAGACTTTTAAACAAAAATGGAATCCTACTATAATCACTATTTTGTAATTTCCTTCTTAATATGTCTTAAAGGTCTTTCCATATCAGTACATGCAGATCTACCTATTTCTTCAAACTGTTGTTCAGTCACTAAATCATGTCCAATTTTTACAATCCCATAAAGTGCAGCACTTAATGCCAGACTTCCCTGTCCTTCACTATTTCCCAGAGTTTGCTCAAACTCATGTCCACTGAGTCAGTGATGCCATCCAACCATCTCATCCTCTGTTGCCCTCCTCCTCTTGCCCTCAATCTGTCCCAGCAGCAGGGTCTTTTCCAGTGAGTCGGCCCTTTGCATCAGGTGGCCAAAGTATTGGAGCTTCAGCTTCAGCATCAGTCCTTCCAATGAATATTCAGAGTTGATTTCCTTTAGGATTGACTGGTTTGATCTCCCTGCTGTCCTCTTAAGAATCTTCTCCAGCACCACAATTCGAAAACATCAGTTCTTCAACAATCAGCCTTCTTTATGGTCCAACTTTCACATCCATACATGACTACTGGAAACATCATAATTTTGACTATATGGATCTTTGTCAGCAAAGTGATGTCTCTGCTTTTTAATATGCTATCTAGGCCTGTCATAGCTTTTCTTCCAAGGAGCAAGTGTCTTTTTATTCTTTCAAATTGCTGCATGGCTCTCCCCAGGGTGAATGTGCCATGGACTTGATTTGTAACTGCTGGTGCATCGTGTTTCTAGACTTACATTCTTCAGGGGGTTATATGGTCCTAGTTATATCACTAAAGACTATACAAAGCTGAGGATAGAAAATAATGACAATGGATGCATTCCTTCAATCAACAAAATCCTGTGGAATGCTTCCTTTGAGTATAGACTTCATCTTTTAATACACAATCAAGCCAGACCTGCATGTATGAGTTTAGTGAATAATATCAATCATGTTACTACATTGTTTGAAACTCATTCATCATTCCTTCATGACCCATCTACTTTGTGCCAGGCATTCTGCTAAGCTTTGTGGGACTATAGAGTATTAGTTGTGGCTGCTTTGGTTGCAATTAATAAAAAACCCTACTTAACCTGGCTTTAACAGATAATATATTGGCTTCCATTAATTAACACATTTAGAGGAGGAATGTCACCAGGAAGACGTGGATGTTCATTTCTCAGTCTGTTTTCCTCTGAAAGCTTCATTCTGGGACAGGTTCTGTCCTGGTGATGGCAAGGTGGTATGCTCCAGGCCTAAACCCAATCCTCTTAGCAAGTCCAGCAAAGGAACTGTGCCAGTTGCCTAGCAAAAGACTAGGATTCACTCTGATTATATCAATTTGGCTCAAATGCCTGTCACTAGGCCAATCCCTGCTCTGATTGGTCAGTTCTGGGTTACATGCCCACCTCTGTCTAGAGTCAAGCTGTTTCATTCAACACCCCTGCTTTCCCCAAACCAAGGCTCCTAAAAAGAGACCATTAATTTGAATGCGAAATAATTATCTCTCTTTCTATTAACTTCTAACTGAAATTTAGCATTTCCTTCTATTATGAATGTAACAAACATTTCACAGCAGTATTAAAACTTCCTATAACTTTGGCACCAATAGAAATCACAGATATTTCATATCTCATCACAAAATGTCATTTACTTTCATCACTATTTTGAAACTTAGGGTAACTATCAGACCAATTAGATCTTGCTATTCATGTGTTAATAAAGAAATATATATATACTACTATATCAAAATTTCTTATCATGTGATAACTGTTTCAATATAATTGAGTTTTAAAAAATTGTTTGTAGCTGATATTAAGCATTTAAAAACATCAACATGAGGAGGGGTCCATAGCCCACAAAAAAGGTCTAGATATAATATAGGAGAGATATATAATATCTAGATATAATATGATTTCCTCCCCAAAAGGACATCAGGTGCCTTTGCCAGAGGTGTCTCTGCCCCACAGGGAACACTAACCTACACAGCTCAGGAGCAGCTGATCCTCACGACTCTGCTGACTTTATTGTCCTCCAGAAGCCCCGAAGAGGTTCTCCATACCAGAAGCCAAGATTTCCTCTGTCAAAGGAGGTGCAGAAATAGAAGGAACAAAATGAAACCTGGATCTCCTTTGTGAAGAGGAGGAGGAGACTTAAGCAAGATGCTTAAGGAGAAGTTCATGAGCTCCGTTTGCTCTGCAGATACAACTTGTCTCAGCATAGAACCCAGCAATAGGCCTGCCCTTTGACCAGGATTCCCTCTTCCTGGGAGTTCACCTTAGAAATCAGTAGAAGGAAGAGAACAAGCTAGCCAGGAGAAATATTCACTAAGGTGGGCTGGGGCTAGGGAGGCTGGGTCTGGAGCCTGGAGTCAGGCAGGCCTGTGTTTGAAGCCTTGCTCAAAAGGGTAAACAACAGTGCCTCTCACACACATGAACACTGCTCCTCTGACATCAGGGGTGGCGTCTAGTTCTTCCCCTGGATTTCAGACTAGCTTTCTGACTTGATTTGACCAAGAGAACTCAGCAGAAAGGATGCTATCCCAGTACCCGCCCTAGGAGTCAGACAATGGGAGCTTCTACTTTCACTCTCTGGGAAGCCAGTCACTGCGTAAAGAAATCCTGCTAACATGCCAAATAGTCCATGTAGAGAGGCCCTGAAGGAAGAGAGGCCACAGAAACAGAAACCAGCTGACTTGTAGCCATTTTAGCCTCCCTTGCTGCAACACCAGTTCAGTTCAGTTCAGTCTCTCAGTCGTGTCTGACTCTTTGCAACCCCATGAATCACAGCACACCAGGCCTCCCTGTCCATCACCAACTCCTGGAGTGCAACACCAGACATCTGAATAAACCCATCTTGGAGCCCCCAGCCCTAGTGAAGCTGCCTCAGTTAGTACTGTGTACAGCAGAGATGACTCAACTCCATCAAGCTCTGACCACACTGCAGAACCATGAACACATAAATAGTTGTCGTCCCTTAAGCTACCACATTTTCATTTTCTAAGTGAGTGAGTCTCTGTTTTGTAAGTTCATTTGTATCATTTCTTTTTAGATTCCACACATAAGGGATGTCATATCATATTTCTCCTTCTCTGACTTTTTTCACTCAGTATGACTCTCTCCAGGTACATCCATGTTGACACAGTGGCATTATTTTGTTTTTGGTTTTGTTTTGTAATGGTTGAGTACTTACTATCCCACTGTACATATGGGCACAACATTTAAAAGAATAACATAGCCCGAGGACACGACATAAACTGATTAGCACCAAATAGGTCCAAAGTGGTGGACAAGTCAATGTACAGCAGAGATGACTCAACTCCATCAAGCTCTGACCACACTGCAGAACCATGAACACATAAATAGTTGTCGTCCCTTAAGCTACCACATTTTCATTTTCTAAGTGAGTGAGTCTCTGTTTTGTAAGTTCATTTGTATCATTTCTTTTTAGATTCCACACATAAGGGATGTCATATCATATTTCTCCTTCTCTGACTTTTTTCACTCAGTATGACTCTCTCCAGGTACATCCATGTTGACACAGTGGCATTATTTTGTTTTTGGTTTTGTTTTGTAATGGTTGAGTACTTACTATCCCACTGTACATATGGGCACAACATTTAAAAGAATAACATAGCCCGAGGACACGACATAAACTGATTAGCACCAAATAGGTCCAAAGTGGTGGACAAGTCAACTTCCACTAGACTGTGAGTCTCAGTATACAGTCATTTAACACATCAGCAAGCTGAATGACAAACCCACAGGTGCCATGACAGTTCCAAGGCCAACCATAAAGGTCAAAAAGTGAAAGGTGGCCCAATTCCTGGAAATCCCTGACCCTTCTCCCAAATAGCTGGAGTATTCCTTCTACTCATTAGCCTATGAAATCACCCACCTGTTTAAAAACTGACAACTCCATACCCTGGGGCCACTCTCACCTTCTGAGATGGCCTACACTCTGTCTATGGAGTCTGTTTCTAAATAAACCCACTTCTTACCTATGACTGAATTCTTTCTGTGATGAGTCATCAAGAACCTGAGACCAGGTGTGTGATCTCAGTCCTGGCCCATAGGTTCAAGTCCCATTGTGGGTTTTGGCTTGGTTTGAGTCCCAGCCTGATTAACACAGTTTTAATAATATGTTATAATTTCCTGCAGGGGCTGAGTTTCTCTAAGTTATTGGGATGTACTCTACTGGATAGAATAGCATGGAACCATTAGAAATCATAAGCACAAAGTCATGAACTTTATTTATTGTATAATTTGAAGTAAAGAGAGTCTTTCTGATTCCAATGAAGAAAAAAAATTTTCTGAATAAAAGTTATAAGGCAATAGGAGAAATAAAAACTGGTAGTGTACTTGGGTGGTGGGTTTTATTTACAAATATACTTTAAGGATTTCTGTAGTGTTATTCTCAACTTCTTAATAATAAATCATTTTAATGCAATTTCCAAATGGGATTAAGTTTTGGAGGAAACATGGAGAAATGAAGACTATGTATTTGAGTCTTGATTTTAGTGAAAATGTTCTCTACTCAAATTTTCTTTAATTTGATCTTCATAAAAAATAATTTCAGTGCAATTATTAAATAGAAAACTGATCATTGTGTAATTTATCCAGTGCTATTATGAGCCCAGCAGGGAACGAAGTGCTTGTGTTCCTTCATTTATTCAACAAACAGTGAAATGCAGAGTTCAACAGGAGGGATTTCCATGCTTTGTTCTTTGATGCCTCCCAGCACCTCTATCATGTCGGTGGTGTTATTATCCCCATTTCACAGATGAGGAAATTGAGACTCAGAGAGGTTACGTTTCTTATCAAAGTCATTCAGCTTGGAAGTGGCAGGACTGAGATTGGAGCTCAGGTCTCTTGAGACTCTCTTTTCATTATCATTCACCTCTTAGCCCACAGCAGTACAGACTGCTCCCATTAAACAGACTCAGCAAGTCTGTAAGCACGAAGCAGCAGCATGCTTTTGTCATAAAATAACAGCATCGAGTCAGCAGACCTGGACTTGGATCCTGGGTCACTGTCTGGCTCTTCCCTCTGTACCTTCATGGCCTCACGGGCTAAATGAGGGATTTGGATAAATACTTGGAAAATTCTGGAAAATAACCCAAACCATAATGCCTTGGACCTTAACTTTAACTGATTAGAGTAGGTTATTCTTAAAATTGTGGTTCAAATGTCCCAATTGTGCTCAGATACTATTCTAAGCAGTATTTGGACTTAAAGTTCCAAGATTTGGGTTAAAAGATTGGTGTGCTTTTGAGTGATTTGGGATCAGTTTTCTAGCTCTCTGACTTTCAGTTTCAAGGGCAATATCAATCCTAACCTCTTTCATTGATTGTACGGACCCAGTGTTGACCCAACCCATGTGGAAGAACTGAATAGTCAATAAATAAATATAACATGTATCTGTATATATAGATCTTAAATGAAAGACACTTTAATGAAACCTCACAGTAAAAGTATATAATATATACAATTAGTATAAATCTGTTTTGATGTTTTATAATCACTTAGGAATTCTTTGATAGGTAGATATATATAATTTGAATATGTGTATACTATATATGTGATACCAATGATATATAATATTCAAAAATATATTTTAATATGATAAATGAAAGGTAACATGCCTGCATCTCTGTGATGATAGAATTTCAGTGGAAGCTCCCCTCAGCTTGTTGCCCTACCCCACCTCAAATCTTCCACCCAACATCACACCTGGCTGGAGAGTGGGCTTCCCTGTATCCTGGGCTTACCATGATTAATGCACTAACAACTTGAGTGAAAACATTTTCTCATTTAAGTATCCATTTGCCCCTACAAGACTATGAACAAATCAAGGCCAGGAATTGAGTCTTATTCTTAGATACAACAGTCCTCACTGTAAATGACACAGAGTAGTAAATATTTGTTAAGCTGAAGAAAGTAGGGAAAACCACTAGACCATCCAGGTATGATCTAAATCAAATTCCTTATGATTATACAGTGGAAGTGAGAAAGAAATTTAAGGGACTAGATCTGATAGATAGAGTGCCTGATGAACTATGGACAGAGGTTTGTGACATTGTACAGGAGACAGGGATCAAGACCATCCCCATGGCAAAAAAATGCAAAAAAGCAAAATTGCTGTCTGGGGAAGCCTTACAAATAGCTGTAAAAAGAAGAGACACGAAAAGCAAAGGAGAAAAGGAAAGATATAAGCATCTGAATGCAGAGTTCCAGAGAATAGCAAGGAGAGATAAGAAAGCCTTCTTCAGCGATCAATGCAAAGAAATAGAGGAAAACAACAGAATGGGAAAGACTAGAGATCTCTTCAAGAAAATTAGAGATATCAAGGGAACATTTCATGCAAAGATGGGCTGGATAAAGGACAGAAATGGTATGGACCTAACAGAAGCACAAGATATTAAGAAGAGGTGGCAAGAATACACAGAAGAACTGTACAAAAAAGATCTTCATGACTCAGATAATCGTGATGGTGTGATCACTCACCTAGAGCCAGACATCCTGGAATGTGAAGTCAAATGGGCCTTAGGAAGCATCACTATGAACAAAGCTAGTGGAAGTAATGAAATTCCAGTTGAGCTATTTCAAATCCTAAAAGATGATGCTGTGAAAGTGCTGCACTCAATATGCCAACAAAATTGGAAAACTCAGCAGTGGCCATGGGTCTGGAAAAGGTCAGTTTTCATTCCAATCCCAAAGAAAGGCAATACCAAAGAATGCTCAAACTACTGCACAATTGCACTCATTTCACACGCTAGCAAAGTAATGCTAAAAATTCTCCAAGCCAGGCTTCAGCAATATGTGAACCGTGAACTTCCAGATGTTCAAGCGAGATTTAGAAAAGGCAGAGGAACCAGAGATCAAATTGCCAACATCCGCTGGATCATGGAAAAAGCAAGAGAGTTCCAGAAAAACATCTACTTCTGCTTTATTGACTATGCCAAAGCCTTTGACTGTGTGGATCACAATAAACTGTGGAAAATTCTGAAAGATGGGAATACCAGACCACCTGACTTGCCTCTTGAGAAATCTATATGCAGGTCAGGAATCAACAGTTAAAACTGGACATGGAACAACAGACTGATTCCAAATAGGAAAAGGAGTACATCAAGGCTGTATATTGTCACCCTTGTTTAACTTATATGGAGATTACATCATGAGAAACACTGGGCTGGAAGAAGCACAATCTGGAATCAAGATTGCTGGGAGAAATATCAATACCCTTAGATATGCAGATGACACCACTCTTATGGTAGAAAGTGAAGAGGAACTAAAAAGCCTCTTGATGAAAGGGAAAGAGGAGAGTGAAAAAGTTGGCTTAAAGCTCAACATTCAGAAAACGAAGATCGTGGCATCTGGTCCCATCACTTCATGGGAAATAGATGGGGAAACAGTGGAAACAATGTCAGACTTTATTTTGGGGGACTCCAAAATCACTGCAGATGGTGACTGCAGCCATGAAATTAAAAGACACTTACTCTTTGGAAGAAAAGTTATGACCAACCTAGATAGCATATTCAAAAGAAGAGACATTACTTTGCGAACAAAGGTCCGTCTAGTCAAGGCTATGGTTTTTCCTGTGGTCATGTATGGATGTGAGAGTTGGACTATGAATAAAGCTGAGCACTGAAGAATTGATGCTTTTGAACTGTGGTGTTGGAGAAGACTCTTGAGAGTCCCTTGGACTGCAAGGAGATCCAACCAGTCCATCCTAAAGAAGATCAGTCCTGGGTGTTCATTGGAAGGACTGATGTTGAAGCTGAAACTCCAGTACTTTGGCCACCTGATGCGAAGAGTTGACTCATTGGAAAAGACTCTGATGCTGGGAGGGATTGGGGGTAGGAGAAGAAGGGGACGACAGAGGATGAGATGGCTGGATGGCATCACTGACTCGATGGACATGAGTTTGAGTGAACTCTGGGAGTTGGTGATGGACAGGGAGGCCTGGCGTGCTGACATTCATAGGGTCACAAAGAGTTGGACAGTACTGAGTGACTGAACAGAACTGAAGCTGAATTGACAAGCTGTAGAGCTTGGAGATTCTTAAAAGCAGAAAGTACTTTTAAAATTTGATCTATTTTATATGAATAGCAAATAGGCACATGGAAAGATGCTCTATGTCATTACCAGTCATTGCTGCTGCTAAGTCACTTCAGTCGTGTCCGACTCTGTGCAACCCCATAGACGGCAGCCCACCAGGCTCCCTCGTCCCTGAGATTCTCCAGGCAAGAACACTGGAGTGGGTTGCCGTTTCCTTCTCCAATCAGGAAAGTGAAAAGTGAAAGTGAAGTCATGTCCGACCCTTAGTGACCCCATGGCCTGCAGCCTTCCAGGCTCCTCCATCCACGGGATTTTCCATGCAAGTGTACTGGAGTGGGGTGCCATTGCCTTCTCCGTACCAGTCATTAGGGCAACATAAATGATCATCACAATGCAATACCACTACCCCTTCCCTATGATGACTGAAATTTCAAAATCTTGCCATATTCCGTGTTTGTAACAATGTGGAGCAACTGGAACTCTCATATAATATCGACAGGAATGAAAAATAATTCAAAGACAAAATGATACCACTTTGGAAAATAGTTTGCCAGTTCTTTAAAAAGTTAAACGTATACCTTCCAAATGATCAAGAAATCTCACTCTATGTATTTATACAAAAGAAAATTTTTAAAAAAGTTTACATAAAGGTGCATAGGTGAATCATCATAGGAGATTAACAATAGCCAAAAACTAGAAAAACTGCAAATGGCAGACTGACTAAACAAATTGCATGAATAGACAGATCGTGGTAATAATTATTCAATGAATACTGTTCAGCAATAAAAAAAGAACAAACTCCTGACATACGCAACAACAGAGAAGAATCTCAAATTCATTATGTTAGGGGAAATAAAGCCAGACTCAAAAGATTGAATACTGCATCATTTCATTTAAATGAAATTCTAGAAAAGGCACAATTATAGAAAGAGGAAGTAGAGTGCAGAGATTGGGAAAAACAATAGATTACAGAGCAAAGTTTGGGGCCTCATGGTGGTGGTTACATAACTATATATGTTTTTCAAACTAAATGTTATACTTAAATTGGTGTATTTTATTGTATGTAAAGTATATTTCAATAAAGCTGATTTTTAAACCATATATCTATTTTCATGTTTTTCATTTTTAAACATGGGTTGCTTTTTAGAGTAGTGAGTGTCCTGTCCCCAGAGAATTCCAAAGATCAGCCAAATGGATATGTGTCAGGCATGTTGTAGAAGGGATTCCTGAGTTGGGTGCAAGCCCAACGAGATGGCCTTTAGCATCGTTATGGTTATGGAATTTAGGCTTAAGTGAGTATTGCCTAATGTGTAGTAGAAAGAACAATGGTCTAGGAGTCAAGAGCCATTCATTCATTTATTCATCATTTACTGAACACCTAACACAAGCCTGGCAATGTTCAACAGTGTTGAGCTTAAGTTAGTTTGAGTTGGGTTTCTACATAGTCACACCTAAAAAATCCTAACAAATATAATCCCATTGAGAGTGCTCACTTGCTCAGTCATGTCTGATATTTTGCAGCCCCATGGACTGTAGCTCGCCAGGCGCCTCGTTCATGGGATTTCCCAGGCAAGAACACTGGAGTGGGTTGCCATTTCCTTCTCCAGGGATCTTCCAGTCCCAGGGATGCAACTTGCATCTCCTACCTTGCAGGCGGATTTTCTACCACTGAGCCCCTAAGGATGTGGGATAATCCCATCACTAGTTATTAAATTGGGTGATACTCCTTTGACACTCTTCCTAAGTGCCATGTGAGGAGATCAGTGAGGGCCTGAGGAGGCAGGGAGATTACCTAGTTTTCTCCCTCTCCATCACCACAGCCTTGGTCCAGGTTGCCATTGCCTCTGACTCTGGACGGTTCCAGCAGCCCCCTCCTGGGTCTCCCTGAGTCTGCTTGAATTTCCTTGGGTTCATCTTATACACAGCATTCAGAAATCCACCACCTGAAATCCAGATCTGACTCTAAAAATTCTTCCATGCTATCTCCTTCTCCCAAATTAAAGTCTCAGTTCCTCAACATGGTTCCAGGGCCCCCTGTGACAGAGCCCTGAATTGAAGGAAGATCAGCTAGGGAGATGTGTGGCAGCACCTATGGGCTGGTGTGGGGAGAAAAAGCAGGAAAAGATGGACTGGAGAGATGTTTTGAAAGCAAAAACTGCCTGAGTTCAGGCACTGGCTGTGCTGTTGCCCTATGTAAACTGAGCCTGTTTCCAGATCATCCAGAGATGAGACGGGTGATCATGAAGGACTGTTTCAGTTCCAGAGTTGAGGTTTACACTCCTAGGTATGTTTCCTATCTGTCCCTCCAGCTCTGTCTCTCTGTGTGTGCCTCTCACTCAGCAGACACCTTTACAGAAAATTGTTATCTGCGGATATGAGTCACAGATTATAACTGGCTCAATCTGCAGGAGGCTTCACAGCCCATCCTGCTGACATGATTCTCTGCCCAGAGGAGCTTGAGGGTCATGTTACTGACCTGAAGTGCAAAAGAAAACCTGGTGAGTGTCCTTTGAAATAGGAGAAGAAGGAATGCACTTACAGCCACTGACACTCTCCTGGACAGTAATTGTCCCCTGGACAGCAAAAGGGAATAAGTGGGAGAGGGAAAGGTCCAGCCTTTCAGAGCTTTCAAATGCTGTGTGTCCAAGGTGCTCAAAACCCTGCTCTGGAGGTGCTTCCTTCCAGTCAAATGGAAAGGTCACTGAACTGGCCATGAATCAATGGGCTACTCAGTCACTCAGTCTTGGCTTGACCTTGACAATGTCACTTCACTTCTAGCTCAATTTCTCTACCAACCAGTCAGACACAGTAAGGACAGCTTCGATTCATCCAACAGTTCACATTATTTTCAATTTCACAAGCAGTACATGTTCCTTAAAGAAAATGTAAAGCATGAATAATCAGAAAGGAAAAATAAATTCCTTAATCTCACCATTCTGACACAAACAGATGTTTTTCTATTTTAATCAAAATGGGACTGCAATTGCACATTCCCTCCTGCACCCAATTATTTTCTTCAACAATACATTGCAAACATCTTTCCACGTCATTACACTTTCCTCCACGTTAGGATACTCAGATGTGACTGGATACCCATGGGTATTCTCCAATTGAGGCCAATCTCTGTATTTCATTTCACCCTTCAAAAATACATCCAATCCCAAAAGAACCAGCAGGCACTGCATATTCACTGAAGACTTTGTGGGCCATGGAGAAGAGAGTTGCATTGCTCACCATCCAGCAAGCACTCTCAAACACCCACCTTGGTAGCTCCATTCTCTCTGTAATCTACTTTGCTATTCCTCCAACACAGTCTCTCAAAAACCACCACTGTCCCTTCTGGTCTACTTGTATATGCCATGTAGCAAAACAATAGTAGAAGGGCATTCCTCAAGGATGGCCCTGGGAAATTAATTTGACAGTATTATTTATTCATTCATAACAAACACCTTTATATGATGGACAATGTTTTGGGTGCTGAGGGAATTTTCATTCAACAAGAATAAAAAAATCTTATTTCTCATGGGACCTATTATTTTTTCAACATTTACACTGCTAAAGAAGAGAGTCTCATAATGTATTTCAAAAGTCAGCTCTTTTTGGACTTCAGTATTATTTCCTGTTCTCCACCTCCTAGTGGTAAACAGTGCCAAAGTGAACATTGCTGAGGCATAGACTCCCATTTTTCAATTTTTAAAGATCTTTATCTTGTTTTAGTCATAAGAATCTACAGAGGCTTTACTGAAAAGGAAAGTAAGGGCCAAGAGAAAGCAAGTCATTTCCCCAGGGTTACATGTTTGGTTATTTGGTGGCAGATTAAACAAACAAACACCTTTTCAAGAGGAAAACATGAATTCACAACAGTATGAGTCAGATCACAGTGAATCCTCTCCCCTTGAACAGCTGGGAGAGGTAGCTGATGTTTACAGAGCACCTACCGTAAGCATGACCCCATCACATGTGTGCTAAGTCATTTCAGTCATGTCTGACTCTTTGTGACTCTATGGACTATAGCCCACTAGGCCCCTCTGTCCATGGAATTCTCCAGGCAAGAATACTGGAATGGGTTGCCATACCCTCCTCCAGGGGATCTTCACAACCCAGGGATCAAACCCATATCTCTTACATCTCCTGCACTGACAGTTGGGTTCTTTACCACTAGAATCACCTGGGAAACCCCAACCTCAATATATACAACTCATTTAATCTTCCTTAAGCTATCAGCCCCATTCCACAGAAGGGTGATGGACAGCAAGTGACAGCCAAGTCTTGGACCCAAGCAGGTTTGATACCAAAGCCTACACTCTGAAGTCTCCTCACCTGGCCTCGCTGCTATGTGTGTACAATTCCAATCCCAGCAAACTTGCCTTTGAATCTTAAAAATTGCATAGGAATCTGCTAATGCTTCTGGCAGATACCTTTTATAGGCAGACCAGTTGTCATTAGTCTACATGCTGTTTAGCATCATAAGTCTTAATGATTTTATATATTATTTTAATTTCCCTGGCAGTTCAATGGTTAGGACTCTGCACGTCCACCGCAGGGGGCACGGGATCAAGCCTTGATTGGGGAACTAAGATCACACATGCCACATGGCCAAAAAATAAAAAGTAAAGATAAATACATAAAATAATACATCAAAAAAATCACTCTATGTGACAATTTTACATTTTACAATCTCACATGCCACCATCTCAATTGATCCTTTCAACGAATGCTCATTCTCCAAGGCCCAACCAGGCATCTATTTCTCTAGGAAACACTTTTTAATTGCCTCCAGTTGAGAAGTCTCCCCTCTTCAGCCTTACAGGGCACCAGACTATGGTTCTTTTAGGCTGTGTTGTTATTCTCTGTCCTTGAGAATGGTGACCAAGGCTTTTTCAGCCCCAATGTCAGGCACTATGCCTGGTTCACTCTGTAAAAAGTTTGTGAGCACCACTGCTTACACTTGGTTCCTGGGAAGAAAATGAGGATTAGAAATCAGGGTTCTTCACTCCAATTCCTCACTGTAAGATTTTTCCTACTACATTTGCTTTAAGCTCAGACAGTTCAAGTCACTAGAGCCCTGTCTGGTGTTAATGACGCTAAAAATGAGCAGATGAGTGGATAGATGGGAGGAAGGAAGAAAGGATGGATGGATGGATGGACAGACAGTAGGATGAATGGTTGAAAGAAAGAAGAAAGAAAAGATAACTGGATGGATAGATGAAATGAAGGAAAGAAAGAAATATAGATACATGATCGGATAGAAAATGATAATGCAAGTATGGGAGGAGAAAGAAAAATGGCAGGAGGATGAAGAAAGAGGAAACAGGAGAAAGTAGGGATGGAAGATAGAAGGTGGGAAGGAGAGAGAAGGAAGGGAACTGTGACTTGGTTGTATAGGAGATTCAGGATTGATTTATTTAGAACCTTGCTTGAAATCACACACCCCTCAGGAGATCAAGCATGGAAGACCTTCTCCCCTGAGATTTTGCATTCCAGCCAGTAACCAATATTTCACACGCTGGATCAACCAAGGGCTCAGAGAAGTGAAAAGTTTATTCTTACAATCAAGAATTAAGTTCATCTAGACAGTCAAACAGGATACTCAGGATTCCAAGGCTAAATCTCTAAAGGACAACAAAATCAATCTTTAAAGAAGCATTTGCTTTCTAATCTATAGAAGAGACAAAGTTATAGGAGGCACAGAAGGTCAGTAAGGAAACAGAAGTCTTTCAATAAGCCAGGTAGACCTAATAAATACCTTTGTTATAAACCAACTAGACCTAATAAACACCCATTTGAGTTAAGCAAACAGGACCAATTTTTGTTAAATTTATGTGCTTGGCCCTGGGGACTTTCCCTCCCTGATGCTCTTGAAATGCCTGTACTAGGGCTTCTGAGACTCTTTCTGAGAGAGGAAAACACACTGGGGTGACCACAGCCCAGCCTAGAGCTGCTGCTCAGACCTGGACCATCTATTTCCCTGAATCCCTCTGGGTCTCCCCACCGCTGGGACACAGCCTTGGTTGCAAAAGCCCAGAACTGATCAGGCAGTAAGTTCAAATGGAGACTGACTGTCACCAGTTTGCAGCTACTGCCTCAGAGTGATGGTTAAGGGGGCGGAGAGGAGGTCCCCACTATCCTGGAGGCTGTGCAGATGGTAGGGGCCCAGCTCCAGCTCCTGGCCCAGAGGGCCCCCACTGCCCCAAAACAAGCCTTAAAACATGGGAAGCCCTGCCCTGGGTTCTGGGGACACAGAGATGAACCAGATGTGGGACTGCGTTTTCAGAGCTTCTAGACTATTTGGGGAGAAGAAGCCAACAAACGCTACAAAGTAGTGTGAAAAGTGGCCAGAGCCATGTGAGGGTGTGTGGGGAGGGTCTGTGGGGTCTCCAAGGAAAAGGAGTTGTTTCTAGCTGGAACTGGGTAAGGGAGTGTCCTAGAGATGGAGACTTGGAACCGGAACTGGGCCTTAAATGTTTAGGAGGATTTTACCAAGCTAACAGAATAGCAAGAGCAAGGGCACCTGGAGCACAGGCCCAGAGCAGAGAATGGATACATGTATATATATGGCTGAGCACCTTTGCTGTCCACCTGAAACTATCACAACATTGTTAATCAGCTATATTCCAATATAGAATTTAAAAAATTTTTAAAAGGTCCATAGCAAATTTGGGTGCCAGGAACTTTCCAGAAGGGCTGCAGTGGGTGGTGAGTGAGGTGGGAGGAGGGAGATGGGGCTGGCGGGGCAGGAGAACTGAAGCCCAGCATGCCTTACTCAAGAGCTTGGCTTTAGGGTGAACTGTGGGAAGACTTTGCAAGCTTTTGAGTAGATATCATCTGCATATATAATCTCTGTGTTTCCTTTATATACTGGCTTGATGATCAAACTCCTCTGGAGGGTTTGGTAAAATGCAGATCCCCAGACCCAAATGCAGGCAGTTTTGATCTAGTCTTTCTGAGAAGTGGGGGTACAGAGAAGGACAAGCATGGTTTTGATCAGTCCCTCAGATCAGAGCTCAGCCTCATGTCTTTCCAAGTCCTCTGTTTCCATCGTGTTAAAAACCTCTAGCCTTCAACTGTGTCAGAGATTGGGGCGGTAGATAAACAAAGCATGGGGATATTTCCTATGGTGTGATGTGTGGGAGGATCAACGGAGCAATGTTTCCTATCCCAGTGACATCAACCCCAATGAACCTGGCCCAACACTCAGGGCTGCGATCAACGCCTCTACCCCCACACAGCCTCATGGGTGTTGGAGGGAGGCAGCTTGGCCAAATGGCACAAACTTTGGCCTAGTGTTGTTATCACTTTTCCTGAGAAACTCAAAAGTGGCCGAGCAATTCAAAGGTCTGTTATGACCAAGAGGACAAAAGTCAGCTCCAACCATTAGCATTAATTACTCCTCACCACACCTTGAATGAGATCCTTGTCTCAGTTTTACAGACAGCCTTAGGGTTATTCTAACAGATATGATGCCAAGATGTCTTATCATACTCCCAGGTAGCCTTGTTCAGACAGAGAAGGTGTCTAAACTCACAACCACTGAAGTTGTGAGTGCTCAGGTTGGAAGGGGTGCTCAAGGTCTCGACCAGCAAAGGAAAGATTTACACTTAAAACCAGGATCTCCATAACAATAAAATAGTAATTATATGAGGTGAAGGACATGTTAATTGTGGTATTGTGGTGACGTTTCACAATAAGCACACGTATCAAATCATCACATTGTACATGTTAAATTTATACAATGTTATATGTCAATCCTGTATCAATAAAGCTGGTAATCAGTAGTAAATCAAACCAAGATTCTTCTTCTCCTGGCTATAACAATCAATATCAAAAATTTTTTTAAAGCTCTAAATTCTTTGTTTCAGCTATTCCATTTCAGGAGTCTCAAGGAATTAATCTTCAGCACGGACAAGCCTTCAGACACAGAGGTGTTCACTGTAGAACTGTTCGTGAGAGCCAAAAAACCAGATCAACCATGTCTATGCTAGCTAAAGATGAATTGTTAACATTTATTGCATTTGTTGGCAAAGCATTTCACTAGCATTACCTTGCTGAATCCTAGCAGGAACCCTGTAAGGTAAAAACTGATATTTAGCCCATTTTGTAGATATGGAAACTGGGGCACAGAGAGGGTAAGTAACGTACCCAAGGTAACATAGCTAATACCACAGCAGAGCCAGGATATATAGTAACATGAAAAAAATACTTCTTTTGAAATGGGTTTTACTAAACAGGGTCAAAATTGATATATGGAATAATTACAACTATATAAAACAATAATAATGACTCAGACAGTTATTCCTAAAGACTTCAAAGAAATACTCCAAAATGTCACAGTGATTGCCTTTAAGTATTGGGTGTGTGGATGTTTTGTGGCTTTAGCAGGGGTCGGGGGGTGTCTACATTTTCTATTTGACACAGTTGTTTATTTTTATAGTGCAGGGGAGAAAATGAATTTCTCATTTGTTTTTAAATAGAAATTTACAAGTGATAATGCAAAGAGGATAGTTCCCAATGGGGGAACTAGGCAATGGGGGGTTATCCAGGAGTAGTAAGGACCTTGCTGCATCAACTGCCAGAGGACCTTAGAAGTTTCTGACCAGTTCACTTTCATCTGACCTAGCATCACCTCAGAAGTGTGCACAGAACAACAGAGCAGAAAAGTCATGACTGGGAAAGACTCAGAAAACAAATCTCAGAACAAAATTTCAAAATCGTTGGTCCCAGACCATGGCGCAGACCAGGGAGGTTTTCCAACAAGTCTGGAGACAGGGAGGCTGGAGATGTCTTTGTCTTCCTTTCCCCTCTGCAGGGTGGGGACTGGCAGCCAAACATCGAGTTCTCCCCACTGTTGCCATACAGGGGGACAGGGAGGGTGGTCCCGGAGCTGGCTCACTCCTTCATCTCCATCAGTTTCCCCAACATCTGCATATTCCCTTCTTTAAAATGGACAGTTTAAAAAATAAATAAATAAAATGGACAGTTTAAAAATGGGCAATTAATGTTTGTTCAACCTAACAAAGCATGAATAAAAAGTTCTTTGGAAAACATTGTTTTTATTTGACTATAGCATACTATTTGTTCTTTTGTCACTAAGTCATGTTTCATCCTTTGTGACCTCATGGACATGGGATTTCCCAGGCAAGAACACTGAAGTGGGTTGCCATTTCCTTCTCCAGAGGTCTCTCTGACCCAGGGATCTAACCCACCTCTCCTGCATTGCAGGCAGATTCTTTACCACCAAGCCACCAGGGAAGCCCATAGCATACTATTAGCATACTGTCAAAGTAAAAATCTTGTGCTTATTGGACAAATATACCTTCCAAAGAACCCCCACGTTCCTCCTAGAGAGGAATCTGGAAGCACCTTGCTTTCCGCTGTGCCCTAATTGCACCAGCAAGTCCCAAGGGTTAGGGAGACCTAAGATGAGACTGGTGAACAGTTTGCCAGGCAGGAAAGGCCATCTGAGGGCAGCGGGAAAGGCCAGGCCTAGGGCCTGAGCCAAGGAGGCTGCAGAGAGTAGGGCCAGAGGGGAGGGTCCAAGGGCTGCTCAGAGGTCAAGGTCAAGTCAGCACTGCTTCATCAGCAGCTTGAAACTGGCAGGTTTACGATGACAAATTCAGTTAATTACAGACCTTTTCCAACATGGAATAATAGATATCATTATGGAAAATTCAGAGGAAAAAAAAGGGAAAGGGATATTACAAAACAAATGACCCTTTCTCTGATGCCTTTGTTTTACTGAAAAATACTGTAAGCATATTTTCCCTTTGAAAGTAAGCTAGGAGTAGCCTGTGTATACTTTAAAGATTTCTGTGTTGTTTGAATGTTTTTTTTTAATATCTAATTTATGTTAAGTAATGTCTGTTAATTTAGTAAATATAAAATAGGGCAGAAACTAATGAGTGTTTTTTAACCTAAATATTTTTTTATTCTATGTTTCAGAAACTTTGTTTTAATGACATAAAGCATGTATGCAGAAAAATATATATATATATCTTTGAAAGTCCAGCTACCACATTCAAAAAGTACAGAGAGCAATTGTTATTGCTGTTGTTTAGTTACTAAGTCGTGTCCAGCTCTTTTCCAACCCCATGGACTGTACCCTGCCAGGCTCCTCTGTCTGTGAGATATCCACTCCAGGCAAGAATACTGGAGTGTGTTGCCATTTCCTTCTCCAGGGGATCTTCCTGACCCAGGGATCAAACCTGCATCTCCTGCACTGGCAGGTGGATTCTCTACCAATAAGCCACTAGGGAAGCCCCAGCTACAGTTAATAACACTGTATTGTATAACCAATAAGGACCTACTGTATAGATCCCCTACAGGGATCTATACTCAATATCTTGTAATAACCTATAGTGGAAAAGAATCTAATATATAACATATTATATATGTGTGTATTTGAATATATATATAATGTATATAACTGAATCTCTTTGTTGTACACTGAAACTAACACAACATTGTAAATTAACTATCATATATTTCAATAAAAATTTTTAAATAATGCTATATTGCATATTTGAAAGTTGCTAAGAGTGTAGAACCTAGAAGTTCTCAGGACAAGAGAAAAATATTTGTACTATGTATGGTAATGAATGTTAACTAAACTTACTGTGGTGATTACTTCACATTATACACAAATATAAAATCATTATGCTATACATCTGAAATTAATATTATATGTCAATTACATCCCAATGAAAAATGTTTAGTTTTGTTGAACTCCAGTTTATTTTTTCTTTTGTTGCTTGTACTCAAGGTCATGAAGACTTACCCCCATGATTTCCTTTTTTAGGAGTTTCATAGTTTTAACTCTTATATTTAGATCTTTTTTCCAATTTGAGTTAACTTTCGTATATGCTGTGAGGTAGTGGTCCAACTTCATCCTTTGCATGTAGATGTCCAGTTGTCCCAGCATCATTTGCTGAAGAGATTGTTCTTTCCCTCATTGAATGGTCTTAGTACCCTTGTTGAAAACCAACTGAAGATGTGTAGATTTATTTCTGGACTCGCAATTCAATTCCATTTATCTAAATGTAGGCAATATTTATGCCAATAACATTGTTTTGATTACTGCAGCTTTGTGGTAAATTTTGAAATCAAGAAGTGTGAGTCTTCATACTTGTTTTTCTTTTTCAAGATTGTTTCAGCTTCTTGGAATTCCTTGAAATTTCATATGAACTTCAGAATCAGCTTTTCCACTTCTAAAAACAGAATTTGTGGGATTTGAAGTTTTTTGGGGGGATTTCATATTGCTTTATTACTTCCCTGGTGGCTCAGAGGTTAAAGCGTCTGCCTCCAATGCGGGAGACCCAGGTTCGATCCCTGGGTCGGGAAGACCCCCTGGAGAAGGAAATGGCAACCCACTCCAGTATTCTTGCTTGGAGAATCTCATGGACTGAGGAGCCTGGTGGGCTGCAGTCCATGGGGTCACAAAGAGTTGGACACGACTGAGTGACTTTACTTCTTACTTACTTCATTGTATCTGTAGATTGCTTTAGGGAGTACTATCATCTTAACAACATTGTGTCTTCAACCCACAAACATAGATGTCCATTTATTTAGACTTCCTTTAATTTCTTTCAGCAATATTTTGTAGTTTTATTATACAAGTCTTGCATCTTTGTGGTTAAACTTATTCCTACATATTTTATTCATTTTTGGTACTACTGCACACAATTTTTTTACAATTATTTTTATTATGGTAAAATACATGTAAAACTTGTCACCTTACACATTTAACTGTACAGTTCAGTAGTATTAAATACATTCATAATGTTGTGATACTATCATCACCATCCAATTCCAGAACTCTTTTCATCTTATAAAACTGAAACTATTATTCATTAAATCATAACACCTCATTCTCCCCTCCCCCGCAGCCCCTGGCAGCCACTATCCTGCTTTATAAGTTTATAATTTTGATTACTCTAGTTCAGTTCAGTTCGGTCGCTCAATCGTGTCCAACTCTTTGCGACCCCATGAATTGCAGCACGCCAGGCCTCCCTGTCCATCACCAACTCCCGGAGTTCACTCAGACTCACGTCCATTGAGTCAGTGATGCCATTCAGCCATCTCATCCTCTGTCATCCTCTTTTCCTCCTGCCCCTAATCTCTCCCAGCATCAGAGTCTTTTCCAATGAGTCAACTCTTCGCATGAGGTGGCCAAAGTACTGGAGTTTCAGCTTTAGCATCAGTCCTTCCAAAGAAATCCCAGGGATGATCTCCTTGTAGTCCAAGGGACTCTAAAGAGTCTTCTCCAACACCACAGTTCAAAAGCATCAATTCTTTGGTGCTCAGCTTTCTTCATAGTCCAACTCTCACATCCATACATGACCACAGGAAAAACCATAGCCTTGAATAGATGGACCTTTGTTGGCAAAGTAATGTCTCTTCTTTTGAATATGCTATCTAAGTTGGTCATAACTTTTCTTCCAAAGAGTAAGCGTCTTTTAATTTCATGGCTGCAGTCACCATCTGCAGTGATTTGGAGGCTCCCAAAATAAAGTCTGACACTGTTTTCCACTGTTTCCCCATCTATTTCCCATGGAGTGATGGGACCAGATGCCATGATCTTCGTTTTCTGAATGTTGAGCTTCAAGCCAACTTTTTCACTCTCCTCTTTCCCTTTCATCAAGAGGCTTTTTAGTTCCTCTTCACTTTCTGCCATAAGGGTGGTGTCATCTGCATATCTGAGGTTATTGATATTTCTCCCGGCAATCTTGGTTCCAGCTTGTGCTTCTTCCAGCCCGGTGTTTCTCATGATGTACTCTGCATAGAAGTTAAATAAGCAGAGTAACAATATACAGCTTTGACATACTCCTTTTCCTATTTGAAACTAGTCTGTTGCTACATGTCCAGTTCTAACTGTTGCTTCCTGACCTGCATATAGATTTCTCAAGAGGCAGGTCAGGTGGTCTGGTATTCCCATCTCTTTCAGAATTTTCCACAGTTTNTAGAAGTTAAATAAGCAGAGTAACAATATACAGCTTTGACATACTCCTTTTCCTATTTGAAACTAGTCTGTTGCTACATGTCCAGTTCTAACTGTTGCTTCCTGACCTGCATACAGGTTTCTCAAGAGGCAGGTCAGGTGGTCTGGTATTCCCATCTCTTTCAGAATTTTCCACAGTTTATTGTGATCCACACAGTCAAAGGCTTTGGCATAGTCAATAAAGCAGAAATAGATGTTTTTCTGGAACTCTCTTGCTTTTTCCATGATCTGGCAGATGTTGGCAATCTCATCTGTGGTTCCTTTGCCTTTTCTAAAACCAGCTTGAACATCTGGAAGTTCACAGTTCATGTACTGCTGAAGCCTGGCTTGGAGAATTTTGAGCATTACTTTACTAGCGTGTGATTACTCTAAGTGACTCATATAAGCAGAATCACACAGTATTTGGTTACTGGCTTATTTCATTCGAGCTTCCCTGGTGGCTCAGATGGTAAAGAATCTGCCTGCGATGCAGAAGACCTGGGTTCAATCCCTGGGAATGTAAGATCCACTGGAGAAGGGAATGGCTACCCACTCCAGTATTCTTGCCTGGAGAATTCCATGTACAGAGGAGACTGGTAAAGAGTCCATGGGGTCCCAAAGTGCTGGACACAACTGGGCAACTAACACTTTCACTAATTTCATTTAGTGGAATGTCCTCCAGGTTGTGGCATATGTCAGAATTTCTTTCCTTTTTAAGGCTGAATAATATCCCTTTTGCTTATCCACTTATCTGTCAACAGACACTTGGGCTGCATTCACGTGTTATCTGTTGTGAATAATGCTGCTATGAACATGGGTGTACAAATATTTCTTGGAGACCTTGTTTTCAATTCTTTGAGGTATATATCCAAAAGTGAGATTGCTAGATCATATAATAATAGTTCTCTTTTTAACTGTTTAAGGAATTGTCAAACTGTTTTCTGTAGTGGCTGTACCATTTTATGTTTCCATCAATAATACACAAACTTCATAATTTCTCTAACACAACTTATTGAATCAAAAAAATTTTAACTTAACATTTGGACCTCTTTTCATGTTAGTGGTATAGAGGACTACCTTATCACTTATGGCACATTATGGATATATAATATGTTTCAATAATCCCTCAATATTGCTATCTTTTTAAAGCGCTAATGAATGATGCAAATTGTCCTCCAAAAATCTTAGAACTCTGAACAGCAGTGGGTGAGGAGCCTGTTCCTTACACAAGATACAGATGATTTTTCCCCAGTGTCACTTCCAGAGGAGTAGAATGGGGACCTTCACATACTCCTACACAAGGCAGAAGCCTTGAACACATCAGAAACAGTACCATGCAACAGAAAAGTCTTCCTCTAGATCTAGAAGGGCCCTCAGCACATCTTTATTAGAATTTTTATTGTAAAGACAATTTGTCTGGTTTTTGCTTTCATCTGTTACTTCCTCTAGACTGTAAGCTGCATGTGGCATGGGACTGTGTCTGGCTTGCTCACTGTGCCAATGTCCTGCACAGTGCTTGGCACAGGGAAGGTGTCAGAAAAGGTTACTTATTATTAGGATGGGGTAGAAGACAGATTACCACAAGTTGAAATTCCCTGAGAATAGGAACACTGACTATCACTGACTTCTGTGCCTCCAGGGCTGCCATAGCCTCTGGCACAGGGTGGCAAGCTCAGGGGGTATTTGTCAAATGAATAAAAGAAAGTGCCTGGCTCTAGAGTGTCAATGGCAATAGCAGATCTGAAGATTTCCTAACCCAGCGTGGTCTGTGCACGCTGCACCCTCTTACTTTTATTTGAATATTTGTACTGGATTTCTGTCTTTATGGTCCCTTGGTTTCTATGCTTCAGCACAACGGCCATATTTCTGCTGCCAAACAGACAAGCATGGGACATCACCTGTCAGCAGTTCTGAAGTTCCATCTCGCACTCTCAAATGATTTTTCAGTGGTGAGGACCAGGGCGGGAATTTCCCCATGTGTGCCCAGCCCTGGCCCATCTGTGCCCCCTTTGCTTGGATGATGTTCTGCGGGCTGGAGTCAGCATGAAAGCTATTTTTGACTAAGTGGCTACCTAATCTTACATAACCCTCAGCGATTCAGGCCAAGGTCATTCGGCTTAGTACATGAAAGACACATCACAGAAAGTGATTCCCCCTCCCCAGAGCCCCTCCAGAGCTTGGGAGCTGCGAGGGTAGTGCTAGTGGTTCTAGGTCTTCATTGAGAAGCCCAGCTAGGACCTCCTGAGCACAGCCCAACTTTGCTAACAATCCAGGGGAAATCTTCCCCAATAACTATTTTCCCGGTCTCCTTGGCACATGTGTGGAATTATAGAACTCAGGATGCAGTTCTCCCCCCACCACCCAGTTCTTTCCCTAATGCGGGGATGCCTGAGCTAAAGACACTTGAGAGGCCCCATGAGTGGGGAAGATCTTTGTCTCACCTAGGGGAGAAGGGATAAATTCACATCCACATTTTAAATTTGTGCTATTGGAAGACAGATAGAACAACAACATTCAAAGTCCTCTGGAATCTAATCCCAAATAGCTTTTCTATCTCATCAGCAAACCCTTAGCCAGAAGCCTGACCTGTCATAGATGCTCCCTAAATGCTTAGCGAGTGGAATTCACTGGCTGCTCCCTGAGACTTCGTGCTACGCCCAATTCCCGGCCCTCTGCAGGTCCTGCTGGTGGACTCTGCACTTTGCTTGTGCTGTTTCCTTCCCCGCATAAGCCCTCTGCTGCATGTTCCACTTTCCTGGCCCAGTACAAAGCCCAGTGCCTCCACACCTTCAAGATCCTTCTACACAGAATGTGTTATTCTTTGGTCTACATTTTCCTAGCTTGTCATGGACACTTCTGTTTTAAGCTTCTTATAACTGGTCAGGCATTCATCTGTTTCTTCTGCCAGACTCTGAGCTCCTTGAGGGCAGGTCCTTAGTCATCATGGCATCTCCAGCACATATTGCTGGCTGGCACCCATTGGGCTTCCTGTAAATATTTATTTGTTGGATGGATGGATGACTGGAGATGTGAATGAGGTCTGCAGTTCACAGAATTCTTTGTTTTTCAAATCCCCATGAGCTGGCTGAAGGAGAGAGCCATGAATGACAACATCTCAAGTCAATGTTCTGCACTCACAGAAAAAATTATAACTTTTCTTTTCAAAAAATTAAATATCCAAATGATTGGTGTCCACTGTGGAAAACACAGCACAACTGCAAGAAAATCACTTTTAACATTTTAGAATATCTTTTCAGACATTTTTACTCCTATGTTTTTACAGAAATGGGGCCTCACTGTGCTTACTGTTATTTTATCCATTTCCATCACCAATAGGTAAAGGATCACTGAGACTGCTGGTCCGGTTCCCTTTCCTGGAAAATAATGTTTTTCATTTAATTCAAGAGCTTTCATTATGTCAAAGAGACCCCTCCCCAGTCTTAGTGGATTGGTCCAGAGGCAGGTCTTGATCCAGCTGGGCCAATCACAGTGCCTAGCTGCCTTGCCCACAATTGATTGGCTGTGATTTGAGCACTTGACCTAAGGTAGCCAATATATTCTTTGCTTGGGATTCCTGGATTGAAGGTTAGAAACAGCTTTGGGTAGACGCTTGTGTTCCAAACCTTGCTCCCTGCTGTCTGGTCTGTAGTGAGAAAGTCAGTCTTGTACCCAGGGAGAAGCACACATGGTAGATGAAGAGTGAGTCCTGGGGCTGAAACTGGATTCCAGTTCTTAAGGTCTGGCTACACTGTGGTCCTTCCCAAATCTTGAATGTTCAACTCTCCTTTGGATTCCATAGGCCAACAGATCCTCCCTGTGCCTTTCCCATTTTGAGATGGATTTCTATCACTTTCCATTTTTTACTGTGATAAGTAATGCTATAGTAAACATCCTCATAAATTCATCTTGCTTCCATGCATTATTTTATCAAAATGAGTTTCTCAAGGTGGAACTGCTATAGCAAAAGGTTTTCATATTTGTTAAGGCTTTGTGGCACAGCTTTTGAGCCTCTTAACATTTTCTGACTATTGCTTCTTCAAGTGACACTGTCCACACCATCATTGGACGCTTTCATGGGACTGTATTATCTTGGACTGAGTTGGTCCCAGTGAGTTTGACCTTCATTGCTCATTGCAGGGGTGTGGAGGAGGGGCAGAAGGGGTATCCAAGTTTTGGCTCCAATCTGCCTATAAACCATATCAAGTACTCTGCTGAAAAAGTAGGTGTGGAGTCAGTCAGGGGCTGGAACAGTTTTAGAGGATTTTGTAAAGACAAGGACAAGTCCCTGAGGGCACAGTGGACACCTGAGGTGTAGATGAAAGAATGTCCAGCTTCAAGGTCACTGGTTCGGTCCTGAGGGTTTATTCCAGAAGGCCAGGGAAGAACATGGCTGTGAGGATGTCTGGCATTCAATGTCAGGGGGCAGGGCACAGTCCTCAGTCTGGGAGGTCATGGAACACATCTGTCAACAGTCCCTGTGCTAAGTTCTGGGCTCAAGAGCCCAGTATTCAAGCAGACAGGACCTGAGGCCAGGCTAAATGGCCTGTGCTGAGAACTCTTCCCTGAGTACAATAGGAGCTTTGGACGGGACAGCAGGGCAAGATGTGAGTCATTTCCCTCAGAAGGAAGCAGGGACAGGTTGAATGAAGAAGTAACAGAGTGTGTTTCTGCCCCCATGGCCTGTCCCAGTGGCCCACGCTGGTGGAAACCTTCTATGCCCATTACAGAGGGGCTTCCGACCCCTGAACTCAGTCCTCCTGCAGTGTTAGCCAAATCCAGGGCCTCAACCAGCCCTCTTGCTTTGGCTGATGCCCTTGTGTGTCACCCAGGCTCCCGGCCCAGAGCCTCCTCTCTGAGTGGATAAATATAGCATGTTCACGGAACAGCACACGCCTGAGTACATCCCTACTTTCCACATAAAGAAACAACATCCCCCCCCCCGCCCCACCCCCACCTTGCC
>SJXQ01009091.1:745527-854535 GCA_006408695.1 Aepyceros melampus
ACAGGAATCTTTGTCTTGAAATCAAATGGAATGAGATAATGGAACTGAAAGTGCTTTAAAAGGAAAGAGGACTAGAATTGGGGCTTTCAGTTTTGTTTTGTTATCTTTTTCCTCTTAAGCAGAAGATTCTTTTTCAAATAAAATCTTACTGTACATCCGTTTATCCATCTGCTCCCATGATGCAGCCTTTGGGGACATCTCACATTTCACATGTCCAAAACTACTATCCTCTTTAAATCTATTCCTCCCCTACCTTCTCATCTTTGTTCTGGTACTTTTCACCCATGTGTTCATGCTGGAAGCTGGGGTGGGGGGCAGCCATGATGCCCCACACACTCTCACAAGCTACCAGTCCCTCCCTATCATCACCCCTCCTGTGGGCTCTTCCCCAACATGTCCCTAATCCATTCTGAGCTCACCATCCCTCTGCCATCCCTCTGGACCAACCACTACTTGCCTGGATTCTGGAATAGCTCTACCTTGTCCCCTTCAGACTGCAATGCCCACTTTCTAGTCCAGCCTTCATTGCTCATTGCGGGGGTGTGGAGGAGGGGGCGAAGGGGTATCCAAGTTTTGGCTCCAATTTGCCCATAAACCATATCCAAGTACTCTGCTGAAAAAAGTAGGTATGGAGTCAGTCAGGGGCTGGAGCAGTTTCAGAGGATTTTGTAAAGACAAGGACAAGTCCCTGGGGGCACAGTGGACACCTGAGGTGTGGACAAAAGAATGTCCAGCTTCAGGGTCACTGGTTGGGTCTCGAGGGTTTATTCCAGAAGGCCAGGGAAGAACATGGCTGTGAGGATGTCTGGCATCCAATGTCAGGGGGCAGGGCATACTCACATACTGGCCATAGTGAAATACACAGACAGTCATGCATAAATTATAACCGTTAAGTTTGATGAAATTGCCTAAACTGTACACACCTGTGCAACCAACACCTAGCTCATGAAACAGAACATCACCTGTACCCTAGAAGTCCATATATGCACCCCCACTTCAGTTTAGTTTAGTTGCTTAGTCATTCCAACTCTTTGCGACCCCATGGACTGCAGCAGGCCAAGCCTCCCTGTCCATCACCAACTCCTGGAGTTTACTCAAACTCATATCCATTGAGTCGGTGATGCCATCCAACTATGTCATCCTCTGTTGTCCCCTTCTCCTCCTGCCTTCAATCTTTCCCAGCGTCAGGGTCTTTTCAAACAAGTCAGCTCTTTGCATCAGGTGGCGAAAGTATTGGAGCTTCGGCTTCAACATCAGTCCTTACAATGAATATTCAGGACTGATTTCCTTCAGGATTGACTGGTTGGATCTCCTTGCAGTCCAAGGGACTCTCAAGAGTCTTCTCCAACACCACAGTTCAAAAGCATCAATTCTTCATTGCTCAGCTTTCTTTATGATCCAACTCTCACATCCATACATGACCACTGGAAAAACCATAGCCTTGACTAGACAGACCTTTGTTGGCAAAGTAACATCTCTGCTTTTGAATATGCTATCTAGGTTGGTCATAACTTTTCTTCCAAGGAATAAGCGTCTTTTAATTTCATGGCTGCAATCAACATCTGCAGTGATTTTGGAGCCCCCCAAAATAAAGTCTGACATTGTTTCCACTGTTTCCCCATCTATTTCCCATGAAGTGATGGGATCAGATACCAGGATCCTCGTTTTCTGAATGTTGAGCTTTAAGCCAGCTTTTTCACCTTCCTCTTTCACTTTCATCAAGGGGCTTTTTAGTTCCTCTTCACTTTCTGCCATAAGGGTGGTGTCATCTGCATATCTGAGGTTATTGATATTTCTCCCGCCAATCTTGATTCCAGCTTGTGCTACATCCAGCCCAGCATTTCTCATGATGTATATAAGTTAGATAAGCAGGGTGACAATATACAGCCTTGATGCACTCCTTTTCCCATTTGGAACCAGTCTGTTGTTCCATGTCCAGTTTTAACTGTTGCTTCTGACCTGCATACAGATTTCTCAAGAGGCAGGTCAGGTGGTCTTGTATTCCCATCTCTTTCAGATTTTTTTCCCACAGTTTATTGTAATTACACAAAGTCTTTGGCATAGTCAATAAAGCAGAAATAGATATTTTTCTGGCAATCTTTTGCTTTTTCAATGATCCAATGGATGTTGTCAATTTGATTTGTGGTTCCTTTGCCTTTTCTAAATCCAGCTTGAACATCTGGAAGTTCACAGTTCACATACTGTTGAAGCTTGGCTTGCAGAATTTTGACCATTACTTTGCTAGCATGTAAGATGAGTGCAATTGTGCAGTAGTTTGAGCATTCTTCAGCATTGTCTTTCTTTGGGATTGGAATGAAAACTGATCTTTTCCAGTCCTGTGGCCACTGCTGAGTTTTCCAATTTTGCTGGCATATTGAGTGCAGCACTTTCACAACATCATCTTTTAGGATTTGAAATAGCTCAACTGTAATTCTATCACCTCCACTAGCTTTGTTTGTAGTGATGCTTCCTAAGGCCCACTTGACTTCACATTCCAGGATTTCTGGCTCTAGGTGAGTGATCACACCATCATGATTATCTCAGTCATGATGCCCTCCCCTAATCACCCCCATTACTCTTGCAGGACAATTACCATCCTTATTTCTAGTACCATAAATTCATTTTTCCCCTTTTTGAACTTTATATACAAGAATCAATACAATGTGTATTTTATACCATTGTGTCTGAGAGATCCAGCCTCACTGCTCTCTATATAGTTAGTTTGCTCATGTTCGTTGCTGTATAGTATTCCATTGCCTAAATTATCATTATTTGTTCAGTCAAGCACTGAGACATTTGGATGGTTTATAGTTTGAGACCTTCACAAAGTGATGCTGTCAATATTTTTGTCTTTGATGTATGTAAGTATGTATTTGTGTTGGGTATCTACTTAGGAGTAGTATTGCCTCGTCATAGATTATATGTACATTCAAAGAGTGATATCTTTACAGCATAAGCAGATGGCAGCATTCCTTCACTTAAACTCTGCATGGCTTCCCAATGGCTTTAGAATAATGTCCCGACTTTTTATGTCAACTCACTTGGGCTTTGCATGCTCTGCCGCCCCTCACTTCTGCCTCCCTGCCTTAAACCCTACTCTTATACAAGGTGTTTTTCCACCAGACAGATGTTCTAGTCCATTCTTTCACCTTGCCAAGCTTCTTCCTCTGCCAAAGGGCCAACTTGCTTGATGTGCTGCAGTTTCCAACTGGTCAGTTCTTACTCATTCTTTATGTTGCCGGTCAGATAGAATATCCTCAGAAAGGCCTCTCCTGATTCACTAACATAACTGAGCAATCACTGTTATTGTTTCTCATTGCCCAGCTCATAATTACCCAGAACTGAATGTGAAATTGTTAATGACTGCCCCACTCAGCAGACTAGGCAACAAGGGACTGGGACTTTCATGTTCAATGTTAAATCCTCAACACCTGGCACCAAGTAGGAACATAGTAAGGGGTCAATAAGTAGCAATACTTATTGGGACTTCCCTGGTGGTCCAGTGGCTAAGACTCAGTGCTTCCAATGCAGGGGGCCTGGGTTCAGGCTCTGATCAGGGAACTAGATCCCACATGCCATAACTAAGAGGTCACATGCTGCAACTAAAGATCCCACATGCCGCAACGAACATTGAAGATCCCATGTGCAGCAACTAAGACTCAGCACAGCCAAATAAATAAATGTTTTAAAATTAAAAATAAATAAACAGGAGCTTCCTTGGTGGCTCAGTGGTAAAGAATCTACCTGCCAATGCAGGAAACATTGGTTTGATCCCTGATCTGGGAAGACCCTACATGCCTCAGAACAACTAAGCTCATGAACTTCAGTATTGAGCCTGTGCTCTAGAGCCTGGGAGCCACAGCTACTGAGCCCATGTGGTGCAACTACGGAAGCTCGTGGACCCTGGAGCCCATGCTCCATAACAGAAACCACGGCAACGAGAAGCCCATGCACTGCAACTAGAGAATAGCCCCCGCTCTCCAAAACTAGAGAAAAGCCCATGCAGCAACCAAGCCCCAGCACAGCCAAAAATAAAAATTAATAAATGAATTTTTAAAAATAAATAAGAGCAACACTCTTAGCTGCTCGTAGAACTGAGGCCTGGCAGTCTCACAGGGGCCAGGGTACAAATCGTGGCTCCATTACTCACTACTGTGGTACTGTTAGGCAAGTTACCTAGGTCCCCTGGGCCTCCATTTTCTCCTCTGGAAACCATAATAATCCTGCAGCTTGAGAATGTATGTGAGTACATCACCTCACACAGTGTCAGCCACGTGGTGCTAATTAAACAGCGGCTTTCTATGCACCAGCTCTTTGAAGTCTCACCACAATCCCAGGGGCAGGAACTATTTTAAATCCCCATCTCACAGATGAGGAAACTGAGAAACTAAGGCCCAGGGAGGTTAAATACTTTGTCTAATCATTCTGGCTCCAGGCCCTAAGCCCTCCTTCATGACAGTGTGGGTGGTAGCATGTGAAATATAATAAAAACAGAGGAGAGGGGCAGAGGTGAGCTCCAAATAGCCAATCCCACTCACTCCCACCCCTTTGACATCCATTCATCCTCATGAAACCCAAAGGTTAGGACCATAGCATGGAAACCACTGGGTTACACAAACATCCGTGATTATTAATAGCTATGAAGAAAAAAATAGAAAGATCTGATTACAGAAAAAAATTCAAAGTTCTATATAACAAAAGACATCACAAAGAAGGTCAAAAGAGAAATGAGCTTGTGGGAGAAAATATCTAAACTTCATACAACAAAGGTTTACTCTGCCTGTTATGAACATATTCCTGCAAATAAACTGGAAAAATACAAATGATCCAATGGAAAAATAGGCAAAGAATATGAACAGAAGAGGAAATGACAGTGGTCAACAAACAATGTGTAAGCAGAGAAATGAAAATTAAATAATGAGCTCCTGCTTGTCTCCTAATATTAGCGAAAATGAAAAATATTGGTAACATCCATGCTAATGAAGGCATAAGAAAACTAACACTATAATACCCATCATTCAGCTGTAAAAATATTGGAAATTTTAGGAAACATTTTCTAAAATATTATGAGACAAGTAATATGCAACAACTTTCAGAAATTAAAGCAATATAGATGGTGATATAAATAGATACAAGAATAGTCATTGCAACATTTCTGTAAAACAAGAACCTAGAAACAACTCAATTGCATCAATACAGTTATATATTACATAGCTATTAAGTGAGAAAGATCCATATGTGCCAGCTTAAAATTATCTCTAAAATGAATAAAGTAAAAAAGAATGTCAAGGAATAATATCTATGGCTTTACTTTAGTCTGTTTCACAGAAAATGAAAATAAACATAACCAAATCACCCCAAACACTTCTTAAAGCAGTTACTCAGTGCTCTGTGGTGACTTAAATGGGAAGGAAATCCAAGGAAGAGAGGATATATGTATACATGTAGCTGATTCACTTTGACGGACAGCAGAAATTAACACAGTATTACAAATCACCTATACTCCAATTTTAAAAAAATAAGCGCAGAAAAAAGTAGGAAAATCAAATTTCTAATTACAGTTTGTCAAAGGAGTCAGACTGGAGGGTTTTTGGCTTAAGACATATCTTTAAGTTTAAACTGTTGCAATGAGCATAAATTTTATTAAAAATTAATAAGCCCTGCTCATTAATAATGACTCAATAAATACTGCCTGCCTGTCTATTCTTATAAAATCTTTACTGATTTAACATTTATTTTGCTTCAATTCCTACAAATAAGCTGCTGGATTGGAGAGAAGGTGTTAATTGTCTTCTGAACAACTTCCTCTGATTAACCTTTTGGCTTGCTTTGCTGCCCCGCCTCTCAGAAAAAGAAACCTGATATCATTATTATTCTAAAGAGCAATCTATGTTCTGAACATACAGTACATGCACACAGTAGAAAATTCAAAATGAACAAAAGAATATATTGTAAAAAATGAGTCTTTCTCTAGTTCCCAGCCACCCAGTTCTACACCATTTTCTTACATATCTTTTCAGAGATATTCTAGGCATATTCCAGCACGTACATGTATACAGTCTATTTTTTAGAACACTAATACTGTACATAATGTCTATATACATGGATACATTTTGTGATTTCTTCTAGCCAAGCCTGATTAGTTCCAAGGCTGCACTTCTTTCCTGCTTAAGAAGTCAAATTTCCATAGCAGTGGCAGCTTATCCATCCATTCATCCATCCGTCTGTCTGCCCACTCACCATTCATCCAATAGCATCCACTGACAAGGATTCAGTGACCACTCAGTCTGTGCCAGGCACTAGGTTAGAATCTGGAGATAAAGTGATGAAAAGATAAGGTCCTTGCTCTCACCGAGCTGGCCTTCTGTAAAAGTAACAAATTATGTAGAAGACAACAAATAATAAAAGAAAACTAACATATTTCAGACAATGGAACATGCCTTGGAGAGGCTCATTCTCAGTTAAGAGAAGACGGAAGGAGGAGAGCTAAAAAGGAGGGGGGTGGGGTGGGTAGAAACAGGGCTTATTATAGGTGGATGGCCAGAGAAGATCTCCCTTGTGAGGTGACATTCAAGCTAAGAACTGAGCGACAAGAAGGAGCAAATGTTGCTGGTTTGTCTGCTCGATGAATTTAGAATGAGAGATTCCATGGGCAGAGTTTCAGCCTAATCTGAGTGGTGATGAGGGTGGGCTCTGAAGACCTGGTGGCATTCACTTGAACCCCAGCTCTGCCACTGAAAGCCAGGGGAGCCTTGGGCAAAATGCTTAAACTCTCTGTGCCTCAGTTTCCTCACCTGTAATACAAGATCATATAAAATTAGTACCAGCTTTAAGCTGGATCACAGTGAAAATTAAGCAGGTTAAGCAATGTGGGCTGCCCAGGCTGGCACACAAAGAAAGTGATCAAAATATGATAAACTTTTAAAAAATTATGTTAGGTATAGTTCCCAGATGAAAAGTCAAAAGCATGCTCTATAAAAGAAGAAAGTGATAAAAGTTTTTATCAAAATTAGAAATATTTGCTCTATAAAAGACATTGTTAAGAGAACAAACAAAGTAGTTGCAACCTGGGAGAAAATATTTGCAAATGACCTGTTGGACAGAAGGCTTATATCTAGAATATACAAAGAACCCTCAAAACTTAGTAAGAAAACATCCAATTAAGAAATGGACCAAAGACTTGACCAGACACTCCACCAAAGAGGATGCATTATGCAAAAACACATGAAAAGACATTTAACAGCATTAGCCTTTCTGAAAATGCAAAATAAAACCATGACGAGATACCACTACACACCTATTAGAATGGCTTAAGAAGAATCCGACAGGATTTCCCTGGTAGTCCAGTAACTAAGACTCTGTGCTCCCAATGCAGGGGGCCTGGGTTTGATCCCTACTCAGGGCACTAGATCCCACATACCACAATGAAAGAGCCTGCAAGCTGCAACAAAGACCCAGGTGCAGCCAAATGAAAAAATAAATAGTTGTTGTTTTTTTAAAGAATCTGACCATACCAAAATTAACAACAACAAAAAAGAATCTGACAATACCATGTGCTGACAAGATACAGAGAAACTACAATCCTCATGTATTGGTGGTGGGAGTCCAAAGTGGTACAGCCAGTCTGGAAAACAGTTTGGCAGTTTCTTATAAAGTTAAGCCTTTACTTTACATATGCTCATTCCTAGGTGATTACCCTAGAGAAATGAAAACTTTTGTTCACATACAGATCTATATACAAATAGCAGCTCTATTCATAATCCTCAAAAACTAGAAGTAACCCAAACATCCTTTAAGGGATGAACAGATAAATATCCTGTGGTATATACTACTAGAAAGCTAAAAAAAAAAAAAAAAAAAAGTACAAACTCCTGATACATGCAACAGCTGAATGAACAGGAAAGGAGCCAGTCTCACACGGTTACGTATTACCTGATCTCTTTCATATGACATTTTTGAAAAGACAAAGCCACAGCAATGGAGAGCAGATCAGTGTTGTCAGGGGCAGGTGTGGGGAGGAATGTGACTACAGAGGGACAACTGGAGTGGTCTGGGGCTGATGAAACTTACCCGCATCCTGATTATGCTGATGGTTACACAAACCTACATGCACGTCAAAATTCATACAAATATACACCAACAAGTCAATTTCATCACATGTTAATTTTTTAAACAAAAAAATAAAAAATGATTAATGATACTGTCATTCTAACTCAGTCATGCATTCACTTCCAATCTCTCCTCTCTCCTTTCTTCTCATTTTCTGTAGCCAGAAACTTCTTCAGGAAAAGGCACTTCTGCCCTTTAAATATTTTAAGACATCCTTAATAACTTGGGCTTCCCCCTGGTGGCTCAGGTGGTAAAGAATCCGCCTGCAGTGCAGAAGACCGAGGTTTGATCCCTGGGTTGGGTAGAACCCCTGGAGAAGGAAATGGCAACCCACGCCAGTATTCTTGCCTGCAGAATCCCATGGACAGAGGAGTCTGCCAGTCTGCAGCCCATGGGGTGGCAAAGAGTTGGACACAACCAAGCCACTAACAAGAACTTCATTTTGTTTCTCTGCATACAAAGGTAACACATTTTTGTTGGAAAGAAAAGAAAAAGGAAAGGAGAGAGGGAAGGAGTCAGGAAGAATTCAATCATTACAGAAATGTATGACGTAGGAAATGAAAGGCATCAGGAATCCTGCCCTCCAGAATTAACCTCTGGGAGGAGCTTCTGCCAGAACCATTTCAAAGAGATTTTATATGGTTGTTTCCTTACACGGTTCAGAACACATATGGTGGGATTTCATTTGATTGATTGTTCAGGGAAACATGGAGGGCCCTGGGGAAAATGACCTTGAAAGGTCAACATTCAGTCCATTCTCATACCAAGTCAAACCTTTTCACAGCTGGATGAAGTCTAGGGTGATCTAGTTCATTAAAGGTCATTCAGTCCCTTCCTGTCCCTCTCTGCTATGACTCCTACAAGACTCCATGTCTCTCACGGCAGCCTGCTCCCCTCACCTTGAGCTCTCCCTCTGTGCCCTGGCTACCTCTTACCTCTCACCCAGCTCCATTTGCAATCACTGTTTGGATCATCCAGTCTGTGTGCAACAAATCACTCACTATCTGTTCCTTCCTCCCTTCCTTCAAAGATACTTGCTGAGCGCATGATATGTATACTATCCTGAGGCATAGGGATACCTCAGGAATAGATCTACACAATTGCCACCCTCCCAGAGCCTCCTTTCTAGTCAGAGAGACGGCAGCTAACCACAAAATGATTCTAACACATATTCAATAAGAATTGTGCTAAAGCCTGGAAAATGCAAATACATGGCATGGTGGGAACAATCCCAGCTGGGGCAGGCTTCCCTGAGGAAAGGCAGTTAAGCTGAGACCTGCAGGAGAAGCAGGAGTTGGCCAGGTTCACAGCAGAGGGAAGGAAATTGCCAATGCAAAAACCCGAGAGGTCAGGGTGGCTCCCATGCACCTTGGGGACCAGCAGGTTCTGGGGTCACAGCGGTGGACAGGGCACAATGATTGCTCTCCAGGGAAGTGTTTTGGGGACATTTGCCACTGGCTTTGTGGCCTTCCTTGCCCTTTCCTTCCCTTAAAGTCCTGCATCTGAAACAGAACGTTCCCTGTAGGGCTTAGGGCATGGTATTTGGAATCGGGTCTAGGCTCCATCACTCCCTACACATGGAAAAACAAGCAACAGCTTACTCTCTGTAAGAGTAAGCTCATTTTACCCCACCTGTAAAATGTGTATGAAGCTGTAACATGGGAGGACTTAATGAGATAACCCACACAAAGTCATATAAAGTCATGATCACAGTGCTTGGTACCTAGGTTCATAGTGGCTAGTGTTATCATTATATTATTAGAGGCCCTGGCTTCTCTAGTGGCTCAGATGGTAAAGAATCCTCCTGCAATGCAAGAAACCCAGGTTTGGCCCCTGGCTGGAGAAGCTCCCCTGGAGAAAGGAATAGCCAGCGATCCAGCCAGTATTCTTGCCTGGAGAATTCCACTGACAGAGGAGCCTGGGGGGCTACAGTCCTTGGGGTCACAAAGAACCGGACATGACTGAGCACAAATGCTTTCACTTTTCATTAGAGGCACCGTGGTGCCTGACCTTGGAGGTGCAGTCTATATAGTCTGCTGCTACTGCTGCTAAGTCACTTGTCGTGTCCGACTCTGTGCGACCCCATAGATGGCAGCCCACTAGGCTCCTCTTCCCTGGGATTCTCCAGGCAAGAACACTGGAGTGGGTTGCCATTTCTTTCTCCAATGCATAAAAGTGAAAAGTGAAATTGAAGTTGCTCAGTCGTGTCCGACTCTTAGTGACCCCATGGACTGCAGCCTACCAGGCTCCTCCATCCATGGGATTTTCCAAGCAAGAGTACTGGAGTGGGTTGCCATTGCCTTCTCCACTATATAGTCTAATTCTATTCAACTCTATATAGTCAAATACAGAGTTCATACAGAGCCAAGGAGGAGCTCCCAGCCTCTGGATTCCTATAGAACAAAAGTCCAAGTAATGATCCCTTTGGAATGAAATTCTGTGAATCCATCAAGCATGTTTTGGGAGTGGACTTGCATTTGGCTAGAGAGTAGAGGACAGGGAAGACCCAGAAATGTTCCTTAGATGACAAATGTGTGCCGCCAGTTGACATCAACCCACTCCCTTCTCCTCCTGCCCTGAAGGCTGATCTCTCATCCAAAGGATTCCAACAATGCCACTGGTAATGGGAGCCCCAAGAAGTCCTCTCTGGGCTGAGAAGTCACGGGTTCTGCCTTCCCAGAAAAGCACCTTTGCTCCAGCAGGAGCATGCCTTTGGACTGATAAAGACTCGCTGTGTCCAGTTATGGGTAGGAATATTGCAAGGGGGTGAAGCTATTTTTTGCCACATGCTCTATCTCTCCAGCAGGCATAGTGACATTGCTTGGGATCCAACTATTCTCAGCTGTAGAAGGTCACGGAGCTGAAGGCTAAAGGTCTGGATTTCAAATAGTCAGGTTGGGGATGGGGGATTATTTGCATCACTGGTTGGAGGGTCCTAGGACCTTGAGCTGTCATCCTTCCATCCTCTGGCCCAACACCAACCACTACCCACAGGACTTCTGTTGAACCGATTCCCCTGGGCCCAGAGTCTGATGGCAACTGTTTATTTTTAGCCTGTGATTCCCTGAGAATGCGGGTGGGCCCCTTGGAGCAGGCGGAGGGAGGAGGGAGGAGGAAGAGTAACTTCAGGGCCGGAGGGCCAGGGAAGACACAGCCCAGTCCAAGCCCTTAGCTCAGCTCTGTGACTGGCAGTCCTCTCTTGGTCCACCCCAGCTGAGGATCAGGTTGAACTCATGCCCCCACGTTCCCCTTTTTCTCTTCCCTGAAGGCCCTAGAGACTGAGCTTTCCGTTTGTTTTTATAGTCACGCTCCCCATGCTGCAAGCCCTTGGTCCTTTGGGGTTCCCTTGCTCAACCACAGTGGGTGTGATACAAGACTCAACACCTCCCTTCCGCCTGCCTCTGAAGAGAGGTCTCAGGCCCATCTCCTTGGGCCAGCCTGGCACCAGAGTCAGTGCTTAAAAACACGGGTAGACTGAAGGATGGGTTTCAGGGCTCCTCCATATAAGCAAAGGCCTGAGTAATGGGAGAACAAATAAGGGGAAGTTATAGGGGGTTAGAAACTTACAAAACCCTTAAGTCACTGTCTCTGGCTCTAGTTCCTTTCTCCTTTCTGAGAAGTTCCCTGGAGCCCCTGGGCCCCATCTTTGTCTTGAAACCTAGAGGGAAATGCATCTACTCCTTCTTCCTCTTCACTCTACCTTCAGTCATCCTTGACAAAAGGGAAACTGTCTGGTGAGCTGACCTCAATCCTGGCACACACTTGCCCTGAGACTCAGGGCAAGACGCCCTGCCCCCTACAAGAAACTATAAAGCATTCAGTCGGACACGACTGAGCGACTGAACTGAACTGAACTGTGGGACTGTTGTGAGAACTAGTGAGGGTATGTGTGAAACAACTGGTGTGTAGTTGGTGCTTAATAAATGGTGATTGTTGTTGTATTATCATTAAATAAACAGGGCAGGACACCAAGCCTTTTTTTTTTAAATATCTTCTTTCATGGTATACCTGATCATTCTTCTTTATAGAGTACATTAATATTTTATAAGGCACTTTCACATCCATTAGCTCTTCTGATCCCCATACAACCCCTTAAAAAGGGCCAAGTTATTATTCCATGATTATTATTCCCATTATACAGATAAAACCACTCTCTTCCAGAAAACACAGATGACATCATCGCACTGTCAGTGTCTAATGCAGAGCCTGGCACAGAGTAGGTTCTCAAAACAAAACAAAGCAAAATCCTGCTGAAGGAATGGCCTATAGAATGTAACCCTATAGGCCATTTTGCCTTTCCTCATCTGTAAAATGGGGACAAATGCTGAAGGATAACACAGGAAATTCAAAGTCTACGATTCAGGGACTTTCCTGGTAGTCTAGTGGCTACGACTCTGCATTCCCATTGCAGGGGGTCTGCGTTCCCTCCCTGGTTGGGGAACTAGATCCTGCCTGCCACAAAGATGATCAGAGATCCCACATGCTGCAGCTAAAGACCCAGTGCAGCCAAATAAATAAATATTTTAAAACAAAACAAAGTCTAGGATTCAGCTCCAAAGCAGGGCTTTGTCTTTTTAACAGGCAGAAGGGAGTGAGGTATATGTGGCACGTCTCTCCCAGAGGAGATACTCACCTTTTTAGTTTTCGGAGAATAATTGAGAAGCGCCTCAAACAGGGAGATGGTTATAGCTCATTCCTGGGAGAGCATCAGAACAGATTCCCCACACAGTCCTTGTGTCCTGGGACTTCAGTTTCTCCAGCTGGAAGCTGAATTTTAGAAAGGAGATGGGCCTATATGCCTATAGTCATGGGGAGCAAATCCCAGAGGAAGTAGGAAGGATTCTGGGGTAGAAATCAAAATTTCCTCTAACATTGACACCATGGAGAAAAGAGTCTGCCACATTTGGAAGAGATGGGGTGAGGTGGATGAAAACATAGGAGAGAACTTACATATGCAATTTTTTAGGTCAAAAATCATTTTACTAATTTGGGTACCTAAAAATGTATTATGCATAAGTTGATTTTTGCTGCAAAGGATCACAATCAGTATATTACATTTCAAAGTACAATCTTTGTGGTCAAGCAATAATTATAAACCTGTGGCTTATTTTTATTTAATTAAAAAAATAAATGGACATATAGCTGTTAAATTCTAGGGGATCTCTTCAGTTTGCCCATGTAGAAACAGAAGTCACTCACACTGAATTTCAAGAAAGCCTCTAATGTGTGGGAGCTTATGGTTTAAAAGAGACCACACAACTTTAAGAAAATTACCAAGACTGTGTAGGAAGAGAAAAACTTAACTCATTGATGACAGCACAAGTCTCTGGAAACTGACCTCATCACCATGTGTATATTTTATTTTCTAGTGACTGCAAATCACATTTTTTTCCCTCAGAATAATTAACAATGCTTTTAGATTGTTGAAATCGGAAATAAAGCTGATGCTTATTGAGCATCTACAATGTGGTAGATAATGTTGAGATGACTTTCCATACATTAATTCATTTAATCTTTATCACAGCCCTGTGACAGAGGTACTAGGATTATCCCCATTTTATAGATGAGAAAAGAAAGTTCAAGGAAGCAAACTAACTTGTCTTAAGGTCCCATTGCTAGCAAGTGGTGGAACAAAGATTTGAACCTAGGTTGGGAGCAAAGTGGCAAATAAATCAGCATGAACATTAGGCCCCAGTCAGCCCTCTTCATTCAACCAAGTTACCTCCTCGTGGTGAACTTGGGCAAACTACCCACCTCTAGCTTCACCATCACATGTAACCACGTGAACACTCTTCTCCCCAGATCCTGCCCCAACAAGAACATTTGTGATTTAGGGAGCTGAGGAAAACATACTAATGCTCTTTAAATACTGCTTTTTAATTTTTTTTTTTAACTCAGAGCAATTTTTAACTCTTTAAATCTTTGTCTTAAAAGAATTATTTCTTTAATCCCTTTTATGAGGTCACATGCATGCTTAGTTGCTCAGTCATTTGTGACCCCATGGACTGCAGGCTCATCTGTCCATGAGGATTCTCCAGGCAAGAATACTGGAATGGGTTGCCATGCCTTCTCCCAACCCAGGGATCAAACCCAGTCTCCCACAATGTAGACAGATTCTTTACTGTCTGAGCCACCAGGGAAGCCCTCATGAGGTCGCAGGGATGAGAAAAAGCCTATTTCTAATTCCCTCCCATCTCCCACTTCTGTCATGCTCTCATTAATCTGTGTGAGGAAGCAGAAAGTAGGAACCCATTTCCAGTCCTTCGTTCCTCTAACACTAATGGAGCGCTAGATCCTATCCAAGGTGGGAAAGAACACTGATGGCTCTGCCCTCACCCAGTGAACACTGGCAGTGAGCAAGGGCACTGAGAGATGGACTAAGTTACAGGGACCATGTCTGTGCTGTGAAGGAAATCTCCTGTGGTCTGGCCTGGCCACGTCAGTGCCCAGTCAAATTCACAGTCACCACCAGGGAATGGGTGGAGGCACGCCCACCACCAAGACTGAAAGTTTCTAAGAGGAAGCCCCAAGCGAGGGGGCACAGACTTCCCTGTCTTGCAACACCAGCAATTTCTGGGTCCCAGAGGAGCCGTTTCCCCTCGTTGACCACACTTGGGTCACCCTGCCCTCAGTGCCCGGGGACTACCCAGAGACCACACCAGACTCAGCTTTGCCTTCCAAACCTCCCTGTGGCTCAAGTTTCAGACATCCCTTCAGGATAGCAAAGTCTACCTGATAGTCTTTGGACAACTGATCTTAAGTGTTTTATTTGGGGGATTTTTTTTTCCAGATTAGTTTCTCTGAAGAGCTGAAGAGGTCTCTGAAATAAAATGGCATTTAATCGCAGCTCACACTTCTAACTCCTACCTTCCAGATGAGACTCAGTGGGAGGAACAGGGCGGAGGTCGCCACCTTTTCTGAGCCTGATAAGAGGACTGTCCTGAGAGCCAGCCCCCATTGGCTGGCACTGCGGAGTCCTGGAATATTTTTCCTCTCCAAGATGTGATGTTAAGCAATCCACACAACACCTGGGAGGGGGAGGACAGAGGCTCTCATCCCCATTTTCAGGAGCAGAGCAGGTCATTTGCTGACACCTGATTTCATGGTTCTAAACCCAGCACTCTTTTTATCATCACAGTGTTTCCTGACCTCCGTCACTCAAGTCCTCCCCTGACTTTTGCCAAATCCCTATATCACCTGTGTACCCTGATTAATACATTTTCAAAGCTGCCTGCTTTTCCCCTTTGGCTTTAATGCCTTTGTTTAACGGAGAAGGCAATGGCACCCCACTCCAGTACTCTTGCCTGGAAAATCCCATGGGCGGAGGAGCCTGCTAGGCTGCAGTCCATGGGGTCGCTAAGAGTCGGACACGACTGAGCGACTTCGCTTTTACTTCTCACTTTCATGCATTGGAGAGGGAAATGGCAACCCACTCCAGTGTTCTTGCCTGGAGAATCTCAGGGACGGGGGAGCCTGGTGGGCTACCGTCTATGGGGTCGCACAGAGTCAGACACGACTGAAGCGACTTAGCAGCAGCAGCAGCAGCAGCCTTTGTTTAAAAACAAAGCTTGCTATCACTGTTCTAATTGGAAATCTGGTTTCACTTACCGTAAATGGAAGGCAGCCATAAATACAAACGCAAGGAAATGTTAGCAAACCCCAGCTAGACTCTGTGGCGGGCTGAAGGCTCTGAGCCCGAGGTCTGCTCTCTCTTTGTAAAACAGGGAGGGCAGCAGCGTCAGAGGTGTTAAAGACAGGCTAGCTCCCAACTGAGGCTTTCTCCTGGAAGGATGAGGGAGAATTGAGAAAGTGATGAACTCTCTCGCCCTGTGAGCCAACAGACACTAGGCCGTGTCCATCTTGAACGCTGGCCACCGGGAGCACTTGTCTGCCCCTGGGAAAGCCTGTGGTGCAGCACCCCTTCTTGGGGGAAGAGAAGTGGCTCCCTTGCCTTGGCGCCCCTCAGTTTGTTTCCCCCAGTGCCACCCCCAGCCACCCTGACCTGTCTGGGAGGCCATCTTTGCAAATCCTTTCATCTCTCCGCCTCCCCGGTGTGAGCTCTGTCCTAGGCCCCATCCCTGCCTACTTGTGTCCCAGCACAAAGTCTCTTCTCTCACCCATACCCTCGCCAGGGGCCAGAGCTTGGCAGGAATGCTGCAACCCCTTTCGAAACACTCCCTTTTGCTTCCCAGACGCTCCACTTCAATGTGCCTGCCAAGCCAGCCTAGGGGCCTTTCTAAAGCCGGCCAGACCTGTTGTGCTACTTCCCTGCTAAAAGCCAGTCTGTGTCTCCCACTACCCTCGGGATCAGGTCTTTCCTCCCTTACCCCTCCTCTCTTCCCTCCCCCAGTTCTAGGAATTCACCATGTTGGACTTCTTCATTTCCTTACCAGTCTCTTCTTTGACTTGGGAATTTCATAAACAACATTCCCTCTGCTTCACCCACACATTCTTCCCATCTCCGATTCAACGTCACTCTCTCAAGGCAGCTGCTCCTACTCTCCCTCCAGGCAGACCCCGCCCCTTTGATGACCCGTGTTTCTGCCCCGGCTCCCATGAGCTCATGCTCTATCGGAATCACCTGTGTCTGTTTGCCTCTCTATAGCCCAGAGTCTAGCAAAGGTTCTGAACCATGTGGAGCCACATAAATGCTTGTTGATTGAATAGAAGGTTATTATTAATTCCCTGCACCTGTCAATCTCCACTCCCACTTTCTACCTGCCCTGCCTTTGTCTTCACCTAAGTTCTCCTTCTCCCAGCCTTGATATTCCAGGTCAATTCCCACCTCCCAGGAAGCCACCCTTACTGTTCTAGCCCAGACAAAATTTGCCTTCTATAGAAACCTTAGCATTGCCTTTGTTGAATGAATGAATGAGACATATTATAAAAAGGAGCAGTTTGAGAAACGGATGTCATTTAAAACTCACACTCATGGGAATGACTTCTGTTTTTTAAGAGGGAAGGCATAATTTCTATCAGTGGAAGAATAAATTTCTAATGATTTCATTGGAGAGGCTGGTGGGAGACAGAGGCAACAGAGACAACAGGCTCAAATCACAAAGCCTTTTTTGGTTTTTCTTTGCAGTAAAGGTGAATTCTAAGAAGAAAATCTCACTCAAAATGTTACTTGGTTTTTTGGAAATAAATAACAATTTGCACATGGTATAAAATTCATGGACGTGAACGTGGGCAAACTCTGGGAGATGGTGAGGGACGGGAAAGCCTGGTGTGCTGCAGTCCATTGGGTCTCAAACAGGCAGATACTCTTGGTGACTGAACAACAACAATAACAAAATTTAGAAAGCAGGTGGCCTTTCCTTAGCACGCCACATTAATGAATTTGAATGTTCGAGGAGATCAGTATACATAGAGGTAGAGAATCCACTGTTCCTAATGACACAGTGATAGAAACTGTATTCCTAGGGGATCCCCAACAGGTGGAAAAGTGGACTCTAAGGGCCAGGGACCAAGCATGCAAATGTGGTTCTAGGGTCTGTGGATGGGGGTGGCCAGAGAGGAGATCTCAGGGTGGGTGGCCTAAGGGTCTTCAGGCCCAGGGCTGGCCAGCGGTTAAGTCACCCTTGCTGCCTCATCAGCTACGAGACCTTCGGCCTTCAGATCCCTGGAGGGACAGTTCAGGGAGCAAACAAGGAAAGATGGGTCCAGTCGCCCTGAAATCAAACAGGCTCAGAGAAAGCAGGAACCCAGGGAAGACAACTACCCTGGGGACTTGTGGAAAGCTTAGGAAGGCATCAGCCTTCCCACTAAGGAGGAATAGGGCTCCAGTCAATGGTTATTTTATCTCAAAGGACACATGACCTCAGCTCACACTGGAGTTATAAGCAGCCTTACTTTATATTATTATCTTTCTTGTTTCTGACACCAGGATCTCTGAGGCCAGAGAATGGGTCTCTTTTCCTCTGGTTTCAAGCCCCACTCCCCTGGCCAATAACAGTGAGCCCAGCACTGAATCCATTTTGGTGGCCACCTGTGACATTCTCATTGAGAGAGGACTGTGATTGTGATTCATATCAACCCCCAAACATACACACACACAGAGCACCTGGAAACAGCCCAGGGGAGGGCAGAGGCACTGCTGGGCTGCCAGGAGCCCTGGGCCCTCGCCTGGCCCCCACTACCAATGTGCCACTTTGGGCAGTCTCAGGGCAAAGCCCAAGATTAATCAGCTCTTGTTCACACCCTCCAATCAACAGCTCAAGGAAACACAAAGCCATTCTTATGGCTGCTGTCCTGGCTGGATTGTAGGAAGGACAAATAAGGCCATTTTAAAGAATTCCCAACCTGTTCAGATATGAAGGTTGTAACAGCCAGTGATTGGCATGAGCGGGGAAGTCCAGGAAAAGCCAGATTGCCAGGGTCCTTTGTAACTGCCTCTGCGGCTATACTGATCAGGAACCAGCTCCAAGTCAAATATGTGTACAAAGAGGAGGCTCAAACTGTTTCTCTCAGCCCGGGCCTGGCCGTCTTGCTGCCTCCACAGGAGAGATAAGAAAGCAAAGACTCAGGAAAGTTAACACAGTCATATGAACATCAACAGGGTAGTCAAGAATTAACTCCATTAGGCCAATACTCATTCCAGACCTCTGCAAGGCTCTAGGTGACTGAATTTCTGCCAAACTGAGGTTCTCATTACTTTCCAGGGAAAAACATTCTCTAAGTGATGTCAGCATTATAATAATAGTGTGGGAAGGTTGGGGGCTTATGGGCAGATGAGCTAGCCATCGGCTTGGGATTCTAAACTCTTGACATGGCTCAATTCAAAGTTTTGGTTTTAATTATTTTGAAGTGAACCATAATGTTCATGGCATGCACTGGTGTCATTTTGTTCTGCCCAAATTTAAATCATAGTTCCAGGAGGCCAGTGTCTTGGAAATATTAACAGTAAGTAAGCCCAGCCTGCTGCCCAGCGGCTACATTTCAACATTGCTCTGTTGTTGTCACATGTCATATACCCTGGAATTCTCAGGAGGTTATGTAAAAAAAAAAAAAAAAAAACTTCTGACTTTTTATAAAATGTGGTTTCTTGAAAAATAAGCCAAAATGTCTTGGTGATAGAAGGGAGGACTAAAAGAAGTAAATATTCTTGTTGTTTCTTAAGCCAGAAAGCAGAAGTTTTGGCTAAATTCAGAATAGGATATTAGAACCAGTAGGAATTCAGATCCTAAAACTGACAAATTCACCTTTTTCTCTAAACAGTAATTTTTTTTTAAAGCAATTTATAAAACCATTTCAAGTGATCAATGGCAATAGCAACAGCAACAAAAAACAACTCTTTGATGAGCAAAAGAGAAACTTTTAAGAAGTTGATAAGCATTTGATGTGTAGCATGGACATGTAACCCTTCCCACGGAAGGCTCTATAACCCAGAACTGTCCTGTCTTGTTTAAATGGAAGATCAAAGACTTCCCTGGTGGTACAGTGGATAGGAATCCATCTGCCAATGCAGAGGACACAGGTTTGATCCCTGGTCCGGGAGGATTCCACATACTGAGGAGCAACTAAACCCAGGCACCACAAGTACTGAGTCCTGAGAGTTCCAGGGCCTGTGAACCACAACTACTAAAGTCCGTGCACCCATAGCCCGTGTTCCACAAGAGTCATCACAGTGAAAAGCCCTCACACCACAACAAACAGTAGTCCCTGCTCACCGCAACTAGAGAAAGCTCAAGCAGCAACATTTTTTAATTATCAAAATAAATAAATGAAAATAGAGGAGAACTAACTTTCCACACACACACACAAACATGTAACCCTTGTTGGAAATGTGATTCTGCAGGAAGGCAATGACCTGAGCAAAGTTTTCCAAACACACAGGTTTAGGGCTCATGAAGGTCTCCACGTCTTAGTCTGGAGAAGACTGGAAGCCATTGGGGAGTCTTGCCTCACCATCAACTTGTTCATCCTTCCATTTTACCCCCACTCCCAGCCCATTCCAATCAGGATGTCATGGTGGCATGTCATCTAGTGGTTGAAATGATCACTGCAAGTAACTGCCGCAGGCTTCCTGTTTTGATTTCATTCCGTTCCATTCCGTTCAGTCGCTCAGTCGTGTCCGACTCCTTGCGACCCCATGAATCGCAGCACGCCAGGCCTCCCTGTCCATCACCAACTCCCGGAGTTCACTCAGACTCACGTCCATTGAGTCCGTGATGCCATCCAGCCATCTCATCCTCGGTCGTCCCCTTCTCCTCCTGCCCCCAATCCCTCCCAGCATCAGGGTCTTTTCCAATGAGTCAACTCTTCGCATGAGGTGGCCAAAGTACTGATTTAATGGATTGTTATGGGGTGCCAAATGCTGAGACTAAAATAGGAATATAGACATGGGCTTTCCTTCAGGAACCTTATAGTCTCCTGAGGGATCAGACACATAAAATAACGAAGATAGGATCATGATATATGATACAGAGCTACAGACCACTGAGGATGGGACACCTAAACCAGATCTACCTCCCAAAGGAAGTATCATCAACACTGGGACCTAAAGAATGACTAGGAATTCATTAAACAAAGGAGGAGAAGGGAAGAACCTTCCAGGCAGAGGGAACAATTTGCCTAAAAGCAAAGTGTCAAGAGTTCAGTTTCAGTTCAGTTGCTCAGTCGTGTCCGACTCTTTGCGACCCCATGAATCACAGCAAGCCAGGCCTCCCTGTCCGTCACCAACTCCCAGAGTTCACTCAAACTCATGTACATCAAGTTGGTGATACCATCCAGCCATCTCATCCTCCATCGACCCCTTCTCCTCCTGCCCCCAATCCCTCCCAGCATCAGAGTCTTTTCCAATGAGTCAACTTTTCACTGAGGTGGCCAAAGTATTGGAGTTTCAGCCTCAGCATCAGTCCTTCCAATGAACACCCAGGACTGGTCTCCTCTAGAATGGACTGGTTGGATCTCCTTGCAGTCCAAGGGACTCTCAAGAGTCTTCTCCAACACCACAGTTCAAAAGCATCAATTCTTAAGCACCCAGCTTTCTTCATAGTCCAATTCTCACATCCATACATGACCACAGGAAAAACCATAGCCTTGACTAGATGGACCTTTGTTGGCAAAGTAATGTCTCTGCTTTTGAATATGCTATCTAGGTTGGTCATAACTTTTCTTCCAAGGAGTAAGCATCTTTTAATTTCACTGCAATCACCATCTGCAGTGATTTTGGAGCCCCCAAAAATAAAGTCTGACACTGTTTCCACTGTTTCCCCATCTATTTGCCATGAAGTGATGGGACCAGATGCCATGATCTTACTTTTCTGAATGTTGAGCTTGAAGCCAACTTTTTCACTCTCCTCTTTCACTTTCATCAAAAGGCTTTTTAGTTCTTCTTCATTTTCTGCCATAAGGGTGGTGTCATCTGCGTATCTCAGGTTATTGATATTTCTCCCAGCATTCTTGATTCCAGCTTGTGCTTCTTCCAGCCCAGCGTTTCTCATGATGTACTCTGCATAGAAGTTAAATAAGCAGGGTGACAATATACAGCCTTGACGTACTCCTTTTCCTATTTGGAACCAGTCTGTTGTTCTATGTCCAGTTCTAACTGTTGCTTCCTGACCTTCATACAGGTTTCTCAAGAGGCAGGTCAGGTGGTCTGGTATTCCCATCTCTTTCAGAATTTTCCACAGCTTATTGTGATCCACACAAAGACTTTGGCATAGTCAATAAAGCAGAAGTAGATGTTTTTCTGGAACTCTCTTCGTTTTTCCATGATCCAGTAGATGCTGGCAATTTGATCTCTAGTTCCTCTGCCTTTTCTAAGACCAGCTTGAACATCTGGAAGTTCGTGGTTCATATACTCTTGAAGCCTGACTTGAAGAATTTTTAGCATTACTTTGCTAGCATGTGAGATGAGTGCAGTTGTGGGGTAGTTTGAGCATTCTTGGCTTGCCTTTCTTTGGGATTGGAATGAAAACACCTTTTCCAGTCCCGCGGCCACTGCTGAGTTTTCCAAATTTGCTGGCATATTGAGTGCAGCACTTTCACAGCATCATCTTTTAGGATTTGAAATAGCTCACCTGGAACTCCACTAGCTTTGTTTGAAGCTTCCTAAGGCACACTTGACTTCACATTCCAGGATGTCTGGCTCTAGGTTAGTAATCACACCATCATGGTTATCTGGGTCATGAAGATCTTTTTTGTATAGTTCTTCTGTGTGTTCTTGCCATCTCTTCTTAATATTTTCTGCTTCTGTTAAGTCCATACCATTTCTGTCCTTTTTTTTTTACAATTGAAAAAATTTTATTATTGTATTTTAATAATAAAATTTTAAAGACATTATTTTATATGTTTCAAATATGATCTGAAATTTATACATTGAGGTTTTTTTTGGAAGGTTGCTGTATGTCTCTATGGTACACCTATGGCTGATTCATGTCAATATATGGCAAAAACTACTACAATATTGTAAAGTAATTAGCCTCCAATTAAAATAAATAAATTAATTTTAAAATAAGATGTGTGTAGTTGCAGAAGTCAATAAATTATAATATTCTTATTTTTCTCATCTACATTTCTGTCCTTTATTGAGCCCATCTTTACATGAAATGTTCCCTTGGTATCTCCAATTTTCTTGAAGAGATCTCTACTATTTCCCATTCTATTGTTTTCCTCTATTTCTTTGCACTGATCACTGAGGAAGGCTTTCTTATCTCTCTTTGCTATTCTTTGGAACTCTGCATTCAAATGGGTATAGCTTTCCTTTTCTCCTTTGCCTTTCACTTCTTTTCACAGCTATTTGTAAGGCCTCTTCAGACACAGTCTTCTCTTGTGTTGTTGGAAGAAGGTGTTTGCTGTGACCAGTACGTTCTCTTGGCAAAACTCTATTAGTCCTTGACCTGCTTCATTCTGTATACTCCAAGGCCAAATTTGCCTGTTACTCCAGGTATTTCTTGACTTTCTACTTTTGCATTCAAGTCCCCTATAATGAAAAGGACATCTTTTTTGGATGTTAGTTCTAGAAGGTCTTGTAGGTCTTCATAGAATCATTCAACTTCAGCTTCTTCAGCATTACTGATGGGGCATAGACTTGGATTACTGTGATATTGAATGGTTTGCCTTGGAAATGAACAGAGATCATTCTGTCATTTTTAAGATTGCATCTAAGTACTGCATTTTGGACTCTTCTATTGACTATAATGGCTACTCATTTCTTCTAAGGGAATCTTGCCCATGGTAGTAGCTATAATGGTCATCTGAGTTAAATTCACCCATTCCAGTCCATTTTAGTTGACTGATTCCTAATGTGTTGATGTTCACCCTTGCCATCTCTTGTTTGACCACTTCCAATTTTCCTTGATTCATGGACCTAACATTCCAGGTTCCTGTGCAATATTGCTCTTTATAGCATCAGACCTTGCTTCCATCACCAGTCACATCCACAAGTGGGTATTGTTTTTGCTTTGGCCCCGTCTCTTCATTCTTTCTGGAGTTATTTCTCCAATGATCTCCAATAGGATATTGGGTGCCTAACGACCTGGGGAGGTCATCTTTCAGTATCTTAACTTTTTGCCTTTTCATACTGTTTGTGGGGTTCTCAAGGCAAGAATACTGAAGTGCTTTGCCATTCCCTTCTCCAGTGGACCACGTTTTGTCTGAACTCTCTACCATGACCCATCCATCTTGGGTGGCCCTACATGGCATGGCTCATAGTTTATTGAGTTAGCCAAGGCTATAGTCCATGTGATCAGATTGGTTAGTTTTCTGTGATTTGTGGTTTTCATGCTTTCTGCCCTCTGATGGAGAAGGATAAGAGGTTTATGGAAGCTTCCATATGGGAGAGACTGACTGAGGGGGAAACTAGGTCTTGCTCTGATGGGTGGGGCCATGCTCAGTAAATCTTTAATTCAGTTTTCTGTTGTGTTCCCTCCCTGTTATTTGACCTGAGGCCAACTGGAGGGAATGAAGATAATGGTGACCTCCTTCAAAGGGTTCCATGCAAGCACTGCTGCACGCAGTACCCCCAACCCTGCAGCAGGCCACCGCCAACCCACGCCTCCACCGGAGACTCCTACCCTCACCCTAACCCCTAGTCTCAACCCCAAAGAATGCCATGAGGTTATTCTTTACTTTTTTTTCTTCCCAGGCATGAGTTGCTCATCTCACATGACCTTGAGGTCTCTTTTCCTTCTGTCAGCAAAGAAGTTTGTTTTGCATTGTAATCATTCTTAGCCAGGGAAGAAATTCAGATCCTGCACAAATAGCTCTGGGAATGCCAAACTCCTTTCTAAGCACAAAGTCCTTGATGGGGAATCATGGCCACTCTGAGGGTGAGGTCCTGGGAAACTGCATCTGCAGCCTCTGGGCATCTGTCGAGGAGGTAGTTTCCCAGGTCCCTCCTCAGGCCTGCTCAGTCCTTGCTCAGAAGAGGCTGGCCATGGAATGGTTACTGGTACCCCATGTAACCCACTTACCTACCTATTCAGGTAGGAAGCACAGGTACGGGGATCAAGTGCACAAACCTTGGGGTCAGTTCCCTCCATGGTTCAGCCTCAGTTCTGCCTCAACCTGCAAGTGGCTCAGCTGTTTGACCTTAGGTCAACAACTTCATCTCCCCAAACACTGCATCCTCTTCTTCAAAAGGAGAATAAAAATCACAAAACCTACCTGATAGGATTATGGAGAGAAGTAGATGAGGTTGTAGATGCATGTAATTCACTTGGCGCAGGGTCTGGCATACAAGAAAGATTAAAGAACAAAGTCAGGTCTTGGACCCATTTCAGTCATAAGTGAGCAAAGGGCTTAAGGCAGCAGGCTTGGATAATCAAGAACTGGAATCTAGGATTAAACACACCCAGAGGAGTGGGCTGGTGCTAGGAACAAAGCAGGGGCCTCATCACATCAGACGTGTGACTCTGAGAGGAGGGTGAGAGCCAGCAGTCCAGATGAGCAGTGCTCCTCTGGGCAGCTGGGAAAGGGCTAAGACAGGGGCCCAACTGCACAGCAAACAGAGTAGAAATGAAATCTGTATGGAATAGTCAGAGAATCTGATAGTCTGATAGGAGGTTTGGCTCTGCCAGCTCTGAGTAGGAGTCACAATTCTTGCCACTACAAACCAGCATAAGCTCATTTAACCTTGGGGTAGCTGAATCTAGTTTAAACAAAGTCATCAACCAGTCTCCAGTTCTCAGCTCTACTTCCTTCTATGTAGGCTTTGTTGTCAAGCAGGCTTGCTCTTTAGGGTTTCCCAGGTGCACAGTGGTAAAGAATCCACCTGCCAATGCAGGAGATGCAAGAGACACGAGTTTGATCTCTGGGTTGGGAAGATTGCCTGGAGTAGGAAATGGCAACCCACTCCAGTATTCTTCCCTGGAGAATCTTAGGGACAGAGGAGCCTAGCAGGCTACAGTTCATGGAGCCGCAAAGAGTCAGAGAAGACTGAGCTCCTGAGCATCTTAGGCTTGCTCTTTATCTTGACTAAAAGTCAACCAGCAGTTCCAAATGTATCTCTGCATGCAACTCCAGCAAAGAGACAACACCTCTTCTGCCATAACTCTAGCAAAAATCAAGGGTGATATTCATTAGCTTGACCTGGGTCACATGCCCATCTCTGAACCAATCACCATGAGTAGGAAAATGGAGTATTCTGATTGGCCAAGCATGAATCATACATTCAATCTGGAACTCAAACTGCTGATACATGAACTGAACATAAAGAAGGATTCCCTAAATAAAATGGGGGCCTTGATTCTGGAAGAAGATGTCAACCTAAAAACAAAACCATGAAAGTTTAGTTCAGAGACAAGGTATTTAACTAGGACCAAAGAACTGCAATTCAGAATACACAGATTTAGATAGAAAAAAAAACTAGTGTCCTCATGATAGGAAAGGGTCTCAAGATGTTTATGGGGAAAAAGAGAGATGAGGTAAGCTGTTTTTTAAGAAGAGTTCACTGGTGCAAGTCAAGGTAATTCATCCGGTGAAGTGTTCATTGATAAAAGATGAGGTGAATCTAGATTTGTATTAATACTTCACTGGTCAGGTGAAGCCATCACTAGGTAAAAGTTCATTGATAGATCGTTTCAACAGGACATTCTGGTTTTTCTGCTGCTTTGGAATGTTGGTGGTTTTGTCCAGTTCAGAAGTACAGAAAACAGGACATGAAAAGCAGTTCCTCTGGAATGACTGCTTCAGCTTTATTTTATATGGCTCCAACTCATGTCATCTTTCATAGAGGAATGAGGACAAGAGGTGACCTTGTTTTGTCCCTGTGTGGACATCCCTGTGGCCAGATGTCCCTGGAACTAAGGTACTCGGTCCCCTGAGCATCTGTCCAGTTCTGCAGCAGCCCCCACAGCTTGGTCCTCGAGCAGAGAATTCCAGCAGTGCTGGACAGCAGGTGGGAAGAGTCTCTCCCCCCAGAGAGCTGTGACACCACAGATGGCACTTGCTGAGAAATCAGTGCTGGAGAGAATCAGGCACAGCTGGTTTGCACAAGCCCCCAGCTAGATCCCCCTAGAGTCCTTCAAGAGAGTCTGTAAAGGACAAAAAATGGGGAATCTTATCGGGGGAGGGAAGTGGAGAGATGCTAAAATGCCTCTAGCACTCCAGAAAGCTAGGACTTCTCAACCACAGTGCCCAAAGCCCCCGGGTTGCTGGCAGCCTTGGATTGGGAGGGCATTGGGGACGGTGCTCCTGCTCAGACACTCTTGCTTTCCTCCCTCCCTTCTTCCCCGGCTATCCTCCGCCCACACCCCAGTACCTTATGAACTGTGCAGGCCTGTGAGTGCACTGTTTCTCTCCTGACACTCGCCTCCTGGGCCCTTGTATTCATTAGGCAGCTCAGCACCCGTTGTGGGCCACATTCTGCACCAACTGCTGCAGAGAGTCCCTAGATGTAGCCCACAACTTCTAGGAACACACAGTTCTAGAAAGTGTGCATTGTTGACTTTTAATTGCACAAGTTAACATGACTCCTGACTTGACTCTTGACTCCACCTTCTTCAGCCACTTGTCTCCATTCTCCCCAGCCAGTCACTCCCTCCAAGAAGCCTCAGTTATACATTTGATGTCTATCTGTTGAAACATTTTTCTATACATGTACATCAATATGTTCACTTGCAGAAGCATAAGCTAAGCCAGAAGTTAGTTTTTTTTGTTTTGCTGACTGTTAAAAATTGGGTTCAGGGATGTCCCTGGTGGTCCAGTGGCTAAGACTCCACACTCCCAACGCAGGGGACCTGGGTTGGTCAGGGAACTAGATTCCACATGCCACATCTAAGAGTTCGGATGCTGCACCAAAATCCCCCACACCAAAACGAAGTTCAAAGACCCCAAGTGCCGCAGCTAAAAAGAAAAAAAGCTTTGGCAAAGCCAAAGAAATAAATATTAGCGGGGAGAAAAGGGTTAAAAGGGTTTACCATGAGAAGTCTCCTTCCAACCCCATCCCTCAGCCAGGGATGAACAATCCCCTTTCGGAGCAGCCAGTCAGGTCATCGGTTTCCAGTGCTTCCTTCCAAATAAGCTAGGCCGGAAGTTGACAAATCTTGTCTGGAAAGGACCAGATGATAAATATTTTAGGTTTGGTGAGCTTATGGTCTCTGTCACAACTACCCAACTCTACCAGTGTATTGAGAAAGCAACCATAGACAATACACTAATTCATGAGCCCGGCTGTGTGCCAATAAAGCTTTGTTTGTGAACACTGAAACTTGAATTTCATATCTTTTTTGTGTATGGTGAAACAATATTCTTCTTTTGATTGTTTTTCAACTGTTGAAAAATCTAAACATCATTCTTAGCTGGGCTGTACCAAGGTAGGCAGCAGGCTGGATTTGGCCTGTGGACTACAGTTTGCTAACCCTGGTCTATTCACAGAAAAAAACACAAGTACCCATAAACATGCTTTCTCCTCTTTTTTCCATAAGGGGACATGCTATACACACTGTTCGGTACATTGATTTTCTCACTTGGTGATACATCATTTTTTTAAAAACACTTTTATTAATTTGTTTGTCAGCTGCTGGGTCTTGGTTGCTGTGAGGGCTTTTCTGTAGTTGCAAGCAGGGGCTACTCTCTAGTTGCAGTACATAGGCTTCTCATTGCAGTGGCTTCTCTCTTTGCGGAGCACAGGCTCTAGAGCACAGGCTCAGCAGTTGTGGCATGTGGGACCTTCCTGTATCAGGGATCCAACCCATGGCTCCTGCACTGGCAGGCAGATTCTTTACCACCGCACTAAAGAGAAGTCCCATTATACGTCTTAAAGATCATGCCATGTCAGTTCATTTTTGCCTTTGGCATAGTATTACATTTTATTCCAGGTGGCACATTTACAGTAATGTACTTATTGATGCATATTTAGGTTATTTTCTTTCACTATTTTAGACAAAATTTCATTGAAAAAATTTGTATTTATTTGTATGTGTGGGCATTTTGAGCTTTATTGAGATACAATCCACACATCATAAAACTCATCCATTTTAAGTGTCCAATTAAATGGCTCTTAGTATATTTACAGAGCTATGCACACAGCAGTGCATTCAATTTTAGAACCTTGCCATTACCCCCAAATAAATCCCTTACTCTTTAGCTGTCATCCCCTACAAAGTCCTAGGCAACCACTTAACTACTTTCTGTCTCTCTGGATTTGCCTATTGGACTATTTATATGGAATCATAAAATATTTATCTTTTGCGACTTAGCACAAAGTTTTCAAGGTTAATCCATGTTTTAGCATGTTATTGGTATTTCATTGCTATTTATGGCAGAAAAATATTCTATTGTACAGCTATACCACATTTTACTTATCCATTCATCAGCTTTCGAGTATTTCAATTGTTTCCACTTTGGGACTATTATGAATAACGCTGCTATGAACATTGGTGTACACATTTTTTTGTGAACATTTGCCTCCACTTGGGCCTCCCAGGTAGTGCTAGTGGTAAAACCCCACCTGCCAATGCGGGAGATGCTAGAGACATGGGTTCGATCCCTGGGTCAGGAAGATCCCCTGGAGAAGGAACTGGCAACCCACTGCAGGACACGTGCCTGGAAAATTCCGTGGCAGAGGAGCCTGGTGGGCTACCGTCCATAGGAGCACCATTTTATATTCCCACCAGCAGCACCTGAAGATTTCAATTTCTCCACAGTCTTGCCAACACTTGCCATTACCTGTCTTTTTTATTATAGCTATCCCAGTGGATATGAAGCAGTATCTCATTGTATTGCATACATTTTTTTGAAGCCAAGTATATTGTTCTGAGATTTTAAAAATGTATTTCTATATCTTGGGCTTTCCACCCCCACACACATATATACATGTAGATCTTCTTTGTGGTTGTTAATGCTAGGTGGTATGCCAGAGAAAAACTGGAGCCCAGCTCAGCCATTCCCTCCTGATGGCTATCTAGGCTGTTTCCAATTTTTTATCAGTACAAACAGCATAGCGATGTACATTTTTGTTTTACATCCTTGTGCAGAGAGTAAGCATTTCTTGAGGACAATCTTTGAAGTGGAATTGCTGGATGAAGAAGTATGTACATGTGAATTTTTTTAAATGTTACAAACTATCCTCTGGATAAACTCTACCAATTAACATTCTACCAATAGTGTATGAGAGTGTTCGTTTCACTACATCTATGCCAGCCCTGGATATTACCCCTTTCACTGGTGCTGCATCTAGTTTTCATTTGCATTTCCCTCATCAACGTGAGGTTGACTACAGGGCCATATCCCAGCTGTGGTTCTCCTCCTCTTTGGCACCAGAGTGCTGCCCGTTCATCTCTGTCTTCCATACTGCCAGCCCAGAGGTGAATGCAGCACCTACTGATAAATGTTGGAGTCAGGCACTGTGACTTTTGCAGTTCTATCTGACAAAAATGTGTTCTGAGACCATGCAAAATTTTACAGTGTTTTAGTTCTCTAAGATTTCACTGCAGATGTTAGAGCTTCTATCTGAGCTGTGCTGTCTTCTAAGCCTTAAAGAAATCAGGAATCCTTGACTCCTGGTCTAGAGTGCAATTTTTAGTGAACAGCAGAACAACTTCAATACCTGGTCAAGCTGGAACACGGGAGTATTTCAAAACAGGTCCTAGGATCCTGAGGAACAAGAAAACTCTGGCTAGAAACCTCCTGATACCATCATTCAAATGGAATGCAAAAAAACCGTAGGGGTCATTTAAATCTATCTTATTTGTACAAATCAGGAGACCAAGGCCCCAGCTAGAGAAGTGATTTGCTGCAGGTCACATAACTAGTCAAGAACAGAGCTGTGAGTGCAGCCGAGATTCTGATTCCAGGCCAGGGCTCTTTCCTCAAAACATGTGGAGTCAGAGAATTCACATCTAAACCCCTTCCAAAGCTCCCTGCTCCTAATTGGAGAGCATGACCTTTCTCAAAGCAGCACAGAGTGGGGATTAAGGACCCTGTTTTTGAACCAGACAGTTATAGATTTAAATCCCAGCACAGCCACCAAGGTCTAGTAACTTTGCTCTTTGATCCTTAGTGTCTTCTTCTTTAACAGTTAATACTACCTACTTCAAGGATTATATTTGTAGTTATTATTATCTATCTTATAGGACTACATCATATTTTGTTGTTCCATCACTCAGTTATATCTGACTCTATTACTCTATGGACTGCAGCATGCCAGGCTTCCCTATCCTTCTCCAACTCCCAGAGGTTGCTCAAATTCATGTCCATAGTATCAGTGATGTCATCCAACCATCTCATCCTCTGTTGTCCCCTTCTCCTCCTACCTTCAATCTTTCCCAGTTTTTTCTAATCAGTCAGCTCTTTGCATCACGTGGTCAAAGTAATGGAGTTTCAGCTTCAGCATCAGTCCTTCCAATGAATATTCAGGACTGATCTCCTTTAGGATTGACTAGTTTGATCTCCTTGCGGTCCAAGGGACTCTCAAGAGTCTTCTCCAACACCACAACTCAAAAGCGTCGTTTCTTCAACGCTCAGTTTTCTTTATGATCCAACTCTCACATCCATTCATGACCACTGGAAAAACCATAGCCTTGACTAGACAGACCTTTGTTGGCAATGTCTCAGCTTTTTAATAAACTGTCTAGGTTGGTCATAGCTTTTCTTCCAAGGAACAAGCATCTTTTAATTTCATGGCTGCAGTCACCATCTGAAGTGATTTTGGAGCCCCCCAAAATAAAGTCTGACACTGTTTCCATTGTTTCCCCATCTATTTGCCATGGAGTGATGGGACCGGATGCCACGATCTTAATTTTTTGAATGTTGAGTTTTAAGCCAGCTTTTTCATTCTCTTTCACCTTCATCAAGAAGCTATTTAGTTCCTCTTCACATTCTGCCATAAGGGTGGTATCATCTGCATATCTGAGGTTATTGATATTTCTCCCGGAAATCTTAATCCAGCTTGTGCTTCCTCCAGTCCAGCATTTTGCATGATGTACTCTGCATATAAGTTAAATAAGCAGGGTGACAACATACAGCCTTGATGTACTCCTTTCCAAATTTGGAACCAATCCATTGTTCCATATCCGGTTCTAACTATTGCTTCTTGACCTGCATACAAGTTTCTCAGGAGGCAAGTAAGGTGGTCTGGTATTCCCATCTCTTTAATAATATTCCACAGCTTGCTGTGATCCACACAGTCAAAGGTATAGTCGATAAAGCAGAAGTAGATGTTTTTCTGGAATTCTCTTGCCTTTGCTATGATCCAACGCATGTTGGCAATTTGATCTCTGGTTCTTTTGCCTTTTCTAAATCCAGTTTGAACATCTGGAAGTTCTGGGCTCACATACTGTTGAAGCCTGGCTTGGAGAATTTTGAGCATTACTTTGCTAGCATGTGAAATGAGCGCAATTTAAATGAGCCTAATTCAGTAAGCACTCATTAAACTGTGCCTTTAATTTTTCCCCTCTAACTGCCTCCTCTCTTGGGTGATTTGGCAATGAGGATATAAAGATTAATTTATCATAGCATAAGGAATTCCTGGTTCAGACTGCATGAAGTTGGGTGGATCATGTATCCCCCACTTTGTTATTTAATCTGGGTTGGCTTGAGTTGCCACCCCCCAAGTCATTCTTTTATTAAACCAACATTCACAGCAGAGGGACTGTCCACATCCTTGTTTATCTCCACTGTATAAATCAGAAAAAGCTGAGAAGAGTGGTTTGGTTTGGTTTTGATCTCAGTGGTTCTGTCAACCTTCACTGCCATTAGAATCATTTGGGAGCATTACAAAAACACCAGAGATGGGCCCCATTCCTTCACTTACCCCTTATCCTGATCAGATTGGGAGTAGGACCCAAGAGGCTTAAAAGTTTCCCTGATGATTCTCACTGAAGTCAGGCTGGAGAGCTACTGTTCTACATGAGTGCTTCTCAACTTTAACATCCATCTGAGTCACCTATAGAGCTGGGCCCCTTCAGTCAGTAGGTCTGGAGTGGAGTCTATGAATTTGCAGGTCTTACAAATTTCCACGTAATGTGGATGCTACCAATCCGGGGAACGGTGCTTTTTACTTTTTATTAATTATTTGTTTATTTTTGGCTGTGCTCGGTCTTCACGGCTGCAAGGGCTTCTCTCTGGTCATGGTGAGCAGGGGCTGCTCTTCATTGCAGAGCATGGGCTTCTCCTTGCAGTGGCTCTTGTTACAGAGCACTGGCTCTAGTGTGTGTGGGCTTTGGTAGACGTGGCCCATGGGCTCAATAGTTGTGGTTCTCGGGCTCTAGAGCACATGCTCAATAGTTGTGGTGCACAAGCTCAGTTGCTCCACAGCATGTCTAATCTTCTCAGACCAGGGACTGAACCCATGTCTCCTGCATTGGCGAGTGGATTCTTTACCACTGAGCCACCAGGGAGGCCTTGGGGAACACTCTTTGATAACCGCTGATCCAGATGAACCTGAGTGGACCTTTGGGTTTTTTTCCTTCCCAGCATCATTTTCCACTCTGGTAAGAGCTCATGACTTGTCTTTAGTGAACTATCCATCCTCATGTCTTAGGCCACAGATGTAAGTGGCCTCCCAACTTCAGAGGTAAGAACATGATCAAGTCTGGCCAGTAAACAGAATCTACACCCTGGCTCCAGCAAGTGATTGGTTCAGCAATGGGCATGTCACTTAACAGTCAAGTGAGAGTCAGCCCCGGTACTTTTGCTGGAACTCTTGGGAAGAAGTGCTAAGCTGGTAAGATGGAAGCCTGGGGCTGCTTGGGAAGAACCTGCCCAAGGATGAAGCAGGCAAAGGAGAGCAGAAGAGACTAGAAGAGACCAAGTCCTGGATGATAACCTTCTCATCTCCTGGATCCAGCCAAGCCTGAATTCAGACCTAAATATTTCAGGTATCTGGGTCAATAAATTCGCTTTTGGTACATCACAGGGAATATAACCAATATTTTATAATAACTTTCAGTGGAGTAATATAAAAATATCAAATCACTATGTTGTGTTCTGAAACGAATATAACATTGTATATCAACTACATTTCAATAAATAAATTCTCTTTTTAGCTTAGGCCAGTTTGAGGTATGTTTTTTCATGTGCAGTTCAAGAAGTGCTGGGAATTACTTGGTGATCCAGTGGTTAGGACTCTGTGCTTTCACTGCCAAGGGCCTGGTTTTGATCCCTGGTTGGGGAACTAAGATCCTGAAAGCCATGCCGCTTAGCAAAAACAAAAAGTGTTGCCTACATGGAATGTCTAAAGTGCCTTCCCACCCAGGGATTGGGTGGGACTCCAAGATCTATCCTGGTTGCTGCTCCTATGAGGCAATGATCTTCCAAAAGCCCCCAGAATGGAGCAGCAGAGCTCCTAGAGGTCATTTAGTGCCATTCTCCTCCTTGTTTCTGTGGGGAGACCTGGGGCACAAGGAGGGGTGAGGTCATGTCCTGAGTCATGCATACTACAAAGCTGAAAGAATATCAGATCTTGGCTCTGTCAATAAATCCACCCAAACCAGTGGGTGATAACAGCCACCAGTGCGATGCCCAAACACAGACAAGTCTCCTTCTCAAGGACACCCACACAGGGACTGAGGCTCCCTCCTTCAGCATGAGAAGCAGCGTTACTTGTCTCAGTTTCTCTGAGTGCAACTAAACAAACACAGAGGTAAATTCTATTGTTCTTAATAAAGTGGAGTTTATGGAAATAGGGAAATTTTTTTTCAGGGGACAAATATGAGCAAAAAGAGGAAAATAAAACCCCCAGTAATCTCACCACTTGTGCTAACATTGACAACATTTGGGGAACGTGTTCCTTTGTGTTTGTTTGCTTTATCTATAAAGATTTACATCAGGTAAGGTGGAGACTGGCCCTGAGAGACCCAAACTACCTTCAATCAGGAATGAATTGAGGTGAGTCTTAGAAGTGAAAAAGGAGGAGATTTCTTCCAGTCTTGGGGGTTGTATCAGACAGGGTTCTTTGTGTAAGCACCAGAAATGAGAGAGGAGGGGATTCTTTTGGAAGACCAATGAGGCTTACATAACGATAAAAGACTAGAAGAGCAGACTTGGGTCAGCAGGAGTTAAGGAAACTCTGAAGGTCAAGAAGAAGAAAGTAGGAAAACCATCATTCCCTTGATAGGGATATGAGTCAGGATGATATCAATGATCCACAATGGCTATTGCCACAAAGAGAATGACCAGAAACCATTCCTCTGTCCTTGCCAGAGTCAGAGTCCTGAGGAAAGAGCATTTGGGACCATGTGTTCCCCACTAGTTCATCCAGGTAGAAAGAGGAGGGACCTGATCTCTTTGACTTCAACTGGAGGAGGCCAGCAGCAGCAGAAGGATTCAAGAAGTACTGCTCCCTCAAAATAGTCAGGGATGGACAATTTTCCTTAATGAAACTACGGTGCCCTTAGGAGGGGGTGGTGTACAGCTTCAAACCAAGAGTTACCCACTAGAGAGCTAGAGAGGGCAAGAGCTTCGGAGTTGCTGCTTCTAGGGCCAGTTTATCACTGATGCTGCAAATCGGTTCCAACCCACTACCCCAGCACACTGTTGACATACCTGGGGAATAAAGCAACCATATTTGAGTGTAGGTAGAAATAAAGAGCCACAACATTGGGTGTCCAGGCTATGGGTCATGGAGTGTGTGCAAGAAAAGTTTCTTCTTTTTCCCAAATCGCCATGGGAAGCACCTGCAGGACCAGCGGTATGGAATTTGCCTCCATCAGTGAAGTGGTTTCCTTAGAGGGCAAGGGCTGTACCTGGTGCTGAGTATTGTTGACTGTGTGTCTCCAGGCTCTGGAGATGTGTTAGAGGAGCACTAACTGTAGGCAACCCAGCTGCCCAGTTTTAACAGTGTCCCCATGTGGCAGAATTCAGCAACTGCAGGATACACAACCGTCAGGCTTCCAGGTTTTTCTCCTTCAGGAGATGACGAGAACTGCTCTGAGAGTTATCCTGGAAGGGAGGACCCCATGCTGGGGAGAGTCATTGTCAGAAGAGATGAGATGGGAACTCAAGTCATTCAATTTTAGTAATAAAAATCACTGACATAGCATCCTCCTCCACAAAACCCAATTCACCAAGATCCTTCTGGTACTGATCTCCTAAGTAAGTAAGGTCACTCAGTCGTGTCCGACTCTCTGTGACCCCATGGACTGCAGCCCACCAGGCTCTTCAGTCCATGAGATTCTCCAAGCAAGAATACTGGAGTGGGTTGCCATTTCCTTCTCCAGGGGATCTTCCCGACCCAGGGATCGAACCCAGGTCTCCCGCATTGGAGGCAGACGCTTTAACCTCTGAGCCACCAGACTGATCCCCTACTGGCTACAATCTATCCAGCTCTCCTTGAATCTGTCTCACAGTTTTCCTTCATACAAAACCATGGGGATGGCATGCATCTGCTTGTCCATTGTCTTGCTAACTTGCTTCAGTCATGTTCAACTCTTTACAACCCCATGGACGATAGCCTGCCAGGCTCCTCTGTCTATGGGATTCTCCAGGCAAGAATACTGGAGTGGGTTGTCATTTCCTTCCCCAGGGGATTTTCCCAACCCAGGAATCAAACCTGCATCTCGTATGTCTCCTGCATTGGCAGGCAGGTTCTTTACCACTAGTGACACCTGGGAAACCTATGTTGCTATCATTTCTTCATCAAAGAGGGACTTAAGGGGCTTACTGAAGGGAAGTGAAGGTACTGAATCCCTGACATTCAATGTCCCCTTTATTTCTGTGGGTGGTTTGTTGGAGACTCACATTGCACTGGAAGTTTGGAGTCTTGATCCTCATTTCTAGCTTGACCATGAACTTGCTGTGTGATCTTGAGCAAGTTGCTGGAGCTTTCTGAACTCTACATCCTTCCTCAAGCAAGTAGCTTCCACATTGCCCACTTCAGGGGCTGTTCATTGGTTTGAAAGAAGTTAACGTTGCAGAAACCTAGAAAAGACAAAACAAATAATTATTAACAATAAGTAATATGGGGAGATTTTCTATTGCAGTACTGGCTTTTCTGTGTCTGCAGAGCTAAGGAAACAGGAAATAGGATTTTGTTTCAGAAAAACAGCTGTTGAGGATATTTCTGTATGTTGGTGTACATGTGTTTGAATCTCTCTCTGATTCATATTTCTCTCCAGATGTTCCTCTGTCTCTCTATCTCTCCCCTTCCCCTACTCCTTCTGGACCTTTTCCCATTCTAACCCTGCCAGAGCTGAAGTGTTATCATGAGTGATAGTCCCCTTAAATCAGGTCTGTCCTGCCCTAATGGTTGCAGTAGGCAAGATCAGGCCAAGTCAAAACAGTCTCTGGGCTTTTCTGGCTCTGGACTTGAAAGACAGAGCTTTTCAGACTCTTGTAAGTCCTAGTTAAACAGGACCTCAGTGGCAGATCAGGGCCAAGGAACTCCAGGCTGCTGTACTAGGCTCCTGGGGATTGAGGTGAAGAGACAGGAGGGGGAGGGGAATTTGCCAGCACTTGGAGACTGACAGCTTCAGGCCAAGGTAGGCAGCACTGATGTCACCAGTTCAGCCCTGCCTCTTGCCCACCCACTGGCCTCTGCCTGCTTTCTGCCTCTAGAGCCTCTGGGATCAAGACAAACCTGGGTGCAAATCCTGACTCCCCCCACCTACTCAGTGTGTAACCTTGGGCAAGTCATCATTAACTTGATGAATTGGGTTTCTTTGTCTGGGAAATGAAGATGAAAAGAGGTAAGGTGTAAGGACCAGGTTGAACAATAGTAAGCATAGAGCAGGAGTCAGCCAATCATGGGCTGCCTACGAAATCTGGCGCACTCCCTATTTTTGTATGACCCTGCAAGCTAAGAATTTGTGTTTGTGTGTGCTCAGTTATTTCAGCAGTGTCCTACTCTTTGTGACCCCATGAACTATAGCCCTCCAGGCTCCTTTGTCCATGGGATTATCCAGGCAAGAATACTGGAGTGGGTTGCCATGGTTTCTAAATGACTGGGGGGAGTGGGACAAAAGAAAAAGTAATATTTCCTGACATTGAACATGATATAAAATTCAAATTTCAGTGTCTCTAAAGAAAGTTTTATTGGCACACAGTCATACCCATTTATTTATGTGCTGTCTAGGACAGAGTCATTGGAACAGGGACTGTATGTGATACTCAATGGCTAAAGTACTATCTGGCCCTTTACAGAAGAAGTGTGCCTACCCTTGGCACAGGTTTAAGAGTACAAACCACCTGGGTTCAAATCTCTATTCTGTCACTTCCTAATTTTGTAACTCTGGGAAGGTCACTTAATTCATATGTGCCACAATTTTTTCTTCTGCAAAATGCAACTAACAATTGTGATTAGAGGTTGTTTTCTGGATGAAAAGAGTTAATATTTGTAAAGCACCAGGACCAATGTCTACATGCAGTAATATGTAAGCAAACAAATAAGATCATGTATATAAGGAATTAAGCAATGATTTTGTGTTTTGGATTTGGTTGGAAGGAAAATCAGAAGCAATGGTGGCTTTATCCTTGATACCGTCCTGAGCAACCGTGTTTTTTGTTTTTGGTCAGAAACCTCAATGAAGAGGTAAGACAGTGGAATGCATGGAGGGTATGGTTGGGAGTGACTGGGGGAGGATGAAATTGGACTCCTAGAGACCCTGTAAGGAACAAATGTATGGACTATACAGATAACAATTTGGAGGGCAAAGCCTATGTGTGACTGATTACAGAGATACTAATGTGTGTTTTGTCATTTTTTGTGGCGGGGGGTGGTTTTGCTGCTATTGAATATTAAAAAGAATGAGAGCTGGTTTCTTATCTCCTCCTGGATCTCCTCACCTCTTCAAGAGCACAAGACTTTTGATTCATGTAGTCTTAAAGAGAAATTGAAGGGTGGAGGCAGTTCTGCCAAGGTGGGAGAGGGTTTGGAAGACTTGAGGTGACTGAGGAGACATGACCTGGTAGCAGCACATATAATATCCATTTTAATACAAAGCAAAATGTGCTACACCAAAGTGAGTACAATGTCGGGCCACATTAATAGAAGTAGGTATGGTAGAAAGAGGGAAGTTATGTCTTTCTACCTACTCTGGGCAGCCCATTTCCTACCCTGGGCAATTTAAGAGAGATTAGAATAGATGGGAATCCACCTGCAAAGCAGGGGACACATGTTCGATCCCTGGTCTGGGAAGATTCCACATGTCGCAAGGCAACTAAGGCTGTGCACCACAGATACTGAGCTCATGCTCTAGGGCCCTTGAGCCACAACATCTGAGCCCGAGTGCTGCCACTACTAAAGCCCATGTGCCTAGAGCCAGTGCTCCAGCGCTCCACAACAAGAGAAGCCACCGCAATGCAAAGACGATGCGCCACAACAAAGAGTAGCCCCCACTCACCACTAGAGAAACCCTGTGTGCAGCAATAGAAGAAGACTCAGCACAGCCAGAAATAAATAAATAAATAAAAGAGCTGTTTACATCTGTTGGTATCCCCCACCTTCTTGTCAGTTGCACTGGGCTCCTCCCCACCCTCATCATTCCTGGTGCATAGGAGCAGTTGGTAAATGCTAGTAGCTCCCATCTTCCAAACATTCTCAGTTATGCGGGACTCACCCACTCTTTCCTGTGGAAGGCGGGCCTGGAGGATGAATCCCACTGCAGATCAAGAATTCTACTTTATCAGCAGCTACAAAGACATTAACCTGATCCCTGGGCGCGGGGGTGGGGTAGGGTGGGGCGTTGGTCAAAGTTTAGCTTGTTCAGCAACTCTCTGGCCTCAGGAACTCCTGTGTTCCCCAGTGGTCTCAGAGACTGAGTGGCCCATCTCAAAGTCTTCAGTGACCTCTGCCATGTGTCTATAGCCTGATTTCCCAGCTTTATCTCCCATTACTCCCCTTTATACTTGCATGACTCAGCCAAAGGAGAGCACAGTTCAGCTTTTTCAAAAGCACATGCTATATTAGTTGCTTTTTGGTTGCGAGGGGCAGAACGCCAACTCAGACTGGGTTGACCAAGAAAGGAAGACTCATTGGTTCATGTGACCGAGATGTACAGAGCTGTCTGGCATCTGGCCCAGTTGGATCCAGCACCTTAGGATCTCTCTATCTCATTCTCTCGGCTCAGCGTGAGCTTCATTTGCATACCAACTTTCCCTTAGGAAGTTGTAAAATGGTTACTAAAGCTCCAGGCTCAAATCTGGAACTCAACAACCCTAGTATAAATAGAATTTCACTCCCCCAAGAGTTTAAGCTCAAAGCTCAGGAAGTGGCTCTCAGAAAACAGACGAGGGTTATTGTCCATTCCAAATCAAGTCCTGTGGCAAAAGGCATTGAACAGTGATTGAACAGGCTCAAGTCACATGCCCTAGGATGACAGGAAAGAGACCCCGTTAAGAGCTGGGAGTGGACTTCCCCCACACAGTAAAGCGTCTGCCTGCAATGCAGGAGGCCTGGGTTCGATCCCCGGGTCAGGAAGATCCCCTGGAGAAGGAAATGGCAACCCACTCCAGTACTCTTGCCTGGAGAAGTCCATGGATTGAGGAGCCTGGTAGCCTACAGTCCATGGGGTTGCAAAGAGTCAGACATGACTGAGTGACTTCACTTTCACTTTTCCAATACAAGGATTACAGGTTCAATCCCTGGTCAGGGAGCAAAGTTCCCACATGCCTCTCAGCCAAAAAAAAAAAAGAGTTAGGGGTACAGTGAGAGTCAGTGTTGCTTACGCACATGATCTGAGAGTGGGAAAGGGTGATCCTTAAAGACAGTGTACATTCTGTGCTTCAGAGAAGGGGAAATGGGTGACGGGCATGCAGTAACACAGGCCCACAACCACACATGCTGTACCGCTCCTTCTGGCAACCTGGTGAGCTAGCATTAGTCTGACAGACAGCAAGGGAAGTAAAGCCAGGAGGAGCACCTCTGGATGTTGGCGGGAAAGTCCTGTGTTTCTTTAGGACACCTTGCTAGCTCTGGGAGGGGAATGGAGGGGAGGATCAGGAAGCCATGGGGAGGATTTTGAAATCTGAAAGTCGACCTTCCTGCAAAGACCATGACTAATGAAAGAAGATGCCTCTGGAGCCTGGGCCCAGAATCAGGGAGGAAAATCCAGGGAACTGGGGAGGAATCATGGAGCAGACACTACCCAACACACTTCCTCCCCTTCCATCCTTCTTGAAGAGCCCTCTACTGTTCAGGTGTCCATCAGCCCAGACTCACGGTGCATCGTGATTGGTCCAAGCTTATCACGATGCCCCACCCTTCTTGCCTACAACTGAACTGTCTGAATGTGTGATGTAATTCTGACCAATGACCAATGGCTTTTCAGAACCATTTTCTTTACAGACAAAAAGAAACACATAGGAAGACTCAGACCGTCTCCCTGTGCTGGACATTGTCACGTTTGGAAGTGCAGCGGCTATCTTATAGCCAAGAAGAGAGTCAGACTGAAGGCCTTGTGACTCCTGAAGAAGACAGACAAGAAAAATTGAAAGAACCTGAACCTTTGCTTATGACATTGAGCCCCCAGATTAATCAGTCCTGGAATCATCCTACTTTGGGCTTCTTAGAGTGTAGTGTAATAAATTATCCTTGTTGCTCAGGCCCATCACATTGGAGTCCTCTCTTACTGTGGCCACAAGACACCAAGTGACTCAGATAGGCTCTGCTTATTGAAAGAGCTTCTGAAGAGAGGGGACACTTCCAACACTGAATGTGGAGGCTCTAAGCATGTTGCACAGCCCCTCTGGAACACGCAGAGTAGTAGAAAAAGGACGTACTTCAGAGACTCATATGCCTAGATCTGTCGCTTACTAGCTGTGTGCCCTTGAATACATTCATTCACCACTTCTCTAGGCCTCAGTGTTCTCATCTGTAAACTAGGAAGAATAACCTGTACTTCATCAAGCTGTTGTGAGGGTCAAGACCAAGTACAGAGTTCTGACATATAATTATAATGGCCACACATGGAAGGATCACTTTTGTCTGTACATCATTGGACAAGGATCTCAATGATGTCCACACAATGATTGACAAAGTAGTGACCCTTTATCAGAACCTCGTCAGAAGCTTCTTGAAGAATCCCTATTCCTGGACTCCATCAATGGGAATCAAGAGTCGATAGATCTGAGGTGGGGTCTGTGTATTAATCTGGACTCTTTCAGTCACAAATTGCAAAAACCCAACTCAAAGTGACTGAAGCAAAAGCAAAAAAAAAAAAAAAAAAAGGAGAAAGAAAACGAAAAAAGAGTAATTTATTGGCTCATGCATTTGTGTAGCCCAGAGGAGTAAACTTCAGACATGGCTGGATCTAGGTGCTCATAGCATGCTATGAGCTCACTCTTTCTCTCTTTTGTCACTCCTTGTCACAATTTACCTCTGGGTTGATTTCATTGTTAGCCAGCAGTTCCAGTCTGACAGCTACCAGCCTCTGAAAAACAGAGCATCTTTTCCCTTACAGCTCTGCCAACATCCTGCGGCTGCCCATTCCAGCCTAGTTTAGACCCCTAGGCAGATCACTCTGTGACTGGCCCAGCCTGAGTAACATGCTCACCCCTGGAGACCACCCAAACTCCGTGGGGCTATGTGAGGCAACAATAACTCTCTAAAATAAGGGCTCTTTTCAGAAGAATAGAAAATGGGTGTTGAGCAGATGACCACGCTACAGATCTCACAATCTTTTTCAACAAATCACCTGGTTGATTCTGATGCACAGGAGGTTTGGGAATGACTGCTGGACAGATCATTGGTTTTAGGACTCACTAGAGCCAGGTGGCTCAGGGTTAAAGCGTCTGCCTTCAATGCGGGAGACCTGGGTTCGATCCCTCGGTTGGGAAGATCTCCTGGAGAAGGAAATGGCAACCCACTCCTGTATTCTTGCCTGGAGAATCCCATGGACAGAGGAGCCTGGTGGGCTACAGTCCAAGGGGTCGCAAAGAGTAGGACACAACTGAGTGACTTCAATCCCTCACTCACTCACAGCCACGGAAGGCATGATGGCAGGAGGAGAAGGGGATGACAGATGGACATGAGTTTGAGCAAACTCCGAGAAATAGTGAAGGACTGGACAGCCTGGTGTGCTGCAGTCCGCAGGGTCAGAAAGAGTCAGACAGGACTGAGTGGCTGAACAACACAGCCATGTAATCCCTCTCTTCCTAGAAAAATCTTAAACAGAAGCAAATAAACAAAATAGACCCCACAGTGGTCCTTTGGGGTGGAAAAGTGTCCTGGTGGAAGGACAGGTTTGGGGGCCTTCTATCATTCCCCAAGCAGCCCCTAAAGCCCCCTAAAATCTCCCTGCTTTCATTGTTTGCTGAGGTCCCTTTCGCTCTTATTCTCCAGTCCTGCATTTGGTGCAGTGGACCGGATGGGGTGGGGTGAAAGCTCAAAGAGCTCACCTAACGCTGTCCCCACTTCCAGCCCCCACCCGTGCCTCAGCAGCCAGTGCTAGAGGAGTAAATAGGGCCAGGAGGGGCCAGCGGCTGACTTAGGAGGTGCATCAGACATGCCACATCGGATGCTTCTAGCTTTGAAAGTCCATCTTGGCCCGAGGCCAGATGGCTTCCAGGGCTCTGCAGAGCGCTGGGCCCTGGGGCTGTGTGGGTATTGACGACCTGCCTGTCTGCCAGTGACAGAGGGGATGGCGGCAGCACTGTGTCCATGGTGGCAGGAGGAGACGCTGCAGGGACACACTGGCTGGGGAGATGTGGCGGGGGGTGAAGTCAATTTCACACTTTATTTGTCAGTCTGGGGCCAACTGAGGCCATCCTGAAACTGGGCTGAGGCCCCGATTGTCCCTCCTCCTTTGCCAGCAAGAAAGGCCTTTATCGCCTGAAACTCTTCTTGTTGAAGGAGCAATATTTTTTTTTCTCCTCAAAACCCCACAGCATTCAAACAAGGAGCTGGAATCCCTTTTGTTCTGCAAGAGACCAAGGCAGAGGAGTGAACAAATCCAATGTGTGTGTGTGTGTGTGTGTATGCATGTCTGTGTGTGTGTGTGAGACAGAGAGAGAGATGTGAGGCAGGGGATGCTGAACCATGTTGTTTGTTTATTCATGCAGTCATCCATTATCTATTCAACAGATTTGCATTGAGAGCCTACTATGTGCCAGCAAACTGAGGCCAATACAATGAAACATAGAAGGGAACCCTCATTCATTACCCAGATTTCACTGAGCACCAACAAGGTACCTGACCCCAGGCCAAGCTCTGGGGATGCATTGTGAATAGGCAGACATAGCCCTGCCCTCTTGGAGCAAAGGAGAGGCCCTCAGGTAAAAAGGCAATTTCAACAGAGAGGGATAAGGACCCAATAGAGGCCTACAAAGGAAGAGCACCTGAACCAAGAAAGGAAGGCTTCCTGGAAGAACTGACATGCCACTGAGATTTGAAATATGATTTGGTAGGAGGAGAGGGGAATGGAAAAGGGTGCACCACCCAGGTGAAAGAATGAGTGCGAAGGGGACCAGAGAGGGCAATGTAGATTGAGCTCAGCCAGAGCACAGAGTTCAAGGAGAAGGGATGAGCAGGGGCCAGACCATGACGCTGACTCTGGTGGTGGCTTTGTGAAGAAGGTCCAAGCCTGGGGGTTTGCTAGCAGTGGGGATTGTCAGAAGTGGGTGTCTTTGGGAGGTCTGAGGGACATCATGTGCTGGAGCGGGCGTTCTCTACAGAGATCAGAGGTTGAGTACAGGGGACAAAGACTGCACTGGCAGTCAGATGAAGCCAAGTTCAGAACCTGTTCATAACAACTGTGACCTTCAGCAAGTACCTGTGCCTCCTTCCTAAAAATGGGACTCCATACCCATCTAATGAGATAGCAGTGATGAAAAGGCAGGTACACAGGGTATCTGTAAGGGACATGAAGGAGCTAATGAGGAGAATGGGAAGAACTCAAAAGTCAGTCCACACGAAGACATCTCAATGCAAGCCTGTCTGCTTTCTGCCTTCTTCAAAGCAATCACAGATCCAGTGTTCTTTCTTTATAAACCAGGGTTAAGCTTTGGACCTCTCTCTGTGGCTTTTCTTATAGCTTCAGTTTCCTTGTCTGTAAAATGGGGATGACAATATCAACTTAGTAGGCTGTTGTGGGGATGGCCTGAGAAGATGTGTGTAAGTTGCTTAGCACAATGCTTGGTACATAGTAGGTGCTGAATAAACAGTCATTAGGGTTCTCATTAATATTCTTCATTCTTATCATCACTCACACAGGAACCAGGAGGACTTCCTTTGTACCAGATCCTGTGTTGGGCATCAGAGATAAGCTGAAAATAATAAAGACGTCTGTAAATATTTATTAAATGCTTATCTGATCTAATGACTTCTTATGTGTGTATGTATAGAGACATTAATTAATTAAATCCCCATAACAACCCTATGCTGTAGCTACTATTACTGTCAACACCATTTTACAGAAGAGGAAACTGAGCTCAGGGTAACTGGGGAGCTTTTCCCAAAGTCACACCATGGGTGAGGAAAGTTGGATTTGAGCCTGTCTAGTTTGGCTCCTGAATCCACACATGATGCCGACCTGCCCCTTGAGGGTCAGCAGTCCAGTGAGCCACTCAGGACCCCCTTGATTATGAGTGGGAGCTGCTGCACAGAGTGGTCAAGCACTGCCTGGGTTTGAAGCCCGGAGTCTGCGTGAACATGAGCACGTTATTTAACTTCTCTGTTCCTCTGTAGAGCAAGCGACAGTAACACCCTCATAGAACTGTGTGAGGTGACAGCCTAAAAGAGATAGTGCCTCCAAAGAGCTTGGCCCAGTGCCTGGCGCACACAAGTGCTCCAGAATGTTGGCTGTTATTTTGAAGCGAAAGGGGAATTTATGGGGAATTCATGTTGCTGAAACAAACAAGCAACAAAAAGGATGGGGTGGCACTGACTTTGGGTGGGTCACTGTGAGACGTGAACCCCATCAGAGAGTGTCTACTGGTCTACCTGTGGCTCTTTTTGTCTCTCTCTCACTCACTCATTCTCTATTGCTGTCCTGTTCTGTCTTTGTCTGTCTCTCTCCCTCTCCCGCACCCTCTCTCCTGTCTCATTTTCTCCCTTCTCTTCACATACCGATTTCATTCTATTGGGACCATATTCCCAAGATGTGGAACCACGAGTCTCAAGCAGGGTTGCCAGTTAAATTCAGGGCACCTAGTTAAATCTGAATTTCAGATAAACTATGAATAATTTTTTTAGTACAAGCATGCTCCATTTGGGACATACCAAAGACTATTTGGATTTAGGACTGAATAAGACGGATAAAAGGGCCTCCCAGGTACCTCAGAGGTGAAGAATCTGCTACCAATGCAAGAAATATAGGAGATGTGGGTTCGGTCCCTGGGTCAGGAAGATCCCCTGGAGAAGGAGATGGCACCCACTCACCATTCTTGTCTGAACAATCCCATGGACTGAGGAGCCTGGCGGGCCACTGTTCATGGAGAGTCAGACATGACTGAGCAACTGAACATGCATACATGCAAGATGGATAAAATCCTTACTTTTGGGGAGCTTCCTTCCTAATAAGGAAAGCAAACAACAAACAGATAAACAAGAAAATAAGAGGGAGGGGCACGGACTATTGTGACAGGAAGACAGGGTGATGAATAGTGAGTGTTGGAGTCAGGGTGCAGAGGGTTGGAGACTACCCAGATGGAGTGGTCAGTGAAGGCATTGCTGAGGAGCTTACCTGTGTGGCAAGAAGCCAGCAAAGGGCAGATCTGGGGTAAGAGTGTCCCAGGGAAGGAAAAGGCCAGTGCAGAGTCCCTGAGTCAGGAAGGAGCTTAGAGTAATTGAGGAATAGAAGGAAGAAAGCAAGTGTTGGCCAAATTACAGTGATCAAGGTGGAGGGTGGTACGTGATGCCGTGAGAGGCAGCAGGGTCCGTTATGCAGGGCTGGTTAGGTATGAGTAAGGAGTTTGGGTCTTGTTCGAATTTAAGCACAGGTGTGACATTCTCTAATTTAGTTTTCTGAAGGATCACTTTGTTCTATGGAGAGTGGGTGAGAGGGAAACACAGGGGTAGGGATCGAGAGTGTGTCAGGGAGCTCCTTCAGGAGCTCAGGCGAGACAGGAGGGGTGGAGAGGGTAGAGAGGGAAGAGGGAAAAAGTGGACCAGCTGGGAAGGTTCTGGAAGTAAAGTTAACAGGCCTTGCTGAAGGACTGAATATAGAGGGCTGAGAGGAAGAGAGGAAGTGGAATGAATCCGGGGTTTCCGGCATGAACAACTGAGAGAACTGCAGGAAAAGTGTTTCTGGGCTCACGGTGGCAGATTAGGTATTTGTTGGCACTGTCCCTTATAGGCACCTAGGGAAGTGTAACAGGCTCTTAAGAGAGAAAGATACAATTCAAATTCCATAGTCAATTTTATTAAACATAATATATCATGTGCCTATTGTAATACATGAAGAAAGACAAAAGGCACATGCAAAAAGCACCTTTTCACAAAACTGAAAAGTAAATCTGGACCAAGTGCTTTTGGTGGAAAAATCCCACGGACGGAGGAGCCTGGCAGGCTACAGTCCCATGGGGTCACAAAGAGTCGGACATGACTGAGCGATTTCACTTTGTGCTTTTTCAGGTGGGGATGGAGACGCGTGACTCCTAAGGGGAAGTGCCACGCCTTGGAATCTCTGGCTTGGGAGGGGGCGTGGGGGACGGGGTAGTGTAAAGGGGAAAAGACAGATGTTAAGATTTCTCCAGTTGTGCACATGTCATTGTGTTCGTTTGTTTGTTTATGTTTGCTGCTCTGCCTCATATCAGAGGGGTGGGAGAAGAGTGAAAAAAAATTTGAGAAAAAAATATTTAGAAATGTGGCAGGGAACAAATGTCAGGAGAAAGTATATTCACAAAGGTGTTTCAGCAAGGCTATCTCCAGTGCTCTGCCTGGGCTCTGAGGGGCTTCCTGACAAGGTGAAGTAATCCAAGATGGCGAGCTCTAATCACCACGGAGTATCCGAGGACATGGTCACATTATGTTCCCAGGGGGATGACCTTTGGCCTCTTAAGACATCCACTTGCTTTCAGTTTGGAAAGAGCCTACGCAGTGAAGGGGTATTTTTTAGAGCCTGAGGTGGTGAAGGGTCAGGAACACAGATGTTAGAGCAAAGGTTGAATGTACTCAGAGTGTCAGCCCAGAGAATACTCGGGTGGGGGTCACAATAGGCAAACTTGGGAAGAATCCTTTGGAGGGGGTGGGAGCCAGCAAAACTGGCTGTGTCTTTGAGGATCACTCAAGCAGCGTTCCTACATCACAGACACAGGGCTAACGCCTCCATGAAAGATCCCATCTCGACATTCCAACAGCCCTTTGAGGTAGGACTATTTCCTGGCTTACCCACAAAGAGGAAAGTGAGGTTTTAGGGAGATGAAGTAACTTGTTCAATGAAGTAACACAGCTGGTGGGTGTGGAGTCAGGATTTGAATTTGGGCATTTTGCAATGGGAAGTCTGGGCTCCTAACCCCCACGGCCTCTTTGTCCCATACCCTCTCCATCCCAGCCCCTCGCCCACAGGCAACCCATCTTGTTCCTTAGGTTCAATCCTGTCCTCAAACGGGAGAGTTTCCTGCAGCTCTGGCCCCTACGGCTCCAAATGAAGTTCCTCGTGCCCAGTGCTGAATCCTCCCTCCTGCCAGTTCCTGATTTTAGTGGACCTGATTGCTAAGTCCCCCTGGCTTTGATATCTTTCCTGTCTGAACATGAGGTGATACTTGTCCTTAAGTGCCCCATTGCAGTTCTGGACACCTACTATCTGTCCCCATATCTCTGAGGCGTGTGTCCTGGGATCACAGTGATCTCCCAACCTCACAACTCTTCACCCGACTTGACCCTCTTCCTGGCCCTGGCAGCTGGGACTGTGTTGCCAGCTCCAGCCCCACTCCAGGGGAGAGGCCTGGGTTTCACTGCAAACTAGACACCAGCTATTCCATGAAATGCCTATAGAATAAGGTCCACAGAGGTTGGTTGCTGTTGAGATTTGTAGGGGTTATTTTTTGGTTTTTATTTTTCTTTAGCTTGCAGATCTTGAGAGCTTCCTATGTGCCAGCACTGGATTAATCATGTAAAGTAGATTCCCTCACATCACCCTCAAACAGCCCTCTGAGACATGAACAGAAGCTGCGGTGATTGCTATTACTGCACTGGCCTTTTCCCAGGCCAGAGACTCTGCTGATGTGCCCAGAATCACTGAGACCCCGGAATCAAGACAAGCAGGCTCTTCCCTGGCCAGAAGCCCCACCTCCAGTTCCTATCTCACTGCCCCTCCCAAGCCTGGGCCAGACTCGAGGCCCTATGGCTAGAAGGAGGTGATCCCCTCCTCCTGCATGCAGCCTGGCTTTGCTCTCACACAGTGACCCATGGGTCTCCTCTGGGTCTGCTTCTCTGGACCCTTTGGGAACAGCTTCAGCTGCCCCAAACAAGGGTTGATCTGCAGATTCTCATAGCCACTTACCCTTAGCCTGACCCACTCAGCTGCTACCTACAGCTGAACACTCTTCCAAGAGCTCTGGGTGGGGAGGGCCCGACTGTCCCCTGACCCAGAGAAGGTGTAGCAGACTTGGTAATGCTCCCAGTCTCCTCTGAAGGCTGGGCAGCCCGGGGGCAGAGGCATCTGGAGCCCCAGCTCCACTATCCACCACCTCCCTGTTCCCTTAGCCACTAAGCCACACAAGAGTCACTGTCCAGTCAGAAAGAGAACCACTCTATGACTTGTGAACAGAGGGACATTGGGAGGGAGTTACACAGGTTAAAGATCCTAGAAGCACCACAGGGATTAACAATAGCAAAAAGACACTCCAGTCTCTAGGTTGGAGGAACGCAGGGAAGCGGCAGTGTTATTAGTGCCGGTGTCTGACGCTATCTGACAAAAACTGGAAGCACAGCCAGGCCTTCCCAAGGCCAAGAGGGAAGGAACATCCAGTGGAAGCTGGAACCATGGAGACCAGAAAGGCAGAGATGCAGGCTGAAACAGAGAGGGAGAAATATCTAGAGTTCTCCTCTCCTCCTTCCTGCCAGTGTCTCCCACTGGCCAAACATACCAGAAAATCAGAGGTCAAGAGGAGCCTGGGAAATGTAGTTCTCTGTAGTACACAGCAGAGCTGGTCAGGGAATAAATGTGAGAGCGAGCAAGCAAATGACTAACCTCTGGAAATGAGAGCTGCTCAGAAGGGGTGGATGCAACTCCTACACCCACTCTGGCCTCAATTTTTCTGAGGCTCAAGACTGTTCCAAATCTTCAGCCACTGAGCTCCCTTCCTACGCTTAGGCCTCAAGGCTGCCCAGACCCCTGATGACAGGTGCATGAATCCAAGGCAGGGAACCCAGAACCACCACCCGGAGGTGCCCTGGAAGCATGGGAGCTGCCTGAGACCTAACGGAACAGCATTCATTAGTGCTCCTGAGCCCAGCATAAATCAGAGCCCACAAGGACAAATCTAATCTCCCCCTCTTTGTTCCTGAATCTGCTACTGGAACCTCCAGCAAGGAGCTTTGGTCCTCAAAGCTGCTGGGTCTCCTGGGAACACCTTGAGAAGATGCTTCTGGATGCAAAGGGCCCTAAGCCTATGAGCAGAGTCCTGCTTCAGTGCACCTGCATGCCTGATTATTGCCTGAATCCCTGAATCACTGCCTGACTTGTCCTGATGCAGTGAACCACAGAAAGTCCTATCACCAGGGAGACACAGGAGAATCTAGGACACTTCTGCCCATGACTGGGATTGTCCTGGATGGGAATGCTGCCCACCCTGACCCAGATGCAGCACCAGGGATCCAGACCAGGGAAAGTCCCAAGAATGCCTTTGGAGTGTAACAGCAGCCTCTGAGGGAAGGGCTGGAACCAGTCTCCACCAGGCCCTCACTAGCTGGGGGCTTCATCTACATAAGGGAGTGGCCAGGCCTTGTCACTAGCCCCTATACTGAGAGAAAGACAGGCCCTGCAAACCTTCCTCCAAATGTCCTGTCATCTCCCTCACGTCCCCATAATAATGATAAGTATGTTTATTGAGCATTAATGAGCCACGCCCTGGCTCATTTATTCCTCAAAAGAACCTTGTGAAAAAGGTCCTATGGAGATCCTCATGGATGTCAGAAAATATGGCCCACAACCTAACAGAAGTTTGATGACAACAATAGTAACAATAGCATAAAAGAGAACGGTGCTCCCCAGAGATTCATGGAAGGAAAATTAATGTCTGATGAGGTAGTGAGTGAAGTGGAGACACATGAAGGGCTTTCACAGGAAATAGACATGAAGCTAATTCTTCAGAGGAGATTCTCCACCAGGGCAGCCAACCCACACTCTGGCAGACGTACAAGGGGGGGACCTTCTGTGACCCACACAATCTCCACACAGAAGAGTTCACATCAAAAAACAAAACAAAACCCTGGTATTTGACTTCTCTCAAAAAATCAGAATGCCTGGCACCACTCAGCCCTCATTCTCATGTGGCAACACTGGCCGAAGCCAAGCAGCTGCAAGCTCCTGTAGCTGGAGTGTGTTCGCGCTGGTCCATCACAGCCCCTGCCACTCCCTAGGGTCTTCACCTGGCCCTTCCTCCCATCTGTACCACCTGCCTGGCAGCCTCTGTATTTCAATTTGACTGAGGGCGCTTCCAGGCCCAATCTCAGCTGATAGAGCCCTGCTGCCACCTAGTGGTCAGAGTTCACAAGTTCCCTCACTACACAGCAGTGACGCTCCCATTGCGATCAACCACCGTTCACAAGCGTTTCCTTCAATCCTCTCACTTGCCCTGCGAGAAGAGGAATTGCACACACTTTACAGATAAGAAAAACATCTGGGACACTCCAGCCCATGTCTTGGATTGCCCTCAATGGGAAAGGTGCCCACCCTGACTCACAAAAAGAAGTTCAAAAATTACTGATAAGAAAAACAGAAGACCAAGGGGCAGGCTGGGGACCCTCATCAAGCTTCTTCACATGCAGAAATTTGTAGTAAATGAGTTTGCTACTTGCCTGTGGCCAGGTAGGCTCGAACTCAGGGGTTTTAAGACCAAGTGCTGGACACTTACACCATGATGCTGCTTCCCTGGGCCTGAGAAGTCTTCCCTTTCCCCTTCCCCAATCCTGTGTGCTTAGTCACAGTTGTGTCCGACTCTTTGAGACCCTATGGACTATAACCTGCCAGGATCCTCTGTCCATGGAATTCTCCAGGCAAGAACACTGGCATGGGTAGCCATGCCCTTCTCCAGGGGATCTTCCAACCCAGGAATCGAACCCAGGTCTCCCGCACTGCAGGCAGATTCTTTACCACTGAGGTACCAAGGAAGCCTGGTGGCCCAGTCAGCTCCCCAATCCTACTTATCCACAAACCCAGCACCAGCCCCACTTCCTCCAGAAAGTCTCCCTGACCCCCTCAGCATCCCCAAAGCTCCTCCTTGTCTGAACATCTAGAAGCCTGGGCCATAACAACTTCTGGGGCTGACAGCATTCTGCCCTGTGGTGCCAGGTAACAGCTTGATGCTCATATGTCCTTTACAGCTGGATGGGAGACACTTGGAGGCAGGCTTTGGTGTCTCGATCCCATCTGGGTGTTATCTGAGCAATGTGTACTGAACATCTATAACTTGAGGCATATGACAGATGTTTAGGGAGATCCAGGGATGAACTAGAACTTGCATCCTAAACCACAATCCCGGGTGTCACTCTTCTGCTTGAAACCCTTTAGTGCCCCCTGACTGCCTTCAAGATAAACCCCAAAGCGCCTTACCATGCACAGCTCACTAAGCCATCTCCCTCTGCACCCACCACCCCTACACACAGCATGTGTTTCAGCCTTATAGCATTTCAGTTCCCTGATGAGCCATGCTTGCTCTTATCTCTGGACCTTTGCACATGCCCTCCCTCCCACCTTCATCTATTGCATTTCCCATCAGCTTGGATATCACTTCTTTCAGGAAGCCCTCCTTAGCCACCAAGTCTAAGTCAGCGGCTGGCCTCCCCCTGGGCTCTGGTGGCACCTGTTATCACCCATAACAACTAACACTGTGTGTAACGTTGCCTTGCCTGCCTCCTCCATCAGTATAAGCTTTGGGAGGGCAGGGCCACGATCTTGGACTTCTCACAGCATCCCCAACAGCCAAGGCCAACTCCTGGAGGCACTGAAGATGTGCAGTAGACACTCATTAAATGAACACAGGAATAAATGAGGTGCCATTTTTATATATAGCAAGTGTCTAGTGAACAAAGGTCCAATGGTTAGAGTCACACAAATTTCAGTGACATTTCATCTTTAAGACCTTTATTCCCAGTAGTTGACATCAGTTATTCACCAAGCTAGAACTCAGCACATTAACCAAGAATTTGCTCATCTTTTTGAGCATTGAGATATTGTAATCTGGTCCCCATGTCTAAAACTAGGTTGGAGCCCAAAAAGTTAAACTCCATTGCAGGGAGCAAGAGGCACCCTCATGAATCTATCTTCAACTCTTGGAAGTGTTGTTCAAGTCATAGGCAAATACCTTTGCGAGTCTAATGTGTGATGGCCCAGCACTGAAATAAATAAGACACAGTGCAATGGTTCTAGGCATCTGGAGGGGAAAGGCACATTACACCGAGTCCTCTGGAGAAAATTCTGGCCATTCTCCATATTCTCAGTTGTGCGTTTCCTCACCCTTCAGTGACTTTTAATCTCATTCCCTGGTATGAAAAACCACAACCCATGTGTTACTGAATACATTTTTATTTTCCTTTCTTGAGATAAATTTGGTTCCAAGTATATTTCAGTTTCTCCCTTATGCCTACAAGAACATCCAGTTTTGTTCAGGTCCCTTTTAATGGCACTTAATAAATATACATTCCAGGACCTGAAAGAACAGGCTGTCCTGTTTCAAACCTCCTCTCAAGCTGCCTGTTTAAAGCATCTCAGCAAGTACAAAGTTCAGATGGAGCACATCCTAGGTTAGAGCCTGTGACCATTGCTGACCCCAGGTCTATCTCGACCAGCACTGTGTGTCCAGGGCAGAGATCTCCAACCCTGGCCACACACTGGAAGTACTTGAGGAGCTCTCTGACTTCCGAGGCTCGGCCACACTCCAGACAAATTGCATCAGCATCTCTGAGTGGGAACCTCGCTTGAGTCATAGTTGAAAGCTGCCCCAGTGCCAACAGTAGGCTCTCAAAAGTACTGTAGAACCACACTGGTTCTACCACAGCTGGATTTCCTATTTTATTACCTGTTCTCCTGTGCTGCGTGTTTGCATCAGAAATCTGAGCAGTGAAGAGAAAGGAAAATGAGTTGTGAGCATCTTAGAGTCAATTTTGTGCAGGGTGAAAGGTTGTGGGGACTGTTTCTCTTGCATTATGTATGCAGCCTTCATGCTTTCACAAGCCCAGAGGAGGTAAGTTACAGACTGTCTGACACAGACATATATACACTTATTAAAGGCTCTCCAAAAACCAGAGCTAACAATTTTAGGCACTACAGTTATAATACAGAGGTGTTCTTGGAATTAAGTCTAAACTGCCACCTGTTTTTACACATAATCTAATGTGGATTTGTTCTGAAATTTGTCATTTGTTTTAAAAGGTACACTGAATCACTTTTTCTCTCTCCTGTGAATCTTGCAACTTATCTGAGGCCAAAGCGACAACTTAGAAATGATGATCCACAGCTGCTGCACCCAAATTTGCCCTGGTAGTCAGTCTTCCTTGAACAGGAACTCTTTTGAGAGGCTTCAATTTCTAGGTCTAGAAAGGGATGACAATTAATGTGATCTCACCAAGTTCAAAAGTTTGGTTACCTAGAATGCAGCACTGGGAGGGATCCTGGGTTTAAAGGAAAAGATGTCACAGTGATTATTAATGTTGGTCATGGCCATGGGCATGGAGAGTGGCCAGCTGATGCCTGGGGCCATCCTGAGACCACTTCCTGCACATCCTCCAATTTTACATTTATGTCACACTTCATGATACACAACTTTGGCATCTCCTCATTCTCATCAAAAGCCTGAGTTAGGTCTTAATAGATGTGAAAACTGAGGTTGTGCTCTATGTCTGAGGTTCCACAGCCAACTGACATCACCTCCACTGTGGCCTCCAGCCCTCAGCACCCTCCTGAAACCACTGGGGGTTCCCCTGGCTCCCCTTCTTCCAGAAATAGGAAACTAAGTCATTACCCACCCACCAGGTCTTTAGTTACCTGCTTCACAGTTTCCTCTGTGATTTGCATGGCCCTTTGTCCCCTAGTCCAGAGAACACAGCAGCAGTATACAACTGCTGCCAACCTAACACACACCTCAACTGTACAACTTTACGCACCCCACCTAACACACCCTCAAAAACCCCCCTCCCCTGGAGCAGCCTCTGCATTTGCCTACACACATTCCAGAATTGTGACTTGCTCACACCCATTCCAGGCCCAGCCAAAAGACTCCTGGGAACTTTTCTATTGCCCTGACAAGCCCTCGTTCCCTGCTAGAGAGGGCTCCTGTGTGTTCACTGCTCAAGGTAATTCAGCTCCCACTTTAGAGAAATAAAAGCCGACTGGTCAGCTATCGTGTCTCTATATCACAGGAAGGAAGTGAACTGTCAGGCCAGGCAGTTCTGGACTCTCTAGGGGCCCTCCATGCAGCCACACAGCACACAGGTAATGCTCATCTAGGTGACCCACTCCCGTGGACAGGCTGGGGCAGGAGCACAGGTAAGACTGGCCACAAGCAAGTCCTGGCACATCAGCTGGGACCTGCCATCCAGGGTGCTGTGACTCATGTTGGAACGCCCTCTCCAGGCAGATATAATGAGCTGCCCTGGTTGGGGCCTTTCGTGCCTACCCACACCAGGCGTTCCCCAAGGCTCATCTCCCTCTTCTGGCTACCTTCTCCGTGCCCTTCACCCCGCCCTGACCTGATCTCCCCATTCACCCCCACCTTCTTTTTGCTTCTTTTCCTTCCCAGGATCACAGCCTCTAACCCTCTTGGAACATGGACTTCAAGGAGGGCACCCTAAGAAGGCAAACTCCAGCCCCACGGAGCTGGACTTGGAGCCCTGGCCAGGAAGCTGGAAGGCACGTAGCCCCTCTGTCCGTTTACTTCCACGAGGCTCCATTCTGGGTTCCCCTTCTTTCCTGGGCCTCCAGCACAGTCACCCGCTGGCCTGCCTGCAGACTCACTTCATGGCTGCTTCTGGCCACAAAGGGGTACACGGCCACCACCTGAAACACATGGGGAATGATACAGAAGTGGTCAGGGTGAGAGGATGGACAAACCCAACCCAGAGAAGCTGTTTACCCTCTTCCCTGACACCTGACTCAGTGGCTGGGCAGTCACCGCCTCCCAAGTGCGTCCTTTGTCCAAAGATGTCAGCTACTTCCACTCTGCTAATACCTACTGGATGGCAGGTTCTTTGCCTGGTTTTGATTTTCACAGTTCTATAATTCTATTTCCTCCTTTATTCAGATATGGAAATTGAGACTCAGAGATGTCGAGGAACTAATTCAAAATCACATAGCAGTGAAGCTGACCTGTCTGACCTCAGAAAGGGTGCTCTCAGCCCACTGCTGCCATCCTACTGAGCAGAAGACTCAGAGTCCCTTCCTCACTACCCTCCTCAGATCCAAGGGTGTCATCGGTCCAGACCAATTTCCCAGCTTGGTGTAGAGACAGGAGGGATGGTTGGGCAACTTTATTACTTTTTAGGTAAAGGGTCCCCCAAAAAAGACAATAATGGAGGGGAGAGCACTTAGGATAATATTTTACCTCCTTGGGCCTCAGTTTCATCATCTGTAACATGGAAGTATGATATTCTTCCCTCCAGGTAATTGTGGGAACTTAATGAATGAATGCCTGTGCCTCGTACATAGAAAGGGCTCAACAAATGCAGGCTGCTTTCTTTGACTTCCTTGGTGGCTCAGACGGTAAAAGCGTCTGCCTACAAAGTGGGAGACCCAGGTTCGATCCCTGGGTCAGGAAGATCCTCTGGAGAAGGAAATGGCAACCCACACAAGTATTCTTGCCTGGAAAATCCCATGGACGGAGGAGCCTGGCAGGCTACAGTTCATGGGGTTGCAAAGAGTCAGACACGACTGAGTGAGCACTCACACGTGAGATGTAAAAATTAGGTCTCTTTTTTTCTTTAAACTTTACTGAGAGTAAAGGATTAGCTCTCTGCTCTTGACATGGCAGGGACGAGAGTCTGCTTTCTCCAGGTACACGGAAACTGGTGTGGCCACTGACCAAGGCCCTGGCCCCTCCACAGGGTAGTAACTCCTCCTGACCGGATGAAAATCAAAACCCTGCTCCAGATGGCCCCACCCCTCTTCTAGGCTCACCTGGGTCACAGCTGGGACAGAGGGGACCGGGGCCAAAGTGGGCTCTGGTGTCTGATGTTGGGAGTCTCTGTGAGGCCTCGCCTGCCCTCTGAGCTCCTCCTCACTGGGGACCACATGGTACACCTCCAGTTTTCCAGCTGGCACATACCCTCGATGTCCTGCAGGACATACAGAACGTTATCTGGCTGTGGATCACCCTTTTCAGTGGTAGAGGAAGTCACCACCACTCATGGATGTGACTGCGTCCAATACAGCTTCTCAGCACTACAGTGGACCTTGAAAAGTCATTTCAGAACCTCAGAAAACCACTCACCCCACCCTGCGTTCACTCTTTTTAGCTTTTGCTTGTTTACCCCAGTGACAGGGAGCTCATTCCCCACAGAGGCAACTCAGTTAATTTGGAACAGCTCTGGAGAGACAAAAAATTCTTCCTTGGACTGGAATGAAAACTGTTCCTGGTGCTGGCACCTCTGGTCCCCTGTCCAAGCAAGGCTATTCCTTACTGCAGGACTGTCTTCCCAGGAGGCATAAATTGCCCTTCCCTTCTCCAAGTGCCCCCAGTCCCTTCTTGTAACAGCTACCCCAGGGGTGTTCTGGCTGCAGTTACTGTGAATGGCCGTCACCTTCTGAGAGCTTGTCTCGTGCTGAACCGCACTGGACCACCTAGTCTTTACATCAGCTCTCAAGGTCAGTATTGTTATTTCCATTTTACTGCTGAACCAACAGGGCTCAGAGAGGCTCCATAACTCCTCTGGGATCATGCTGTTAGTAAAGTGCTGAGTTAGGATCCAAACCTGGCCTTCTTGACTCCAGGGGCCTTGTTTTAATCTTCATTCAGCCAAGTTTTTCAGCTTGAGTCCAGTGTTTCCCCTTTTATGATTTTTGCTAGATCTGCACCATCTTAACCTTTTAATAAACTCACTTTTTAAAACAGTGTTGTACTATACATTGATAACAATGAATAAAATCATGGGTTTCTGTACTAATTATATTTTTTCTAATATACATTAAAATACTGAATTAAAATAAAGTATCTGAAGTGGGGAAAAACTGTCTGCAGACCCCCTCCCAATAGTCCTGTGTAACCGTCATCTGTGGATCGCATGCCCCTCTGTGGAAGACACTGGAGAGGCTGGGGCATCTCGTCCTGGGTTCATGGTGCCCCTTGCTTCCTGCCCTGCTGCCTCCTGGGGCCCCCACGTCTGAGCAGCACACCCAGGGACCTGACCAGAGCAGAGGGAGCAGGATAACATCAACTTCATTCTCGATGTCAGACTTCTGTCCCCACAGTTGGGATCCAAGTGTTCCTTCTTCACATATCACCATTCTTCAAGGTGATCCACAGAACTGCGTCCACACCAGTGACTTGTGAGGTCCCCAAGGCAGAGTCCTCGCGAGTCCTTGCCTTCCTTACACATAGTAGGTGCTTGATACGGATATTGCAACATAAGACAACTTCTCTTTGGCATCTTATACACCACACTAAGCTGGCTATGTCCCCAAGCCCTCCATGTTCACCTACGTTCATTCCCATCCTGGATCTGCATAGTTAGATCCCACCCACAACAGCACCCGTGTCTCCCCACTGGCTCTCGTTGGGTGGTTTTCCCAAAGGGCGGGGAAGTGCCCCCTGAAGTCCCACGTACCTCCAGTGTCCACCAGCCATCGGCTGCTGTTGCCTTTGGTGTCCTTGTTTTGAAGGAGGGCTACAATGTGGCCCCGCGGCAGGGTTAGGTCCAGAGTCCCAGCCCCGCTGATGTTACTTGTCACCTGGTACAGCTTTCCCGGGCCATACCTGCTCAGGAGTGCCTGCACCTGGCGTTCAGCCCCTGGAAGGAGTGGCTGGGAGAGGGAGAGAGATGACACCAGTGCTGGAGCTGGAGGGTTAAAGCTAACACCACATCTTCCAACACCAATGAGCAAGACTATGAGTGTCATGCCAGCACCAGCCCTTACTCACCTGGGATCTTAAATAGCCAGCACAGGGCTGACACATGTAGACCCCTCACACATGGGTGAACAAAGGAAATTCAGTGTTTTGTTCCATGGGTTTTGAGTCCACAAGCCTTTATTGAGCCCCCTACCATTTACAAGGCATGGTAAGCCTTGTGAGTGACAATGGAGTTTTTCCTTAATGGAAATTGCCATCTAGCTAAGGAGAATGATTCAGTACACTTTCAGAGCATTTAGAAATTTGGCACTGTCTTTGTTTTTTCATTCACTGCTTCCAACTAAAGTATTAACAAGAAGGGACTCAGGAGATTGTCCCCTTTTGTAAAACAAAGAAGCTAAAAATATCGAATACAGATTTATTATATATTCTCTCTCGCTAGATATATATGGATGGACATATATTCACTATATTCTATATGGCTATTTCCAGGTGGAGAGGTGCTAGGTGTAGGGAGGTAGGCAGAGATGCCCTTCAGGGACACTTGGGCATGGACTCTGCCATCTCCCTTACTTCCAACAGGTTCCTGAATCAGGATCAAGAACCAGGAGAATCCCAGGTTTCTAAACAGGCCCTCACACAAAAGTGTAGAGACAGAGTAGCTCTTTTTCAGAATGGTGGTGTTAACGCAAGTATAGGGTAGCAAACGTTTGTCTCCTTTCTCAAGTCTCTGCCCCTCCCTGTGTGAAGAACAGCAGCACTCCCTGGAGGCACTGGGGAGGCCTGCAAATATCGCACTGGTACTCTCAAGTTCTAGGGGGTGACCCACTCCTCTGGGATCTGTACTCGTAGCCAAATAAGTCAGGAATTTATAGGAAGGTGTGTGTCTGTGTATCTGTGTGTGTCTTGCAGGGTTACATGAAAGGAGAGCTGGGGGTGGGGCTGGGGTCATGGGAGTCCCTTCTCTTCCTAGAGGGAAGTGCCCCCAGGTGCAATTTGCAACACACCAGGACTACGATGTTCCCATTTCTTTCTGTTTTTATGTATCGTCTCTTCTTTTTCCTGTGATCACCATGGCTTGATTTTCCAATAAGATAAAATGTTATTTTTGTCTTAAGTAGAAGAAGATAGAAGTTTCCATGGCTCATCTGAGTGACCGCTCTGTTCTTGATTGCCTTCACCCTTCCTTCCCTCGGGTCGCAGAGCCCATGTAACAGCCCCAGTGAGTCCTCAGCTGGGTGTCTCAGGGTGGGCAACGAAGTGGGGACAGCTCACTCCCAGGAGGCCACCCCACTTGAAGTGCACACACCCCTCTGAGGCTCTTTGATGTCCTCTACGCTCTGGTCAGGTGCAAAGGGCACCTGTCTCTGCCCAGTTCTTCTGGGCTCCTTTAATGTTCTCCCATGTCTCTTGGGCCCCTTCTCCCTTTGGGGGAATCTTGGACCTGTCTCCTGAGCCTCAACTTCACATCTCACATGTGACTGAATATAGTTTCAGTTTTCTCAAACCCAGGTTTCATCATACTCTGAGAGCCCCTTTGCCCTTCAGCTACATCAGTTACTAAAACATACATAATATTTTATATATTCTTTTTAAAAATTTTTAAAGTTTATATTATATATCTTTTTTAAATTATTAGGCTGATTTTATTCTTTTTTATGGTTTTGTCTTTTTGTTTAATTGGAAGATAATTGCTTGATAATATTGTGTTGATTTTTGCCATACAACAATGTGTATCAGCTGTAAGTGTACATATTTGCCCTCCCTCTTACGTCTCCCTCCCACCCTGCCCATCCTACTCCATTATTTTATATATTCTTGAAGAATTCTTCAAGTGGACTGCAAGATACCCTTTCATTATATTTTAGAGGAAAACCATTTTACCCCCAAAAAAAGCCTTTGGCCAGCCAAAGTTCTGTCAACCACAATGCAGCTGAAATACTATCTTTTGCAATTAAAATTTTCATAGCAAAAAGAAAATCTAAATTACTTCTAGTTCAAACATTTTATTTGTCTGAATACTCATATTTGAAGCAACTTCTATGGGAAAGTGATGAGGAAACAAGGTTAATATTGCTGAAAAATCTGAAGAAGTTGCCGGTTTCAGGGTGTTAATGCCACTTGTCTATTGTGATGTCATTAAGAGCAAAATGTTTAGGTTATCTTCTTAACCTGCTTTTATACTTATCAACCATGAAGAGAATGTTTGTGTGTGTGTATGTGTGTGTGTGTGAGAGAGAGAGAGAGAGAGAGAGACAGATTTCCACCCCACTGCCACCCCTAGGTCACAGAAAAGAGAGAAGAAAAGGCAACGTGTTTCTGGGGTAACAGGGAACAACTGGGAAAAGAAAAGGGGAAGGAAACAGGGGGCTGACTTCACCCCACTGGCAGGTGAAGGAATGGATAGTCTTTGAGGAGGAAGGAGAGACACTTACTTGTGTGGTAGGAGGTGGCAGCACTTTCTCAAAGTTCTCTTGAAAGGCACGAAGCTGGTGACTGGTCTGGCCTAGTGCATCCTCCACCAGCTTCCTGAAGGCCGGCTCAGACAGGTGGTGGTGGGGGAGCTGGGGGGCACAGACACTGTCATCAGAGCCCTCCTTGGCAGAGAGGAGACCTCTCTGTCAGGGAGACCCTGACAGCCGCACTCCAGCCCCAGCTGTGTTAGGATGGGCCTTTATGTCTTTGTCTTGGTTTGCCCTGGGTACTGCCCCACCTTCCTTTAAGAAAGCATCCCTCTACAGGGGTCCAGGGGTATTGTCCTTCGTTGTGCCTGGCCACAGGACTGGCAGTCACAGCATCCCTTTTCTTATCTACCATGATTGGTCAAGGAGTGGACAATGGACTAGAGCAAGGCCAGTTGGAATCTTCCCATCAGATTTAGTACATGAAGGCTAAGTGACAAGGTGATTCTTCTTTTAGATCCTGAGATGTTAAGGTAAACACTTGGGGCTGTTGAGAGCCATTCTCTCCCACCTTGCAGAAAACGCCTGCTTGACAATAAAGCCAACCCAGAGAGGGAAACAGCCAGCAGATGCATGAAAGCCAGAGCCTCAACAACATTGTTTGTCGGCTCTCTCAGTTACACAATATGTTCTTTATGCCTAAGCTGGTTTGGAGCCCAAGGAGTTCTGAATGATGGATGCTTCATCTTGGGAATCTGGCCTCGTTAGGCAACTCTTGCATTTTCATCAGACAGTCTAGAAGTGACCAAGGCCCCACAGCTAACAGAGACATGTCCTCTCTGCTGGTCGCCAAAACCACCAAGGCCTTTCCTCTGCCCCCAGGATGCAGAGAGATTGAGGTTCTACCATGTGGGCCTTTTCCAGGTTCCAGAAGACTGTCCAGGAGAATGGGACATGGGACACAGACAGGAAGCTGTATTCAATCATTAACAGGCCCTAAGATTCTATATTACAAGATCAATCAAGAAATGCCCTCTTTCTGGGACTTCCATGGTGGTGGTCCAGTGGTTAAGACTCAGTGCTCCCAATGCAGGGGGCACAAGTTCAATCTCTGGTTGGGGAACCCAATGCCACATAGCACAGTCAAAAAAAGAAAAAAGGAATGCTTTCTTTCTGCTCTTATGAAGTTGACCTCCCCACTACAGTATCCTAGAATACTCCCCAGCCCTGCATAGCCCAGTGTAAACACAGAGGGTCTGGCTGCCCTAGATAGAAGACTAGAAGGTGAGAAGAGAATGAGATTATCTGATCAGATTTACCCTCTGCCTTCAGGAAAGAGAAAAGCTTCTTTTTGCAGATGGTTTGGGCTTAATTCAAAAACAGTATCTGAGGACAGAACTCTGTACTAAATGCTGTGAGAGCCAAAAAGAAGAGAAGCTTAATGAGGGGAAACAGCTTCATCCATCACCCCAGCAGGATGCAGGCTCTGGTAAGAGTTTAGGAGAAGCACATCCTGAGGGCTGCTGGAGTACAGAGGATGGAGAGATGGGTTCTCCCTGCTGGAGAAAGGGGATTCTGAGAACTTCATGGAGAGATTCATTTGTCCCTTATTTGTGGAGGCACTGTGAAAGGTATGGGGGAGATGGGGAGGGACATCTAGGCTGAAGAAGGAGTCTATGCAAAGTGGCTGTGATCATACTCAGAAGTGGTGGGAGGCTGCAGCTACAGAGTGAGACTAGGGGCTGGAAAGGTAGTAGTAAGAGTTCAGTTCAGTTGCTCAGTCATGTCTGACTCTTTGTGACCCCATGGACTGCAGCATGTGAGGATTCCCTGTCCATCACCAACTCATGGAGCTTGCTCAAAGTTGTCCATTGAATCAGTGATGCCATCCAACCATCTCATCCTGTCATCCCCTTCTCCTGCTACCTGCAATCTTTCTCAGCATTGGGGTCTTTTCCAGTGAGTCAGTTCTTTGCATCAGGTGGCCAAAATATTGGAGTTTCAGCTTCAGCATCAGTCTTTCCAACAAATATTCAGGGTTGATTTCCTTTAGGATGGACTGGTTCGATCTCTTTGCAGTCCAAGGGACTCTCAAGAGTATTCTCCAACACCACAGTTCAAAAGCATCAATTCTTGGGCACTCATCTTTCTTAATAGTCCAACTCTCACATCCATACATGACTACTGGAAACACCATAGCTTTGACTAGACAGACCTTTGTTGGCAAAGTAATGTCTCTGCTTTTGAATATGCTGTCTATGTTGGTCATAGCTTTTCTTCAAAGGAGCAAGCGTCCTTTATCTTTTAATTAATTGCTCCATTCACCATCTGCACTGATTTTGGAGCCCAAGAAAATAAAGTCTGTCACTGTTTTCATTGTTTCCCCATCTATTTGCCATGAAGTGATGGAACAATGATGCCATGATCTTAGTTTTCTTAATGTTGAGTTTTAAGGCAGCTTTTTCACTCTTCTCTTTCCCTTTCAACCAGAGGCTTTTTAGTTCCTCTTCACTTTCTGCCATAAGGGTGGTGTCATCTGTATATCTGAGGTTATTGATATTTCTCCTGGCAATCTCGATTCCAGCTTGTGCTTCATCCAGTCCGGCATTTCACATGATGTATTCTGCATATAAGTTAAATAAGCAGGGTGACAATATATAGCGTTTACATACTCCTTTCCTATTTGGAACCAGTCCATTGTTCCATGTTTGGTTTTAACTGTTGTTGCTTCTTGACAGATTTCTCAGGAGGCAGGTAAGGTGATCTGGTATTCCCATTTCTTTAAGAATTTTCCAGTTTGTTGTGATCCACACAGTCAAAGTGGTATCACACAGTGATAAGGGTCAGGGGTGGAAAATTTCAGTGGGATTTTTATGCAATAAACTGGATGGAGAAAGCTGAGCTGGGGCACACGAGGCACAGGAAGCACCATGTGGAACGAGCAACACTGGCATTTGTGCAGGGCTTAGACCCACAGGCCACTGAGCTCTGATGCTGATATCAGACAGAGACTGAAGAACAGTTGAGTGTTCTTTCCTATACTAACCCCAGTCTTCAAAATTCTAAAATCAACGTTTACCCTTGGAAATTTGTTTAAGCCTCTCTGTGCCCTATTTATGCTTTCAGCAGATGGCTGTTTTTAACAGGCTGTCGGGCATTGTGGTTCACCTGCCAGGATTTAAATTTAGCCATGAGCTATATGGCTTGGGCAAGCTGCTTAACATCTGTGGTCCGGGCTTCCTTTTGAAATGAGAATAACAATACCTACTCTTTGGGGTTATAGTGAGGATTAAGTGAGACAATATATGGAAAGTGTTCCAAACCCAGTGAGCAGTAAAGGCTCACAGGGAGGCAGCTGCTAGAAGTAGTAGCAGGGGCAGGAACACCAGCTTGAAGCATTTACTCCCAACTAATGTAGAAGGGGCCCTGTCTCTTGTCACCTGCTTCTAATACACTCCAGGGAATGCTCCAAGGCCTCTTATTTTCCCAGGCAAGCCTCCTGTGTTTCTGAGTCCCAGAGCCTGCAAGCGGCCTAGAGTCCCAGTTTTATACTACCCTTGCTTCCATGGTCTGACTCTATTAAAGGAGGGAGAATAGGCATGCAAGAGATCCAGAAGGTCCCCATGGCCTCCCCCTGAGCACCTGGTAGCCTGTTTGGGAGGCCCAACTTCACTCCACCCCAGCCCCTTCTAACAACCCGTGAAGGGCTGAGGCGGCCCATCCAGACAATTTCCCAGACGCACCCCAGTCCCAGAGGCCTTACCTGGGCCAAGCTGTCCTCTGCCCTCTGCAGCACTTGCTTTGCAAGGTCCCTCTGGAGAGTCACAAATGCGAACAGGATCTGGCTGAGCCACCGCATGGCCAGCTGGTTAAACTGTGGGAGTTCAGCCACTAGCAGGGAGTTGAGTGCCTGGTACGTGTGCCGGGCTGCCTCCTCCTCGTAGGTCACGCTGCCCACCTCCAACAGCTTCTCTTCCACCCTCTCAAAATCCAGTAGTTTGTCCAGACGCTTCTTGATCAGATTCTGAGGGCCTGCCAAGGCTTTGGCCAGGCTGCACAATGGCTGCCACACCTGGGCTTCCAGTTGCTGCTTCTGTGGGGAGAGGTGAGCTTGGGAGTTGAAGAAAGAAGTGGCAATGGGTGGCCACAGGAAGAAGGAGCTTTGGAGAGAGGCTCCAGTGCCACTCTCACTGAACAGCTGTGACCTCTAGCAAGATATCTAACCTTTCTGGGCCTCAAGGTGCCCATCTGAGAAATGGGGACAATGCATGTAACAAGCTTAGCAGAGTGCACAGAATAAGTATTCAATATATGTCATTTCTTAATATGGTTACTGTGCAGAGATGTTGAAAAAATTTTGTATAGGATGGTGATCAAAACCATAGTCCTTGGGGCTAAGATCCTAGCTTGCCATTGATCATCTGAATAACCTGGGAAGTCACCCTCTCTAAGCCTCATCTGCAGAATGGAGTTATTAACAGTATTTACCCTGTAAGCTATGTTGTGAGGATTAAATGAGTAAAGAATGTAAAGACTTTAACACAGTGCCAGGCAGATAACATGGCTCAATAAACATTAGCTGGCCCTATTTTTATCAGGAAAATGCACTAATAATAATCTCCACCCTGCTGACTACCCAGGACAGTTATGGATGTAACCACCAAGGAAAAGGCCTCACTTCTAAATATTATTCTTATAGACTCTGCCACCTGCCTGAAAAAAGAAGGGAGAAGTTCCACTTACAAACTCTGGGAAGGCCTGCAGCTGCAAGTCTCTTGCCAGGTAACAGTACTGTACCACAGGCCCCCCGGGGATTTCCAGATTGTAGTCCTGGGGCCGGAAGCGGAGGAAAGCCTAGATAGGGGTCAAAGGAGAGCCAATCACAGCCCACTGAGACCATCTCACACCTGAAAGCCCCTCCTCAACATCCCAGAAAAGGTTGCCCAGGCTGTCTGCACACCCTCCAAGTGTCTGCACACAGCTAATCTATCCTTGCACAACTCAGGTGATTAGAATCTTCTTTCTCTAAGCCCACATCTTTCTCCCTATTCCAGTGTTGCCTCCAATTCACACACTTCTCATTATCACCTTTGTGAATTTTTTTTTTCTGCCATGTCTGCTCCTTATGTTCTAATAATACTTTTCTTAAATCAACCTAGCATCCCTATTTAAATCAGTGCATTAAAACAAACAAAAAACAACAACAACAAAAACACCTTATGGGGAATTCCCTGTCAGTCTAGTGGTTAGGAGTCTGTGCTTTCACTGCCGAGGGCCTGGGTTCAATTCTTGGTCAGGAAAAAAAAACTACCTTATGATACTTCCATAAAGGAAAAGCCAGTAATAACTGCCATAAATAAGCATGTTAAAAATAACTGGTATAAAAACAACACTATTAAATTCTCTCCGGGCGTCATGGCCAGCTGAAGGCTTCCAGCCTGAGACTGGTTCTGCTGGTTTATTTACATGCCAGCAAAAGAGACTTTTCCTGGACTCTGAGGATTAAAAGAGAGAGTCAATTTCTTGCTATGGGATTTCATGTCAACACTGTATCTATCATGTAAATTCTGCATTCAGGGCAACGCAGCCTTAATGCTTCTAAGTATCTGTTCTTCTCTGCAAAGCCAGACGTGTCTCTTGGGGCTTCTGGTTTCTCTCTCTCAAGGCCCCTCCATTCTTGCTCTGAAGGCCTTGCCCTTCTCACTCACTGTGCTGTTATCTTTCTGTGGGGGCTGGGGCAAGATGAGCAGGAATAAGCAGGAGGTGTGCCCCACACAGAAAAGCATAGAGCTACAACCTCTTTCCTTGTACACACTTCCAATAATGCCACCCCAAATCCTATTATCCAAAGAGCCTGTTCTCATCTGACTGAACTGGTCTGTGCAAATGGATGTGACTGAGAACAAAACCACACAAAAGGGACAGAGTGGATGGAATGAGTCAGCAGTGATGACAAGAACGAAGTGGGAATTTGGGCGCAAGGAAAGTAATGTGCTGGTTGGGAATGCAAACTGGTGTCCCTGTGGGCTGAACCTGGCATGCAAAAATGTATTTCGTTGGGCCCACATAACATTTAGATTCTTATTTAATTAGGTGCTCACGTGGACACATCATGAGATTTCACCTAAAGGTCTCAATTTTCAGTTTTCTTCTTCCTTAAAGTCAGAAGAACTGGCAGCATTGGGTCCACACTCTCATGCAACAACAACTCCCATGAGACAGGGCATTTAATTGTATTTTATTCATTTATGCATTTATTCAAACTCCAAATATTACTACATATTGAACTCTACCATAAAAGTCTCATAAATAGACAATAGGCCTATACACCTATACTTCAGTCAATAATATCACCTGCCTGGTCCCTTTGAGCACCTGTTTGTCACTCATGCTCTAGAGCCGGTCTGGCAGGGTCCTTCCAGATGACTCTGCTTCAGTGAATTTGACTCTGCCCAGTGGGAACCCCAGTCCCTGAACACTCAATGAACTCAGAAGTTGCCCCAGCCAGATAACCTCTAGAATAAGGAGTGCTTGCCCATGGCCCTTCTCTGGCCTCCAACCAGCAACTGTTGCCCAGAATCACACATTTCATTAAAGGCAAATCTAGTTCCCAAGCTGAGGTGTCAGGACTCCTTCCCAACCCTGGGTGTTCTTTCCATGACTCCCCAAATCTCCCTGAAATCCTCGATCATCAACCACCATCTAGTACCTTTGTTAACTCTGCCCCTGCTACCAGCCCACTATTAGATGATCTCTTTCAATTGGTCTTAAAGCTAGTGCCTTTGTCAGGGGCTTGTTTCATGGGCCCTACGTACCTGCCCAGGTATCCCAGCCCCACTCCCCATCCCCATTATTTACCATAGGGCCCTCACCTCCAAATTATCCAGGTAAGCAGCCACATTGCTCTTCAGCTCAGTCACACACAGCGACACCCAGTGGAACTTCTCTTCTAAGTCATCAAATTCCTTGTCTTCCGTCTGAGAGTAAAGTTAGACTTATGAGGGCCGAGAACATCCACATGGGGGCAGTGTACACCTCTGTCCCAAGTCCTTGCTAGGAGCCACACACACACCCTTTTCCACAGACCCGCACATCAAAGCCATTCCGCCAGTCCCCAAACTGAGTGGGATGGTTAGAGGCAGTGAGCGCAGCTTAGTGGTTTTGTATTCAGACCATGAAATCAGACACATGAGCCCTGGTTCACTTGCTTCCTGTCTGTGTGAACTTAGGCAACTGTTTTGCCCTCTTGGAGCCTGTTTCTGCATCTGCAACATGGGGATAATATGAACATTTACTTCATTGTGTGGGACCATTAATGCCTGGTTCAGAGTAAGTAGTCAGTCAACCTAAGTTTCTACGAGTAGCTATCTAAGGCTGGTTCCTTGCTCAGTTCAGTTCAGTTGCTCAGTCGTGTCCGACTCTTTGTGACCCCATGGATTGCAGCACACCTGGCCTCCCTGTCCATCACCAACTCCCGGAGTTCACTCAGACTCATGTCCATCGAGTCTGTGATGCCATCCAGCCATCTCATCCTCTGTCATCCTCTTCTCCTCTTGCCCCCAGTCCCTCCCAGCTTCAGAGTCTTTTCCAATGAGTCAACTCTTCACATGAGGTGGCCAAAGTACTGGAGCTTCAGCTTTAGCATCATTCCTTCCAAAGAAATCCCAGGGCTGATCTCCTTCAGAATGGACTGGTTGGTTCTCCTCGCAGTCCAAGGGACTCTCAAGAGTCTTCTCCAACACCACAGTTCAAAAGCATCAATTCTTCGGCACTCAGCCCTCTTCACAGACTAACTCTCACATCCATACACGACTACTGGAAAAACCATAGCCTTGACTAGACAGACCTTAGTCGGCAAAGTAATGTCTCTGCTTTTGAATATGCTGTCTAGGTTGGTCATAACTTTTCTTCCAAAAAGTAAGTGTCTTTTAATTTCATGGCTGCAATCAACATCTGCAGTGATTTTAGAGGCCCCCAAAATAAAGTCTGACACTGTTTCCACTGTTTCCCCCTCTATTTCCCAAGAAGTGATGGGACCAGATGCCAGGATCTTCGTTTTCTGAATGTTGAGCTTGAAGCCAACTTTTTCACTCTTCTCTTTCACTTTCATCAAGAGGCTTTTTAGTTCCTCTTCACTTTCTGCCATAAGGGTGGTTCATCTGCATATCTGAGGTTATTGATATTTCTCCCGGCAATCTTGATTCCAGCTTGTGTTTCTTCCAGTCCAGCGTTTCTCATGATGTACTCTGCATAGAAGTTAAATAAGCAGGGTGACAATATATAGCCTTGACGTACTCCTTTTCCTATTTGGAACCAGGGAATGGCAAACCACTTCAGTATTCTTGCCTTGAGAACCCCGTGAACAGTATGAAAAGGCAAAATGATAGGATACTGAAAGAGGAACTCCCCAGGTCAGTAGGTGCCCAATACGCTACTGGAGATCAGTAGAGAAATAACTCCAGAAAGAATGAAGGGATGGAGCCAAAGCAAAAACAATACCCAGCTATGGATGTGACTGGTGATAGAAGCAAGGTCCGATGCTGTAAAGAGTAATATTGTATAGGAATCTGGAATGTCAGGTCCATGAATCAAGGCAAATTGGAAGTGGTCAAACAAGAGATGGCAAGAGTGAACGTTGACATTCTAGGAATCAGTGAACTAAAATGGACTGGAATGGGTGAATTTAACTCAAATGACCATTATATCTACTACTGTGGGCAGGAATCCCTCAGAAGAAATGGAGTAGCCATCATGGTAAACAAAAGAGTCCGAAATGCAGTACTTGGATGCAATCTCAAAAATGACAGAATGATCTCTGTTCATTTCCAAGGCAAACCATTCAATATCACAATAATCCAAGTCTATGCTCCAACCAGTAACACTGAAGAAGCTGAAGTTGGATGGTTCTATGAAGACCTACAAGACCTTTTAGAACTAACACCCAAAAAAGATGTCCTTTTCATTATAGGGGACTGGAATGCAAAAGTAGGAAGTCAAGAAACACCTGGCTGCTAAACTGCTAAGTCACTTCAGTCGTGTCTAACTCTGTGCGACCCCATAGACAACAGCCCACCAGGCTCCCCCGTCCCTGGGATTCTCTAGGCAAGAACACTGGAGTGGGTTGCCATTTCCTTCTCCAGTGCATGAAAGTGAAAAGTGAAAGTGAAGTCACTCAGTGTGTCCGACCCTTAGCGACCCTATGGACTGCAGCCCACCAGGCTCATCTATCCATGGGATTTTCCAGGCAAGAGTACTAGAGTGGGATGCTGTTGCCTTCTCCAGAAACACCTGGAGTAACAGGCAAATTTGGCCTTGGAATGCGGAATGAAGCAGGGCAAAGACTAATAGAGTTTTGCCAAGAAAATGCACTGGTCCTTGCTCAGGCCCAGACATAAGTTCTCCTATCTGCATCAAGGGGCTTTGCTGGTGGCTCAGAAGTAAAGAATCTGCCTGCAGGGCAGGAGACACAGGAGATTCAGGTTTGATTCCTGGGTCAGGAAGATCCTCTGGAGGAGGAAATGGCAACCCATTCTATTATTCTTGCCTGGAGAATCCCACTGACAGAGAAGCCTGGTGGGCTACAGTCCATAAGGTCGAAAAGACACAACTGAGTGACTGAAAACACACACACATCTGTATCAAGAGGCCCCGGAGAAAGAGCACCACAAGGCACAGAGGAGAAAGCCCACCCTGGCTATTCAGAATCAAGTGGAGGGACTTTTCTAACTTCCAGTGCAGGGATGTGGCTTTGATTCCTGGTTAGGAAGCATCACTATGAACAAAGCTAGTAGAGGTGATGGAATTCCAGTTGAGCTATTTCAAATCCTAAAAGATGATGTGGTTAAAGTGCTGCACCTAATATGCCAGTAAATTTGGAAAATTCAGCAATGGCCACAGGACTGGAAAAGGTCAGTTTTCATTCCAATCCCAAGGAAAGGCAATGCCAAAGAATGTTCAAACTACCACACAATTGCACTCATCTCACAGGCTAGCAAAGTAATGCTCAAAATTCTCCAAGCCAGGCTTCAACAGTACATGAAGCGTGAACTTCCAGATGTTCAGGCTGGATTTAGAAAAGGCAGAGGAACCAGAGATCAAATTGCCAACATCTGTTGGATCATGGAAAAAGCAAGAGAGTTCCAGAAAAACATCTATTTCTGCTTTATTGACTACGCCAAAGCCTTCAACTGTGTGGATCAAAAAAATTGTGGAAAATTCTTAAATAGAAAGTAATACCAGACCACTTGACCTGCCTCCTGAGAAATCTATATGCAGGTCAGAAAGCAACAGTTAGAACTGGACATGGAACAACAGACTGGTTCCAAATAGGAAAAGGAGTACATCAAGGCTGTATATCGTCACCCTGCTTATTTAACTTATATGCAGAGTACATCATGAGAAATGCTGGGCTGGATGAAGCACAAGCTAGAATCAAGATTGTCGGGAGAAATATGAATAACCTCAGATATGTGGATGACACCACCCTTATGGCAGAAAATGAAGAGGAACTAAAGAGCCTCTCGATGAATGTGAAAGAGGAGAGTGAAAAAGTTGGCTTAAAGCTCAACATTCAGAAAACTAAGATCATGGCATCCAGTCCCATCACTTCATGGCAAATAGATGGGGAAACAATAGAAACAGGGACAGACTTTATTTTTGGGGCTCCAAAATCACTGCAGATGGTGATTGCAGTCAGAAAATTAAAATATGCTTACCCTTTGCAAGAATAGTTATGACCAACCTAGACAGCATGTTAAAAAGCAGAGACATTATTTTGCCAACAAAAGTCCATCTAGTCAAAGCTATGGTGTTTCCAGTAGTCATGTAGGGATGTGAGAATTGGACTATAAAGAAAGCTTAGCACTGAAGAATTTATGCTTTTGAACTGTGGTGTTGGAGAAGACTCTTAAGAGTCCCTTGAACTGTAAGGAGATCCAACCAGTCCATCCTAAAGGAGATCAGTCCTGGGTGTTCATTGGAAGGACTGATGTTGAAGCTGAAACTGCAATACTTTGGCCACCTGATGCAAAGAACTGACTCATTTGAAAAGACCCTGATGCTGGGAAAAATTAAAAGTGGGAAGAGAAAGAGACGACAGAGGATGAGATGGTTGGATAGCATCACTGACTCAATGGACATGAGTTTGAGTAAACTCTGGAAGTTGGTGATGGACAGGAAGGCTTGGTGTGCTGCAGTCCATGCAGTTGCAAAGAGCCAGACAAACTGAGCAACTGAACTGAACTGGACAGGAAGCTAAGATCCCACATGCCTTGTGGCCAAAATGCCAGGACATAAAACAGAAGCAATAGTGAAATAAATTCAAAGACTTTAAAAATGGTCCACAGCAAAAAATCTATAAAGAACCAGCAAACTTTAAACAAAAGAATCAAGTGAGGGTGCCTACTCTGCCCCTTCCTGGCCTCAGTCTCCTCATCTCTGAAAGCAGTCTTAAGACTCCGCCTCACCACCGCACCGTCTTGCCCCTTGAGATGGCTGGCATACAACACTTCCTCCAGTCCATTGCTCACCCTGAGAACGAGCCCCGCTTCCTGCTTCAGTAGCTGGCTCAGCCGGGTGGTCTTCTTGGAGAGGGTGTGTGTATTGATGCGAGCCAGTCGCTCCCGGAGGCTCAGCGGCTCCACCTTGGTGTACTTGGAGGCTGCATCAACAGAGGAAAAGGAAGGTACAGGGACCAGAGCTGACCCGGGAAAGTAAGAGACCCTGACATCCCAGCTTGGCACCTCTTAGGCCCTCTTCTCAAACATCAGGGTCACACCCATTAGAATGGCAAATTTTGGAGGTAAAACACAGGGCTCAGAGTCCTCAATGACTGAAGAGGTTCATACCAGCTTGATTTCTTGCGCCTCAGTTTCCTCATCTGTAAATGAGGCCAACCACTTCCCAGGATTGCTGGGAGATCACATAAGATAATGGAAATGAAGCAAATGACTTAAGCTCTCATTTTACCCAACTGTGAAATGAGACTAACAGTGCCAACCTCAGGACTATCATAAGGATCAAACAAAATAATAAGTGAAAAAAAAAAAATCATAGCTACCCCTTAGTAAAGATTAGCTAAATTATCATTACTGTCTTAGTTGTGTAAGTTTTTCCTCTACCTAGGGCACTGTGACACTCTGCAGACCTTTCTGTTTTAGCAACTTGAGAGGCAACAATCTCCCCATTTTCTCCTCCTACCCTCATCCCTGATACATACACAGCTCTTTGCCTCCCAGTATTCATTCTCCTTAGTATAGCAGCCATGTGGTTTGGATAAGAATGATTTCACTTTAGTTCAGGGAGTGGTTGCTGACTGTTATAAGCCAATTCACACAATTCCCACTCCTCTACCACAGTGACAGGTTCAAAGAAAGGCTTACAACCCAGGCATAAGCCAAATAGTTCATGGCATACCCCTAACCATGGCAATTGGTTCAGGGTGAGCATATGATTCAAATAAATCCTATTAGAATGAAGCTCCAATTTAGTGTTTACAGCTAAGTGGAGAAAGGGTCCATGTTTCCTGGAAGGTGTGGTGTTCAGACATGAGTCTTAGAACAGAAAAGCCACTTATTGTTATGAGGGAGGCCAGTTTGAAGAGGCAAGTGACACACAGTGAAGGTCAGAGACAAGAGAATTATAGGGAAATGACATCAGCTCCCAGATTAAATCCTACTTAAAGCCCATGTTACCTCTGGACTTGTAGGTTACATAAGTGACGGTCTTCCCTTTACTAGTGAAGCCAGTTTGAGGTGAGTTTTTTGTTAACTAGAAGTATTCTCACTAATGTATCACCTAAATGCCCCAAGTCCTTACCCACTTCTTTGCGCCTCTTGTACTCATTGATGTTGGTGACCACATCTTGGAGGGCAGAGGTAGCCCTCTGAAGGACAGCGTAGGCACTGGTATCAGGGGGTGTGTTTTCCAGAATTTTCTGCAGCAGCAATGGGTATTTGGTAATCCTCTGCAGAGGAATTACCAGCAAGAAACTGAGGCCTGAAGGTCCAGCTTGTGGCCTGAGGGAGAAGGCTGGTGTTAGGTAGGTCAAGTCCACCCTTGGGGGCACCAAAGGGCCTGGGGTCTAGTCCTAGCTCTGCTATTTAACTCTCTGTGTGACCTCAGGCAAGGCCCGCCCCTCGGGAGTCCTCAATTTCCTCATCGGGTGCTGTTAGTTCTCACTTTACCCTTTCCTGGACCTCGGTTCCCCATATGTACTAAATCCAAACGTCAGTTCTGTCCTCAGTTTACTCAGTCTCTCAATTGCAACACAGCAGACCATTCCCTTTTTCTCAAAGCACTTTCTTCTTTTGGCCCCAGAGATGCTCTTTGTCCTGTTTCTCTCACTCCGTGGGCCATTTCCTGGCTTCTCTCCAATGCTGGAGTGCCCTGAGGCCTCCTCTCTCCACTCACTCTCTTCCTGAGCTCCTTTAGTCCTACGGCTTTAAACACAAAGCAAACCCAGATCTCCACGTCTTACTTTTGCCCAGAGCTCCAGACTCACATGGTCAACTAGCCTACTTGAGATCTCCACTTGGGTATGTCTCAAGCACAACTCCATCTGCTGGACAGGCACGTGGTATTTCATTTTAAAAAATGGCCCTGCTGCTTCAAAAAAGAAGCACTTTTAAAATCACAAGAACTTGGGAAATCCCTGGTGGTTTGATGGTTAGGATTCAGTGCTTCCACTGTTATAGGCCCAGGTTTAATCCCCAGTGGAAGAACTAAGATCTCATAAGCCTTGGGGCACAGCCTCCTCCAAACTTTTTTTTTTTTAATCATAGGAATTTAATGTTTAGAGAGGCATGTAAAGTATTTAAGGGTAAAAATTCACAGTATCTGTAATTTCCTTTAAATTACTTAGTATAAAGCTAGATGCAGCAAACAGAAGGCATTTATACTTGCTCATTTCAGGTGATGGGTGTGTGTGTTCATTATATTATTCTATTTTTCTATAGGGCTTGAAAATTTTAATTTGAAAAAGGAAAATACAAAACACAGGAACTAATAGTGTCAAGGTCCCTTCCAGATGTACCATTTGATGCATAAATGATTATTTCTAGCCCCCTTCCTGATGATGTCTGGAAGTTGCAGAAAGAGTGCCCAAGTCAATGGCATCTGGGACAAGGCTCCAACAGTCTTTCTTTGATCATGACCAGTAGCCCTCAGACCCACCTTCTGAGAAACACATGAGGGTTTCAAACATCAATGTCTAAGCATGCCTCCTTCACAAAGACTCACAAATACCTCTCATGACTATTATCTGGCCTCCTCTCTTTGCCTCTTGCTCTCTTCCTATGGAAAAAACCTCCAGACCAAATGTCCAGGAAAGATCAGCCATAAGGCCTGGAACTCAGACAGAGCAGGTGGGAACTACCCCTTCCCTCCCATTAACTACAGGAGGTTGGAACACAGGAGTTGAACTATCTGTCAGGATATGCCTGTGCTGACCATCTGCTCTCACCAAGGGTTTCCTAGCGCCTGGCTGACTGTGGGCAGGAGAGGTGGAAACAGTGGTCAGATCTTTGCAAAACTCTGTCCTCTGGGCTTACTTTTCATGGGAAAAGGACAACTGCTTCATGGGGACAATTATTGCCTCACAAATCAGAGACCACAGAGGGCAGGGAGCCTTCAAAAAGATGATTACATCTCTTCTCCACAATCATCAAGAACTACAGAATTACAGCCACCTCTTTCTTTATAGCCCTTCTAAAGTAATTTGGAAAAAACTCTTTATGTAGCCTATCAGATGGGCAATAAAAATTAAAAGACTTGGGACTTCCCTGGTAGTTTAGTGGTTAAGACGCTGTGTTCCCAATGCAGGGGGTATGGGTGCAATCCTGATTGAAGAACTAAGATTTCCCATGCCACATGGTGTGGCCAAAAAAAAAAATTGAAAGACTCACCCAGAGTTGTATGAATATGGGGAAACCAGTCCTCTTATATTCTCTTGGTGAGAGTATCAGTTGGTGGGATCTTTTTAGAGAGTAATTTAGCAATTTGTGAAATATACAATTCCCTCAACCCTACTACAGAAATCTACCCACAGAAATATTAACACAAGTGAGCATGGATAAAGGTAGAAGTTATTTAGCAACCCTGTGACAGTTAAAATTTGGGAAACAACTCAAATATCCATCAACAGGGGATGAGCTGACTATAAGTTGGAAAAGAACCCTATGTGGCCATTAAAGAAGAACATGGTTAAAAAAAAAAAAAAGGAACATGGTAAAATAATTCATGGCTATGGTTAAGTGAAAAAACAAGTCCTAGAATGTAGAGTGCTGCTGCTGCTGCTAAGTCACTTCAGTTTGTCTAACTCTGTGCGACCCCGTAGATGGCAGCCCACCAGGCTTCCCCGTCCCTGGGATTCTCCAGGTAAGAACACTGGAGTGGGGTGCCATTTCCTTCTCCAATGCATGAAAGTGAAAAGTGAAAGTGAAGTCGCTCAGTCGTGTCTGATTCTTAGCGACCCCATGGACTGCAGCCTACCAGGCTCCACCATCCATGGGATTTTCCAGGCAAGAGTGCTGTTGTGGGGTGCCATTGCCTTCTCCGGAATGTAGAGTAGGAGTCCCTTAAAAATTCATTAATTCATTCATTCTTTCTATTTATCTATCCATCCATCCAACATCTAGATTTTCTCATGGAAAGTCTATTTCTTACCTGTTTGTAAATACACAGAATCAAATTTGGATGGAACATGTTAACTACTAGGGGGAGGCATGGGAAATAGGAAACCAAGGGGGAATGGAATTATACTTTTTACTTTACATAATCTGTGTATTGTTTGAAATTTCCTTTTTTTCAATAAGTATGTTACTTTCATACTTAAACAAAAAACAGCCAATAAAGGAAAACAGATTATGTGTCTTCTCCCAACACTCTGCCTAAGTTGTTGTGGAACTATGGGTGCTTTGTGTTAGACTGATCCACCTCTCCTCCTCACTGAAAGCTGTACCATTAGACTGGTTTCCCTAAGGCAAAGCTTCCTGTGGCTACAAGGACAAGCCTCTGATTCCACTGGCCACCAGATGGGAAGTGCTGCTTTAAGAGCTGCTGCTGCTAGGTCGCTTCAGTTGTGTCCGACTCTGTGCAACCTCACAGATGGCAGCCCACCAGGCTCCTCTGTCCATGGGATTTTCCAGGCAAAAGTACTGGAGTGGGGTGCCATTGCCTTCTCCAGCCTTAAGAGCTAGGATAAACTAAACACCTCACCAACTCACCCACCCAAATAAAAAGTGGAAGGTAACATATATTTTGGAATCACAAAGATCTATTGAGATGGTGCCATTTATCATCTCTGGATATCCAGCCGGTGTGATCCTAGTCAGCAGGCTCCAGAAAGAGCCCCACGATCATCAGCACAGAAAGTCGAGATGACTGTTTCAGGAGGGAGGTGATTAATAGTTCTAGAGCAGCATACATAGTAGGAGCCCCTTAAAAATTCATTCTATCTATCCATCCATCCACCCACCATCCAATGTCTATACTTTCCCGTAGGAAGTCTATTTTCTGTCTTCCTGTAAATACACAGAGTAAAATTGGGATGACTGAAAGGATGTCATTCCTGCTTCAACATTAGACCAGAGGATTTCATTGAGGGCAATCTTAAAACCTGCAGGCTCTGGGGTGTTGCAGGCATTTAGTGGATAGGGTCCCAGGGAAGCAGAATATCCTTCAAGGATAGTCTTGCATTATGGAGAATTGTTCTATGCTTCATATGCCCCTCTCAACATTCAGAGACTGAATGAATGCCTTGAAATGGGCTGCAATTTCAAGAACTGAGATATTTTTGTGATACCTGGACTCCATCCAGTCACATATCTTCACACTGGGAACTACTATGGTACTACCTTTTGTAAATACGACACAGGCCATCTGTAAGAATATCATTCCTCATTTTCTCTGCCTCCCAGTATGTAATATTATCCCTACTTCAATTATGTTGTCTCCTTCTTTCTCTTATCATACACAAGGAAGTCAAGTTTGTGTCATTCCAGGGTGCACACATTCTCTGCTCTTTTGGCTTTCTGTACTTTGTGTACAGAATGGCTTCTGACTCTTTTTCACTTATAACCATGTGATCGCTAGTGTAGTGGTGCCCAAGCATTTGCATGTTACATTATACATATTATATATTACATATGCAAGACATATTACATTATTAGAAATTATTTTCCTTTTATTTCTCCTTTAATTATAGCTAAGCCATTATGTTTATTTTTTTCAATTATGTATATGGGCAGGAGAATGTAACTCAGGATAATAAATGTTATAAAAAGGGAGCACTGGGACTGAAGGAGCAGAGAACCACAGTGCGGTCTCAGGGAAGCATAATCCCTTCCTAACCAAGTAACTACCATAGCTATGATATTACTAGGGAATTACTGAGTATTACCTGTATGCAGTGAGTCTACATCCTCATGAGCTGTTGCTTTTACTCCCACTCTACATGTAGGGAAACTAGGTTCTGAGACACTAAATGGCTCCTGCCAAGGTGAATAAAGAACAGAGAGCTCAATTCATTGCCAGGCTGCCTGGCGCCAAAGCCCATGAGAAATGTCTGGTCTAGTTGGGAAAGACCGGAGTGCAGAAGATGTGACAGAGAGCAGCCTCTGGGCCAACGAGGGCCCCCACACAGTGCTTCTAACAAGTCTGAACTAGATGCCAATATTCAACACTGCGGAGACTTACATCAAAGCTTCTGGCTTCTCTTGACAGATCAGAGGATCTGGCCACAGTGGAATCATATTTCTACACAGCAACTGAGGTAGGTGGTTTACCAAAAAATGGCTGCAATTACTTTACTCTCTGTATCTATACCCTTTGAATATGACTTTGAAGCTTCTCCCACCAAGAAGTGGGGACTATTTTCCCACCTCCCTAGCCTGGCACAGCATGCCAGTTCTAAGCTAAGATCTCAAAAGGCAGAGCTGAGTCAGCTCATGTGTCCCACATTCATAGGAAAGTCCAGTCAACATCAGCAAAGCTGACCTATGGTTGATCACAGACATGTGAGAGAGTTCAGCCAGGACTAGAAAAATCATTTACTGAGTCCAGCTAAATTGCTAACATGCACAAATGTGACCTTGAGAAATATTTGGAGATTATTCCTATTTTAAACCACTATATTTGGAGTGATATGCTATAGCAAAAGCTACTTGATACAACAGTGATCAGCTGAGGCTGGCTGCAGCTGCACTCTATACTGGGACTGCTGGCTCTGATTTGCCACAGTCTCTATTACTCCCTTTTGTCTCACAGCTGGCTTCCTGCTTCCCTCATTTCTGTAACTTGCCTCACTCCTGTAGAAATGTATTTAGTGACCCTTACAAAAGCCTAAGTTTGTAAGGTCCATGAAGGGATCAAAGGAATAAAGAAAATGAAAGTAGGCTTTTTTGAAGGCTGGGAGGGGCTAGGACATAGCTCCTTCAAAAGAAGGCTTCAGGGGGCACAAGGGTTAAGGATATGATAAGGGAGAGAAGAAAGAGAGATAGCAGGAGGCTCCACATGAGATAATGCTAGCTTTAAAGACGAAAATCTACACTCTCTTGGGCGTAAACAGGAAATGCCTAAGTAAGATGGAATAATAATAACCTCTGTTCCTCCTCACTATTTTGATTTCCAGAAGATGGCCTTCATCTGTCTTCATCTGGTAAGCTTGGGAAAAATGTAAGCTTTTTTCATTCTGACCATGCTGCATGGCATGCAGCATCTTAATTCTCCAACAGGGACTGAACCCGTGCCCTATGCATTGGGAACACGAAGTCTTAACCACCAGACCACCAAGGAAGTCCTAATGTAAGTCTTTTTAAATATATGATGATCCACTTTAACCATAAGAAGATAAATACAAAATGAAACATTACTGAGATGCCATTTTTCAGTGGTAAAAACTCTGAAGTTTCACAATGTACTCTGCTGGTGAGGCTGAGAGGAAACACCCTTATATTTGTTCATGGGAATATCAACTGGTATTACCTTTACAGTGAGAAATTTTGCAATATTATCAAAATCATTAACACATACTTCCTTTAATCTAGCAATTTCCCATCTGGAAATTTAACTTATACTTTTATTTGCACCTCAGTAAAACAACATATGTTCATGAATAATCACATAGCATTATCTGTAATGCTACAAAGAATAGAAACAAATCAATATCCATCAATAGAGAGCAGTTAAATAAACTGTGGGACAACCACATGGTAGAAGAATACATAGCCATCCAAAGAGTCATACGTATATATATTGAATCGGAAAGACCTCCAAGACATAACATAAGTGAAAAAAATTATAAACTTTTATAAGAAGATGGGAAAATAAGAGTATATATTTATATAGGTATACAGAAACTCTACAAAGATCCATAAGGAATCTAAAAGTGGTTACCTCGATTTGCAGGTAGTAGCAGCAATTGGATGGATGAAGGGATAGGATGGGGGAGATCTTTCACTTTTACTGTTTAAACTCAGATGTTTTAAAGCTTTTAAACTGTGTTAAGTGCTACCTGTTCAAAATTTTAATTTAAAAAATTTATTCTCTACATATCTCTACCCCGAGCTCCCACTCACTGGTGCCAGCTCTGGGCTGTGAGGCCTCCCAAGGCAGTTCTGATCCTTTTCTGTGGGGCAGGACTCCAGCCATCTGTAGAGAGGTCTTCTCAGGGGGTGTGAGCCTGCTTCCAGCCACTGCTGCTTACAGCACATGGTTTCCACCATCTCACTGCCCTCCCTATGGTGCACACAAGTGCTGTTCACCAAATGTTTCTGCTTTTCCACCTCTGAACACATGGCTGGAAGGCATGCCGTGGCCTCCTGGTACTGGATGAAGTCAGGTGATTAGTTCTAGACTCTGAATTATGAGAAGCAATGGATGTTACTTCTGGCCTGGAACATTTAGTAACCAGTGTGAGACCCTCAAGAGTTCTTTGTTCCTTGCCTAAGTCACCAACCATGTTTCAGACAGTGGCTGGTGTCACCTTGAGTTCCAGAGTGAGCATGACACTGGGAAGAGTCCCAACTTAACCCACATTGGAGCACAAGGAAGGTGGAAACCTCATTGGTTGAAACCACTAAAAGAGTTGGGGGCTGTTTGTCTCTGCAGCGCGCCTAGCCTAGCCTGACTAGGACACTCCTGAAACAGTGTGGGTGGCTGCAAGCTAGGGTGAGACTTTAGCAGCCCCTGACCTCGGCCTCCATAGGGATCATTCTACTCACAGCACTGCCTCGATGATGGCCTGGATCTCCCGCTGCAGCTCTGGCTCCTTCCGGTAGAGACCTACCAGCAGCAAGGCCTGTTCGTAGCTGGCACAGTACACCTTATAGACTTGCTCCAGCTCCTCTTGGAATTCCAGGAATGCGTTACCTGACAGTGAAAAAGCAACAAGTTCTCAAAAGCGTTTCTGCGTGTCCTCTTGTTAGAACAAGGAGGCCGTGAGTGACACAGCTAAGCACTTTAGCTCTCACGTAAGACTGCCTGGCTTAACCAGCCTTGTAACCCTGGGCAAGTCACCTCATCTTCCTCAGCTCCCATGTTTTCATCTCACTTTCAAAAGGCTGCTGTAGGATTAAGTGACACAATGATGTAGTGTGTGTGCTTAATAAACGGTATCTATAATTACAGTAATAATATAGATAATTGTCACATTTGGACAATGCTTTATAGTTTACAAAACACATTCATGTTATATCTTTATAATTACCATGTATGGCAAGTACAATTCCAAACCCTGTTTACAAAGACACCCTATAGCACAGCATGGATAGTCACAAACGTGGGCTTTGGAGTCAGAGAGAAGTAAGGCCAGATCTCCAGCCAACCCTTTCCCAGTAGTACAGTCTAGGGTGAGTATCTGATCCCTCTGACCCTCCATATTTTCATCTATAGACAGGAATACAAATAGTACTCACCTCCAAGTGTTCACTGGGATGACTAATTTTAAAAATGCACATAAAGCACCTGACACAAACTTCATTTCTCAAAAACTTACCGACTACTTATGTACTGACTGTGTATGAGGCACTCTTCTAAGTTCTCTGAATGAAATAATGACCCTGCCTCATGGGGCTAACATTCTCATGGGGAAGACAGACAATAAATAAATATATTTATTTACATATTACATATGCAAGGCGATCCAACCAATCCATCCTAAAGGAGATCAGTCCTGGGTGTTCATTGGAAGGACTGATGTTGAAGCTGAAACGCCAATACTTTGGCCACCTGATGCGAAGAGCTGACTCATTTGAAAAGACCCTGATGCTGGGAAAGATTGAGGGCAGGAAGAGAAGGGGACGACAGAGGATGAGATGGTTGGATGGCATCACCGACTCAATGGACATGAATTTGGGTAAATTCTGGGAGTTGGTGATGGACAGGGAGGCCTGGCGTGCTGTAGTTCATGGGGTCACAAAGAGTCGGACACGGCTGAGTGACTGACTGAACTGGTGCCAGGTAGTGATGAGTACCACAGATTTAAACAAAGCCAGATAAAGAGTTAGAGGTGTCACTGTGGTCAAAAATCTGCCTGCCAATGCAGGAGACACAAGAGACATGGGTTCGATCCCTGGGTTGGGAAGATCCCTTTGAGTAGGAAATGGCAACCCACTCCAGTTTATTCTTGCCTGGAAAATTCCATGGGATAGAGGAGACTGGCAGGCTACAGTCCATGGGGTCACAAAGAGTCAGACATGACTAAGCAACTAAGCACATACACACAGGAGATCTATTTAGGAAAACTAAAAACTAAAGTCACTCAGTCGTGTCCGACACTTTGTGACCCCATGGACTGCAGCCCACCAGGCTCCTCAGTCCATGAGATTCTCCAAGCAAGAATACTGGAGTGGGTTGCCATTTCCTTCTCCAAGACCTCCATAAAGATGTGGATGTATCATAGTCCAAAAGAATCCATCCCTGGGAAAGTCTGAGGGAAGAGCAGTGCCAGGCTTAGGTAAGGATAAATACAAAGGCCTTAAGGCAACTGAATGCTTGACATGCAGGTGACACAAGAAGGCAGGTATGGCTGGAACACAGTGAGCCAGGGCACAAAGTAGAGAAAATAAACAGAAAACTGAAGCCAGATTATGTATGGCCTTGAAATAAGTAAATATGGTGTAGTAAGGTGTTCAGGCTTTATTCTAATGGTGGCAGGAAGCAACTAGAAGGTTTTGAGCAGGAGTGACAATGATCTAGTTTTTGTTTTAAAAGGATCACACTCATGCTCAATTTCAATAGCACTTACACTAAAGTTATAACAATACAAAAAAGACTGGCAGTTCCCCGCACATGAATGACACGCCAAGTTGTGACATTCTATATTAAAAAAAAAAACAACAAACTTATGAGATTAGTTACTTAATGGGGAGACAGAATGGGATGGAAAGAACAAGGAATGGGATAGGACAGCAGGGATGAGAGGGGAACAATGCTTTACTGAACATACCTTCTTATATATCTCTGATTTGGAACCATGATAATATTTTACATACTCCCAAAATAAATATACAGCTAAGACTAACCAGGATGTGGAATGGGAACCCCAAATAGAATACAAGCAATAAGGAATGAACCTAATTCTATTACAAATGAATAACATAATCACACTGAAGGATGTACAAAAAAATTAACGTATTTTTCACAAAGGTACAGGCTAGTATTTTTGATTAAAATATAACATAAGCCAAAAAAAAAAAAAAACTCTGACTACTAACTTCGAACAAATAAGTAAATACACTGTAGATAATGGCAATCATTTCTACCTGTCAGAGAAAGATGTTGCAAATAAGAAAAGAGGAAAGATTAGAATGAACCCTGAGATACTGGACTGGAATTGGAGGTATTAGTAGGAACTCATGGTTTTATGTATTTTAAATATAGACAAGCTTCCCTGGTGGCTCAGTGGTAAAGAATCCAACTGCCATTGCAGGAGATGCGGGTGTGATCCCTGAGTCAGGAAGATCCCCGGAGAAGGAAATGGCAACACACTCCAGTATTCTTGCCTGGGAAATCCCATGGACAGAGGAGCCTGGTAGGCTATGGTCTATGGAGTCACAAAAAGTTGGACATGACTTAGCAACTAAACAACAACATAGATGGATAGATATAGAAAGAAATGTAGATATGTGCACATGCATGTGTTGATATATATACACATATTTCCCAAATATCAGCTAACAGGGCCTAGAAGCAATGACACCTCAGGAGCAATAAGCACACCAAAGGTAGGAACCAGGTTTACCAGGAGAAAAGCTGATCACAAGGATAGGGCAGGGAAAATACAAGATGAGCTGAGAACACCTTGTGGTGTCAGAAAGCAAGAAAGTGCTCACAAATTGTTAGAGACACATTGAAAGACACAGGTGTCGACTTGAAAGAGCTCCGTATGGCCAAAGCTGGTAAAATTTGAGCAAGAAAATGAATAATAATAGTACTGGATTCTGATTCATGGAATAAAGCAAATATCCATGAGTTTATACTTAAAAATTATACTATAACCTTTAAAAATTATGAACTGGTGCCATAACTACTGAAGCCCACACGCCTAGAGCTCATGCTCCGCAACAAGAGAAACCCCTGCAATGAGAAGCCTGAGCATAACTAGACAGTAGCCACCAATAACCTCAACAGGAGAAGGCCTGCATAAAGCAATGATGATCAAACACAGCCATAAATACAATAAATAAATAATAAAAATTGTGAATCACTATGCTGCACAATTAAAACATATAATACCATAAATCAACTATACCTAAAAATTTGACAACTAAAAATAACTTTTAAAAAATGAATGGAAGGGATATTTCTTGCTTATAGAATAAGAATTAATAAATGTAGGTGGAAAGGGGAATTGGGGGCAGGCCAAAGCCTTTGACTATGTGGATCACGATAAACTGTGGAAAATTCTGAAAGAGATGGGAATACCAGACCACCTGACCTGCCTCTTGAGAAACCTATATGCAGGTCAGGAAGCAGCAGTTAGAACTGGACATGGAACAACAGACTGGTTCCAAATAGGAAAAGGAGTACGTCAAGGCTGTATACTGTCACCCTGCTTATTTAACTTATATGCAGAGTATATCATGAGAAACGCTGGGCTGGAAGAAGCACAAGCTGGAATCAAGATTGCTGGGAGAAATATCAGATACGCAGATGACACCACCCTTATGGCAGAAAGTGAAGAGGAACTAAAAAGCCTCTTGATGAAAGTGAAAGAGGAGAGTGAAAAAGTTGGCTTAAAGCTCAACATTCAGAAAACGAAGATCATGGCATCTGGACCCATCACTTCACGGGAAATAGATGGAGAAACAGTGTCAGACTTTATTTTTTGGGGCTCCAAAATCACTGCAGATGGTGACTGCAGCCATGAAATTAAAAGATGCTTACTCCTTGGAAGGAAAGTTACGACCAACCTAGACAGCATATTCAAAAGCAGAGACATTATTTTGCCAACAAAGGTCCGTCTAATCAAGGCTATGATTTTTCCAGTGGTCATGTATGGATGTGAGATTGGACTGTGAAGAAAGCTGAGGGTCAAAAAATTGATGCTTTTGAACTGTGGTGTTGGAGAAGACTCTTGAGAGTCCCTTGGACTGAAAGGAGATCCAACCAGTCCATTCTAAAGGAGTTCAGTCCTGGGTGTTCTTTGGAAGGACTGATGCTAAAGCTGAAGCTCTAGTACTTTGGCCACCTCATGCGAAGAGTTGACTCATTGGAAAAGACTCTGATTCTAGGAGGGGTTGGGGGCAGGAGGAGAAGGGGATGACAGAGGATGAGATGGCTGGATGGCATCACCAACTCAATGGACTTGAGTTTGAGTGAACTCTGGGAGTAGGTGATGGACAGGGAGGCCTGGCATGCTGCAATTCGTGGGGTCGCAAAGAGTTGGACACGACTGAGAGACTGAACTGAACTGAGCACTCACTGTCTCCAGAATTTTAAGAATTTCAAGTGACTTTTTATTTCAGGGTCAGGAAACGGTTTAAGTGATAGCTAAACCTTAAAATTACACATTCAATCTATGACCTAGTAAATTCATATGTGGATCATCAGCAATTAGCGTTACAGTCATTGTTTTCGTAGTGTTAATGTCTTTTTTAGTTCATGTATAAACTTAAATTAGTTTGAGTGAACTCCGGGAGTTGGTGATGGAAAGGGAAGCCTGGCGTGCTGCAGTTCATGGGGTTGCAAAGAGTCGGAAATGCCTGAGCGACTAAACTGAACTGAACTGATCTGAAAACGGTTAAAGTGGGTCAACTGCTTGGTGACAAATAAAAACTAAATTTTCAGTTGTGGGCACACTGTAATATATATAAAATCAAATGAAATGTTGTACACATGAAACTAGTAATATATATTAAGAATATTATAAATCAATTTTAATGCCATCAATCAAGCAATATATGTAGAAGAAAACTAATTACTGGGAATTCCCTCTACTTAATTTTTCTATAAATCTAAAAGTGCTCCAAAAAAAATAGTCTATTAGAGTTATACTATGTTGAGACTAAACAGGAGTAAAGCATGGAAAGGGAATAGCTATTAAAAGGCTACTACAGGACTTTCCTGATGGTCCAGTGGATAAGAATTCTCCTTGCAATTCGGGGGACACTGGCTTAATCCCTAGTCTGAGAAGATCCCACTTGTCCTGGGGCAGCTAAGCCCATGAGCTGCAACAACTGAAGCCCATGTGCCCTGGAGCCTGTGCTCTACAAGTGAAGCCACACAATGAGAAGCCTGTGCACAACAACTAGAGAGTAGGCTCCACTCTCTACAATTAGAGAAAGCCCACACAGCAACAAAGACTCAGCGCAGCCAATAATAAATAAATAAATGTTAAAAAAAAAAAAAAAAAAGCAAGACTGTTTGGCTGTCTATCTAAGGGGATAGTGGTGAGGGTGAAGGGAAACGTATTAGTCACAAAAGGAAGCCACAGACCACAGGAAGCCACGCTAAGCCTAAAGCCTGCTGATGCTGTGTGCTGTACCTGTGAAATGCACCCGGCCCCCCTTGAGACAGGGAATAACTGGACCAACATGGTCCAGCTCTCAGCAAAGGCTTCCACAGTGAGACTACCACCCCAGGAACCAAAACCCCTCCCCAGTGCTGGTCAAGAAAATCCTCAGAAAGAACTCCCTCAGGAGAAGCCCCCAGAACAAGGGAGAACGTGACCAGGAAAGACTACCCAAAACTGCAGTTAGGGAGAATGCATAGGATAGGGAGGTCAGCTAGCTGCAGAGATGACCTTACTAGGAGATAGCTTGGGCGCAGCCCTGAAACCTGGGGCGGTTCCCACATTCTTCTCTACTTAGGCTGTTCTGCAGGAATGTGACTTTCGCCAAAGAAACTGCATCACACTGGCATGGCCAGGGGCAGGGGTGTTTCCATAACTGAAGGTGGAGGAAAGCAAACTTCCCTAGACCAGACAGCAGAGCTGTCCAACAGGCAGGAATGCAGGGGCACCAAAGACATTTCTTCTCCTCTTGTCCTCCTTAGTCACAAATTGGAAAGAAGTCACAGCAGCTAAGAGCTACTCTCAGTATCAAAAGGCCACCTACCTCTGGCTGAAGAAATGAGAAAGGGAGGCAGGATGTTGTCTGAAGGAGCTGCTCAAATCATGACTCTGCCTGGTCAAGCTGTTTGACCTTAGGAAAGTTACTTAACCTTTCTGAGTCTTGGGTTTTTCTTCAATAAAATGAGGATGATAATGTTTTTGTTCAGTCACTAAGTTGTGCCTGATTCTTTGGGACCCTATGGGCTGGATGCAGCATACCTGGATCCTCTGTTGCCCACTAATAATAATAATCAATAAGTAACAAGGTCATGAAAATAAAAAGGGCTATTTCATGTTCAGTTCAGTCCAGTTGTTCAGTTGTGTCCGATTCTTTGCAATCCCATGCACTGCAGCATGCCAGGCTTCCCTGTCCATCACCAACTCCTGGAGCTTACCCAAACTCATGTCCATCAAGTCGGAGATGCCATCCAACCATCTCATACTCTGTCGTCCCCTTCTCCTCCCGCCTTCAATCTTTCCCAGAAGTAGGGTCTTTTCAAATGAGTCAGTTCTTTGCATCAGATGGCCAAAGTATTGGAGTTTCAGCTTCAGCATCTGTCCTTCCAGTGAGTATTCAGGACTGATTTAGATACCCATAGTCATGGCTGACACTGAAATGGATGCAGCAACGGCATGCAACTGAGGCTCAGAGACATGAATGAGATGTGGGTGACAGAACCTTGCAAGTCAGATAACAAAGCCCCTGCTCTAAACCACTTGACCTATAAGCCATGAGCCATATATGACTCCCAGGAACTTGAAATATGGAGAATCCCAATTAAGATGAGCTGTCAGTGTAAACGACACTGGATTGCAAAGACTTTGTACAAAAATAAAAGTAGAATGTACCATGAATAAGTTTTACACTAATTACATGTTGAAATATTATTTTGATATATTGGATTAAATGAGATATATCATTAAAATTCATTTCACTGCTTTAGTTTTTTTAATGGAGCTACTCAAAAGTCTTAAGTTAAATTCATGGCTCATGCTGCATTTCTTTTAGATAAGACTGAACTGAACACGGTGCCTTCCAGTGACAGGAGCCTGTGGGGGAACTCCACCCGGAGCTGCATTTGAAATCATTCGTAAGAACACGGAACCTGACTCATTTGGGAGGTTCATGCCTGATGTCCAAAAATCTTTTAAAATGCTGTGGTATGGAACTGGGATAAGGGCCTCCCTTGCATAGCAGGGCCTGGGGGATGAGAGAGGAATAGGAAGAGCTGGTAGAAACCAGCTCAGCCATGATCAAGCACAAAGTTGTACCTAGGAAAAGAAAAGCCCGTGTGGATTCTTTGTATCTCTTTTTGGCTAACCACAAGGGGCAGAGGATGAGAAGGCTATTTTCTGTACACTCGGTTAAAGGCCAGAGGACCGGCTTGACAAAATGCAGGGAGGTGGTGGGGGGGGAGGATGACACATAAGATGCTCAGTTAAATTTGAACTTCAGATAAATAATCAAAGTTTTAATATAAGTATGTCCCAAGTATTCCATGGGATAAACTTAGTATAATTCCATATAAACTTAGTATAACTTTCATTGTTTATGTGAAATTCAAATGTAATTGGGCATCCTGTATTTTATGTGGCGAATCTATCAGGGAAACAGGGGAGCTAGGGAATGGAGATGTCACCAGACTTGGACAAAGTAGCATCTTAACTTTTTACAGGTTAAGCTAGAAGGCAGAAATGAATAGGTAAGGACCCTTAACAAGGAATTAGTTGAATCTCAAACCCATACCAACAGAAGATGCTGACCTCAGAGTCCCCAGATCCCTGGAGCATCTTCAACCTGAGGCTGTAACAATTTATACTCAAGGGACTTTCCTGGTGGTCCAGCGGCTAAGACTCTGCACTCCCAGTGCAGGGGACCTGGGTTTGATCTCTGGTCAGGGAACGAGATCCCACATACCTTAACTAAGTTCACATGCTGCAACTAAAATCAGTGCAAATAAAATGGAATAAAAAATCTCACTCAAATAAGTGTTCATCGTTAACAGAAATATAGATAAAGTGATAAAAGGTAAAAATATTACCTGATACTGTTTAAAAATCTCATTCCTTAATTTTGTATTCCTCTATCATTTAAAGGAAATAGTCAGGCTTTCCTGGTGGCTCAGTGATAAAGAATTCACCTGTCAATGTAGGAGACATGGATTCAATCTCTGGACTGGGAAGATCCCACAGGCCATGGAGCACTAAGCCTGTGCATCACAACTCCTGAGCCTGCGCCCATCTGCCTTTCTGAGCCCATCCACCTTTGTCCTCTGACTCCACCTGAAAACCTCTGACCACAGAAGTTGTATCACGTAGCCCCAGAACAGGAGACGGGAAGGGACTGCAGAAGTTTGAAGTTCACACCTGCTCATTCCTCCTCCTTCATGTCTGGTCATCCTAACTATTTCAGATTCAGGGGTCCACCTCCATCTCTTACCTAGGTGAAGGTAAAACCACCAGCTGATCTCATTACTTCCACTCTCGCCACTCTTTCACAATCCACTGTACACAACTACCAAAAGGATCTTTGAAAAAGAAATCTGACTGTATCACTCCCCTGCTCAAAATTGTCCAATGACGTCTCATCACACTTAGGAGAAAATCCACACTCCTACAAGGCCTTGCAGGATCTGGTCCTTCTCTGCCTCTTCTATCCTATCTCCTATACTCTCCCCTCACTCATTGCCCTGGAGCCTTACCAGCCTTGTCCATCAAATATCCCAGGCTCATCTCTGCCAAAGAATAGAGCCTCTGAATACCTATTTTCTCTACTCTTTGTCCAGATCATCTCATAGCTGGCTCCTCCCTAACAGGTCTCAGTTCAAATGTCCTCTCCTCAGGAGGCCTTCTCTTTTCTCAAAAGTTACCATATTTGTTATTCTTCAAATTACAAATTGCTACTTAAAATTCTCCTGTTTATCTGTGTATCTTTTGTCTCTCTCACTCACTAACTCAAAAGAACACAAGGCCAGACCCTCTGGTGGACTGGACCCTTCTGTTGCCTCAGCACACAGCACAGTGAATGGCACACTGCAGGTGACCACTAAGCACCTACTGAGTGAAAACTGTGAAAAACCCTGGGATAGAGTCTCAGCCACACCACTAACTAAGTATGTGTCCATCAGTAGGTCCGCTCTGTCTGAGGCCTCAGTCTCTCCATCTATAGTGATGGGGTTGGGCTGGATATCATTTGAGGGTCCTGCCAGCTCTGACATGCTGTATTTCAGGGACTCCCCAAACAGCCTCTCATTGAGCTGCATCTCCCTGGAATGCTGGGGAATGTACAGCAATGACCACATGCCTAGAACAATTCCACGGGAATCTCAGGCTGCCAACTGCCTGGTTTTTTGCTCACCGATCAGCTGCACTTGCTCCTCTTCCCTGGAGGCTGTCTCTTGCAGATCATGAAGCAGTCTGCTGTTCACCTTGATGATGTCATCAATGTTTGAGAACAGGACATCCAGATCTCCCTGTGGCAGCTAAAAGGAACAAAGACTTCGTGGAAGGTCGCTCAGGAGTTCGGTAAGAATGATTTTTTGGTAGGTTTCAGACACTAGTCCAGAACAGTCACTCTGTCGGGGTTCTGTCTCTCTTGGGAAGACTGTTCCAGAGGAATGTTTGAAAAGACTTTGAAATTTTATAAGTTAGGTATTTTTATTACTCTAAGAGAAGAGAGGAAGAGATGGAGCACTCAGCATGAAAGGAAAGCTGAACTGCGTTATCCTAGGTCTGCTGCCAACTATAATTTTTCTTCTCTCATTTCCCCATCTGCCATATAAGCGTGGGAAGTTGGACTTCTTTCCAGCTCTGACACACTTGGCACCTACCACTATTACCTTTAGATATATTCTGAACTCCAGCCCCTAGGAACTAAACTACACCACTGTTAAAAGGATGCAGGATATTTACATATGTTGACTGTGCTCGGTTGCTTCAGTCATGCTCAATTCTTTGCAACTCTATGGACTGTATCCCGCCAGGCTCTTTTGTCCATAGGATTTTTTAGACAGGAATACCGGAGTGGGTTGCCATGCCCTCCTCCAGGGGATCTTCCTAACCCAGGGATTGAACCCACATCTCCTGTGCTCTTGCACTGCAGGCAGATTCTTTACTGCTGAGCTGCCAGGGAAGCCCTATATAGGGTATATATAAAGATAAAAGCCCTGGATGCACAATCAAGTGGGAGAAACTAACTATAGAAAAATATCTAGAGTATGCTTTATTTTTGCTAAAATAAGTAACAATCTATATTTGTTTGTTTAATGCCTCCAGAGGAAAAATCTCAATTTCTGGAGGGTAAAATAAGGGAGGGTTTTCATCTACATTATCTGCTTATTTCATTTATTCAATAAATACTAATTGGAGTCCATTATTTATATGTCACGGAGAAGGCGATGGCACCCCACTCCAGTACTCCTGCCTGGAAAATCCCATGGACGGAGGAGCCTGGAAGGCTGCAGTCCATGGGGTCGCTGAGGGTCGGACACGACTCAGCGACTTCCCTTTCACTTTTCACTTTCATGCATTGGAGAAGGAAATGGCAACCCACTCCAGTGTTCTTGCCTGGAGAATCCCAGGGACGGGGGAGCCTGGTGGGCTACCGTCTGTGGGGTCGCACAGAGTCGGACACGACTGAAGTGACTTAGCATTTATATGTCAAGAACTGGAATACACTGAACTATTACTAAACAGCCTTTCCCCTTATGGACCTTACATGCTAGGGGATGGTTGAAATTTTAGAAAGAGAGCCTGTGTTATTTCTGAAACTGGGGCAAAAAAGATGTAAAAAATGAATACTAAACTAGAAACCCATGTAATGATTACTTTTTCATATTCAGCTCAGTTCAGTCGTTCAGTCGTGTCCAAATGTTGAGCTTTAAGCTTTTTCACTCTCCACTTTCACTTACCACCCTCTAAATGAGACAATTACAAATAGGTCACTTAAAACAATCTGTTCTAAACTTAATAAAGGGCTATCTTATCTATTAGCTCATTTAATTCTCTGAGGTGATTCTTCTCTGCCCATTTAGCAGAAGAATATACTAAGACTGAGCAACTAACACTTCTTATATTAAGGCTCCAACGTGTCAAAAGCCTTGCTGAAGGTGCAGAGCCAGTAGTAGAAGTACCATGACTTCACATTCACCACTTTCCCCTCCATCAAGCCTGCCCCAGGAACAGATGTGAGGTCTCAGAAGCCGGGACCCACATCTGCCTCTCTAAAGACAGGCAGAGTGTGGCCCCACCCAGGTACCTGCTGCAGGCGGCTCCTAATGTCAGAGGCACAGAGCTGGAGCACGTGCAAGTAGGAGACCTCAGTGTCAATGAGCTCCTTGACGGCCAGCCTCTGCTGGAGCAGGGATCTGTCCTCAGAGGGTTGATCATCCCCACCTGGAGCACCAGTTCTAGAGGACAGGGCATCATCCCCAGGACTCGTCATGTCAGCAGGTTCTGGAAAGACAGACACATCCAGATTCACTTCTGGGAGCTCTACTGGCACATGCTGCCTTTAGTCCAGAGGTGACTATTCACCGAGTGGCCTAAAAGCATCTTTAGCTGCCTACAGAGTCAAGATGAACTGAACAAATCTTAAAAGGTAGAACGCAGCTCAGATAATTGTTGACATTTTTAATTCATCTCCCAGGATTCAGACAATGTGCTTGCTTGGCTTTTTCTTCCTTTCCCCACCCCCAGCTTTCAACCTAGATTTCTTTATCTGGTTCACTGACTCTCTCACACCCTCTTTCTCCCAACGGTTCCCTCCTTTTTACCTGCCACTATCCCATTCAGGCCACACTACCTATCATCTTGACTATTTCCACAGCCTCCAGAATAATTTTTTCAAATCCAAACCCCTCTCCCACCTGCTGCCACCCACACCCATTCATCTTGGATTTGCTTCCAGTTTAAACTTTCTGAAACAAAGCTTGTGATCCGGTATCCTCTGCCTCTGGCCTCATTTTTCCTCTTCCCTGACACTCTAGTGAAAGTAAGTCCCGAGCTTTTCTCCATTCCTGCATAGTCATTTCCTGCCTCTGTGCTTTTGCACCTGCTGTGACCCCTCCCATGCCTCTAAGCTCTGACATTCATCTTTAAGGCCTTTCCTGATCCTCCCAGCCAGAAGTTCTTTCTCTTCCATCTCTAAGTTTAAAAAGTACAAATGGCAATACTATGGACAAGAAAAATCTCCCTACTACAAAACATCTAGAAATGCAAGATCAGCTATAACAAACTTTCTTTTCACTGGATGGAAAGCATTGCAAGAAATAAAGGAAATCAGCAGGGATCCCCAACCAGAGGGAATAGAAAACCAGAGCAGGAACAACTAAGCTGATGCAGCTGTAGTCAAAGTGGACAGGGTGGGCAAAGAAGAGAGCACTGCCCAGCTCAGTGATTCAGAGACTTGGGCATCAGTGCCCAAGGAGAGTCAGGAAACAAGCTCCTTTCCTCAAGCACGCTAGAGAAATGGGGGAGTAGAAAAGAAATGCTCCCCTACTTACACAGAAAATGACAAAGATGTTTCTTCATCTTGACTTGGGTCCTGAATAAAGGAAAAGTCCTTTCTGAAAACTCATAACAGGCCTGCTTTCACTGGATCACAGGTTCAAATGTATACTACACATGTGTTCCAAGGAACTCAATGCTGAGAAATATGCCACAACAAAAAAGAAGTCCTGGACTGATGCTAGTATTAATATCCACAGAAAAAATAAAATGTCTCCAGGAGGACACATTCTTAATCTAGGCCACACAGTACTCCAAGAGATAACCCTGTCCTGAAGATGAGCTTAAAATCCAAAATTATAAGAACTCCAGTGTAAGTGAGCATCAGAGAGAGAACAGGATTAGATCCCCAGAACATCAGACAATCAAACTGTCACACAGAAACTATAAAATAAGCAGGAAAAGAAAAGACATACAAAAAATAAAGATCTGTATGATTTTTTAAAGCACCAAGCAGAACTTACAGATGTTAAAAATTTAGTCTTCGAAATTAAAAACTAAATGGACACTTTAAATATTTAGGAAAGAGAAATAGGAAAGGAGCAGATAGACATGAAGAAATTATCCAGACTGCTAAAAAGGAAGTGAAAACCATGCAAAATACGAAAGAGAATTAAGGGATCTGGATACTGAAATAAGGTCATGTACAACTCTGTGTTCCAGGAGACAAGAATAAAGAGAGTGAGAAGAGGCAATATATGAAGAGATGAGACTAATAATTGTCCAGAATTTATAAAAGATATTATTGCTTAGATCTAGGAAGTACAAGTCCCAAGCAGGATAAGTTTTTTTAAAAAATCAAATCTAAACACACTAGGAGGAAATTTCAGAATCCTGAAGGCCTGGAGAATTTACCTTACAGTTTGCTTGTCAGGAAACTATGTTCTACCAAAATAAAGAAATAAATCACACAGAAAAAGACACGAGATACAGGAAACTGGTAACCTGATATGTGAGAAGCCAAGGAAATTCCCAAGATAGATAAAAGGAAATCCTAAGTTTGACTGTTGGTGACAGACAGCAAACAGTCTGGGCTAGATACTAGAATGTCTTGAGGACAAATTTACTGAAACAGCAGAGAATATGGTCCTTATTTAGGTGATTACACAGACAATACATGTGAAACTAAGAAATAAACCAACAAACAAAAAAAAATTGTTATAACAATTTTTATAACAAGATTGTGCAGAAAAGATAAAAGTAGTTATGCATCACTACCTGATTCAACTATAAATAGAATCTACACAGGTAATAATGCAAGTGATCTAATTCATATTATGTCCTGAGAGGACAAGGTGTGGGAGAAGGAGTCAAAAAGAACTAACGCCTAATCCTCCATAGTGGAAATCAAAGAACAATGCCTAAATTGTGCTGCTCAAGAAGGAACAGTACATGTGTGCAATCAGCTAAAATCAGCAGAAGGTAGTGCCTGGTAGTGCCTGGAGAAGGCAAGAGAAGAGGACAGGGTGTTTTTTATAACAAACACTGTACAACAGAATTACCTGCTGCTCCTTCTCATCACAAATGTAGAACTATCCATCTCTTTAAATTATATGCTTTCATAGCTTTGAAGGGGCTTCCCAGGTGATGCTAGTGGAAAGGAATCCACCTGCCAATGCAGGAGACATAAGTGATGTGGGTTAGATCACTGGTTTTGCAAGAGCCACTAAGTAGGAAGTGACATCCAACTCCAGTATTCTTGCCTGGAAATTTTCATGGGCAGAAGAGCCTGGTGGGCTACAATCCATGGGACTGCAAAGAGTTGTACACAACTGAGCACGCGCACGCACATGCACACGCACACACACACACACACACACTGCTGTGAAGTGAACTAAAAATTAAATAATGAAGGACAAAAGTGGTATGCACCTAACAGAAGAAGGAAAGTTATGACCAACCTAGACAGCGTATTAAAAAGCAGAGACATCACTTTGCCAACAAAGGTCTGTCTAGTCAAAGCTATGGTTTTTCCAGTAGTCATGTATGGATGTGAGAGTTGGACTAAAAAGAAAGCTGAGCGCTGAAGAATTGATGCTTTTGAACTGTGGTGTTGGAGAAGACTCTTGAGAGTCTCTTGGACTGCAAGGAGATCCAACCAGTGCATCCTAAAGGAGATCAGCCCTGAATATTCGCTGGAAGGACTGATGCTGAAGCTGAACCTCCAATACTTTGGCCACCTGATGCGAAGAACCGACTCACTGGAAAAGACCCTAATGCTAGGAAAGATTGAAGGTGGGAGGAGAATGGGATGACAGAGGATGAGATAGTTGTTGGATGGCATCTCTGACTCAATGGACATGAGTTTGAGTAAGCTCTGGGAGTTGGTGATAGACAGGGAAGCCTGGCATTCTGCAGTCTATGGGGTCGCAAAGAGTCTGACACGACTGAGTTACTGAACTGAACTAAACTGAACAATTAAATGTAAGACAAAGTGAGAATTTCCCAATTTTGCTGGAGATCAATATTCCAAAATAAATTATATTCCTGTGCAAACCAACAACAATTTTCAAGAGTTCATTTAAGGAAAAATAGCAGCATAAGAATAAAAAGATTCAATAATAACATGTTATTCTTTCCTAAATATCTTAATTTAACAAAATATGGGGAATTCCCTGACGTCCTAGTGCTTAGGATTCCAGGTTTTCACTAACATGGCCTGAATTCAGTTCTCGGTCGGAGAACAGATCTACAAGCCACACATACAATTAAAAAATAATAATAATAGGTGTACAAAATCTTTATGGATAAAATGATAAAGCTTTATCTAAATATATTTAAGAACTAACTAGGAATTCCCTGGGGGTTCAGCAGCTAGGACTCTGAGCTTCCACTGCTGAGGGCCTGGGTTCAATCCTTGGTTAGGGAACTAGATCCCACAAGCCATGCAGTGCAGCCAAAAAAAAATCAAGCAAACAGAAACATAATGAGATACCATTCTATGTCAAAGAGATCAGCAAAATATGAAAATAAAAGGTTGGTGACACTGTATGAATGGGAAATCTCATATACTGATATGGTGATACAAATTGTTGCAACCATCCTAAAGAGCAACTTGGCAATATTTAGAAAAGTTGAAAATTCACACACTATCAGGCCAAGGAGTGCTACTCTTGGATATAGCCCCACCTCTGAGAAACTTCTCCATATACACACAAGAAATATAGATGGGAATGTTCACTGCAGTACTGATGAAATAACAAAAAATCAGAAAAAACATAAATGTCTCAATGCAAGTGAATAAATAACTTGTGGTATAATCATATAATAGAATTCTGAACAGTAAAAAACAACTATAGATTCATTTATCAACATGGATATCCTCACAGATGTTGTAAACAGGAAAAATATATATATAAGCAAGTCCCAGAAGGATATACAGTGTTATGTGTTAGCTGCTCGGTCACGTCCGACTCTTTGCATCCGTATGGACTATAGCCCGCCAGGCTCCTCTGTACATGAGATTTCCCAGGCAAGAATATTGGAGCAAAAAAAAAAAAAAAAAAAGAATACTGGAGTAGATAGCTATTCCCTTTTCCAGGGGACCTTCCTGACCCAGGAATCTAACTGGGTCCCCCGCACTATGGGTAGATTCTTTACCCTCTTTACCTGGGAAGCCAGGATGATACTATTTCTTAAAAGTTTAAAATGTAAAAGGAAAAACAAATTTAAAAGTTTTTAAAAGTTTAAAATATGTGAAATAATGCATAGGTTTAATAATTTTGTAGATGTAATTAGCAATGCTGCTGCTGCTGCTAAGTTTCTTCAGTCGTGTCCTACTCTGTGCAATCCCATAGATGGAAGCCAACCAGGCTCCCCTGTTCCTGGGATTCTCCAGGCAAGAGTACTGGAATGGGTTGCCATTTCCTTCTCCAATGCATGAAAGTGAAAAGTGAAAGTTAAGTCACTTAGCCGGGTACGACTCTTAGCGACCCCATGGACTGCAGCCTGCCAGGCTCCTCCACCCATGGGATTTTCCAGGCAAGAGTACTGGAGTAGAGTGTCATTGCCTTCTCCGGTAATTAGCAATAGATCCAGGTAATTAAGGAAATTTTCACATATTGAGGTATAGGGAAATCATTCTGGCTTACACATGATTTAACTTGATTTTCTGCTACCTAAAATGGGCTGTTTGTGACTTATCAGACATACACTGTTATATCTGCTTTAATTATTAAAGAAAATGGCACAGTGACCACAAGTAAAGAATGTCTATGTTAAGGACTAAATGCCTCCTTTTCTGGAATACCAATGTTGGTATGCCTTCAATGATAAGACTCCCTCCCCCGAGGTCATACTGACTTACTGTGAACATGCTGATCTGTTGGACTTTTTTCTTTAATAATTTATTTATTTTTTACTGTGCCGGGTCTTCACTGTGAGGGGCATTTCTCTAGTTGTGGCAAGTGGGGGCTACTCTCTAGTTGCAGTGTTCTGGCTTCTCACTGCAATGGCTTGTCTTGTTGCAGAGCACAGGCTCTGGGGCATGTGGGCTCACTAGTTGCAGTATCCAGGCTCTAAAGCACAAGCTCAGTAGTTACGGTGCACAGGCTTAGTTGCTCTGCAGCATGTGGGATCTTCCCGGATCAGGGATCAAACCTGTGTCTCCTGCACTGGCAGTTGGATTCTTTACCACTGAGCCACTAGGGAAGCCTCTGATCTGTTTTTTCTGTAACCTTGAAGGAGTATATTCCTGATCTCTTTGATGTTCTTTATTCGGACATGATAATGTAAACTGTGCTGCAAACCATGCTTCTCTGCAGCAGTTCCTCAGAGTTATCTGAGGGGCTGTCTCCTGGACTAAAGTCCTCAGTTTGGCTCAAATAAAACTTCTTCTTATTCCTATTATATTTTGTTGATTGATTTATTTCCATCAACACAGGATAAAAGTAACCTCTGGAAAGGGAGCCAGAGCAATGAAATTGGGAAGAGTATTAAAGGGGACTTAATAGTATCTGAGGGGCTTTTTAAGTTAAAGTTTTAATTTTGAGATAATCAGAGATTCACACACAGTTGTAAGAAATAATGCAGAGGTTCTATGTACCCTTTACCCAACTTCCCCAATGATATCATCAGGGAAAACTACAGTACATTGTCACAGCAAAGATGTTGACACCAATATAGCCAAGATGCAGAACAGTTCTTTCTTAAGGATCCTTCCTTCATGTTGCCTTTTTACCCACTTAGTTGCAGCCCCATCTCATCCTTAATACCCAGCAAATAAGAATCTGTTCTCCATTTCTGTACTCTCATCAGTTCAAGAATGTATGCGATGTTGATGTATAGCAAAAATCATCACAATATTGTAAAGTAATTATCCTCCAATTAAAATAGATAAATAAATTTTTTTTTACTTTATTTTACTTTACATTACTGTATTGGTTTTGCCATACATTGACATGAATCTGTCTCGGGTGTACATGAGTTCCCAATCCTGAACCCCTCCCCTAAAATTTTTAAATGAAGAAAAAAAAAAGATTGTATGTAACGAGTTCCCTGGTGGTCTAGTGGTTAGGAACTGGTGCTTTCACTGCCTGGCAGGAGTTTAATCCCTGGGTCAGGGAACTGAAATCCCACAAGCTGTGCAGTGTGGCCAAAATAAATGAATAAATAAAATTTCATAAAAAAAGAATGTATATAAATCACACAGTATCTATATGTGAATTATATAATATATAACCTTTTGGGACTCACTTTATTCACTCAGCATAATTCCCTGGAGATTGATGTAAGCTGTTGTATGTTATTAATAGGTCCTCCTTTTCATTGCTGAATATCTAAGATGTTCTATTTTAAAAAAAAAAAACTAAGGCAGACATGACAAAAATGCCAAAATTAAACAAAGCAAGTAGTAAGAACATGGGCATTTGTTATTTTGTTCTCTGCTGTTTTCTGAACAGATGAAATAGTTCCTGATGTTTAAAGCGGCATGCATCCCATTCAGCCTTGTACTCAAGTTACCTAGGGCTATGCCTCATCTTCCTGGCTAGACACAAGCTCTTGGAGACAAGATGAGCACCCATTTATTGTGTCTTCCTCTCTGTCTCATAATGCTGATACATATATGAATATGTATTTGCATACATGAATGCTCCTTTTCATGTATTAGTAGCAGAAGTTTCTGTCCTGACACTGACCCATGGATCAGATAACCTATTACAGGTACTTGGCAAGAGCAAGGTTGTTCAGAAGGCAGAAGGCCCAGAAAGAGCCTGGAACATACCTATCTGATGCATAGCTCTAGTCCAGCTCCTGAATGCTGCCTGTGGCCCACTGACCTGTCCCTGGCCTGAATCACTGACATTTATCACCCAGAGCATTGCTTCTCTAGAAAGATTCTGACAGGATTTCAGGAGAGCTATTAAGGCTACTCTGAACTGTTGCTAAATTAACAAAAGCCATAAGTAATACTTCAGAGAGAACTGCTCAATATTTAAAATAGCGCTTACAGTAATTGCAATCTAAACCTCCCATCAGGCCTGGGAAACTCTCTCAGAGCAACATTTTATTGTTCTCTTAGTTTATATCCCATGTAATGGAAAGAAGCACGTTTTTATTTCTTTAAAAATATTATATATTATTTGGCATTGAAAAGGAATGATGTAGTAATGTGTGCTATAATTACAATAAATGAATCTTAAAGACATTATGCTAAATGAAAGAAGTTAGTCACAAAGGACCACATATTTGATGATTCTGTTTCTATGAAATGTCCAGAATAGGCAGATCTATAGACATGGAAAATGGATTAGTAGCTTACAGGGCTGAAAGGATAATGATTGGAGTGCAGTTTGTCTGGATTTCTTCTGAGGATGGTGAAATGTTCTAAATTTATTAGTGAAGATGGTTGCACAACTTGGCAAATATACTAAAAACCATTGATTTGTACACTTTAAATGGGTGAATTATATGATGTGAATTATAACTCAGTAAAGCTGTTACCTACCCCATCAAATTAGGAAACACTGGCAAGGATGTGGAGAAACTGCATCTCTCATACATTGCTGACGGGATATAAAATGGTGCAGCTACTTTGGAAAATAGTTTGTCTGTTTTTTTAAAAACTAAAACATACACTTAATAGCGGTCGCACCCAGGGCATCTATTCCAGAGGATGAAAACTTACGCCTATACAAAAACCTGTCTACAAGTGCTTGAGGAAGTTTTACTTGTAAAAGCTAAGAACAAAACAATCAAAATGTTGCTTTAATAGGGGGACTTAATAGATGGATAGCTTAAAAAAAAAAGTGGTATATTCAGTATCACAGAATACTCAGAAATAAAAAGGGATGAACTACTGATAGACTGCAACAACTGGATGGTTCTTGAGGGTATCATGCTGCCTGAAAAGAATCAACCTGAAAAGCTTACTGTGTGATTTCATTTATAAAACATCTAAAATGATAGAGAGAGAAAACAGAGTAGAGATCAGCTGGTTAGGGATGATGGTGGAGGGGAGGTGGGTATGACTCTAAAAGAATAGCACAGGGAGAATTTCCTGGTGATAGAATATATCTGTATTATTGAAGTGGTGGTTACAGAAATCTACAGGTGATAAAAGGACATCTAAAATCAAACACATGATTTATATCAAAGCCAACTTCCTGGTTTGGACATTATGTTACACTGAAATAAGATGTAACCATTGGAGGAACCTGGTGGAGATATACCTAACCTCCATACTATTCTTGGAACTTCACTCTTGACCTATAATTATTTCAAAATAAAAAGTTAAATAAACAAAGTATTAGATAGCTTAAGTTATACACTATCTTTGCAAATGCAGCTTAAAAGCCTGGGAAGCAGGATGGGTGCCTCTGTTCTACTTCTTGGTCTGGTCTGATAAAGAGGCTTGTCCTGGAGAATACATGTGGGAAAATATGCCTTTCAATAGAATCTAGTCCATGCTCAGTTCTGAGATCTCTTTGATGTCATATGATAGACAATTAAGAACTAAAGATAAAATCACTCCAGTATATGAAGTAAAGTGAAGTGAAAGTCGCTCAGTCATGCCTGACTCTTTGTCCATGGAATTCTCCAGGCCAGAATACTGGAGTGGGTAGCCTTTCCCTTCTCCAGGGGATCTTCCCAACACAGGGATCAAACCCAGGTCACCCGCATTGCAGGAGGATTCTTTACCAGCTGAGCCACAGGGAAGCTCAAGAATACTGGGGTGGGTAGCCTATCCCTTCTCCAGCGGATCTTCCCAACCCAGGAATCAAACTGAGGTCTTCAGTATTGCAGGCAGATTCTTTACCAATTGAGCTATGAGGGAAGCCCCAGTCTAGCACACAGTAGGTACCAAAAGAAAACTGTTTGTTGAATGTTATGCAGTGACAGCATCTGAGTCTAGGATAGGATAAAACAGTTAATTCTCTTCTCTTCTCTCCTCCTCTGTACACACTGGCACAGAAAATTTGGGCATTCAACAAATATTTGGAGCAGCTATTTCCAAAAATCCTATTGTTAAGGATTTTTCTGGATTATGAGGATACAAATAAAGGGGGGAAAGGGAGTTTTACAATAAGGGTAGGGCATTTTAAATATCTGGTTATTTGTTCCAAGTTTCATTCCACTAAAAGCAGAGGGACTGAATAAATGGACATCTTGGTCATTTCACTCCTTTAAAGATAGAAGTAGCAGGGGAAATGAGGGACTTCACTTGCGGTCCAATGGTTGGACTCCAGGCTCTTATTGCAAGGGGCCCAGGTTCAGTCCCTGGGCAGGGAACTAGGTCCCACATGCCATAACTAAGAAGTTCACATGCTGCAACTAAGACCCAGCACAGCCAAATAAATAAATATCAAAACAAAACAAAACAAAAAGGGAAATGATACTCTGAACCTAATTCTGACCAGTCAGAAGTGAATGGAAAAATGGAAGTAAGCAGGTTCCAGAAGAAAGTTCACCTTAAAAGTTCCTTCAGAGGAACTTTAAAAGAACCTTCAGAGGTTAGAATGTCATGGCAGGAAAAGATGAACATCCATCAGCCTTCCACCTCAAGTTATAGAGGGAGGTCAATTTAAACATTCAAGGGGGGAAAATAGATATAAAACCTCTAGGGATTAGGGCTCAAGGGCAGACTGTCAAAGATAAACACCACACTAACAAAAGACTGTTGAAGAATAAAGGGAGGAAATACCTATAGAAATGAGAATGGCAACAAAGGGATCCTGGCTAATGAGCCTCATTTATATAAGAGTCAGAGTGGAGGGTCCTGTACAAAGAACTTCCAGAACTCTAAAACCGAGAAGGATCTGGGATTAACAAGATTAATTCTGTAATTCCAAAGTTCTGCCCCTACTATGACTGCCAACTAAATTTTAACATTCATGTTCAGAAAAAGTAAAAACTAGGCACATTGTTGGATGACTTTGTTTTCCTCTTCTTAGCCCTAAAGAGTGACTGCAGGGGTCACTCTTTTAAGATTAGGAGTCCAGACCCTGGAGCTAAAAAACCTGATTTCAAATTCTGATTCTGCGATCAATCAGCTGGCCTTCCTAGGATAACTATATAACTTTCCTTATAGGGTTGTTATAAGATTTCATAAGAATCCACATAAAGTGTTTAGCAGAGTGCCTGTTATGTAATAAGCTTTCAATAACAGTAGCTGTTGTTTTTGTTGCTATTATTGTTAAACAGGAAAGAGTAGCATGACTGTGGATCAGAGGAATGACGTCTAAGGACACTTGGCTGATTACACTGAAGCAGATGGTGAAAACACCTAATCATGACGATTATAATAAGTAATAAGAACTACATAGCAGAGTGTGACTGACGATGCAGCTAATACCAATGAAACGGAGCTGTGAGATGGAAAGACCATTTGACTAAGCCCTGAAAGCTTGCTTAATCCAAACATGATGGAGAATGATTCCCTTTGGGTTGTTTTTTTTTTTTTTTTTTTTTAATGAGCTAACACATTTTCATTCCCCACCCCACTTTGGCCTAAGCCACTCTGAGTTGGGTTTCTGCCACTCAAATAAAAGTTTATCAGCCCTTGGAAAGGGAAACAGAGATCACTTAGAGCCACCACAGGTTAACACAAAAAAGACAAACAGGTCATGCCAGACTATCCTCATTCCTTTCATGAAAGTCGACTAGATCAGTAGAGCAAAGGAATACCATAAGCTACTGTAACTGGACTAGGAAGTTATTGCTGATCTCTGATGAAAGCCTTACAAATAAGGAATAAAATGAGATAATGGAATAAGATGTGGTGATGGCGGCTGGGGGAGAGGGGGAGGCAATAGGACAGTAATATGGACTAAAAACTGATAAAATACCCAATTCAAAGAGTATTGATCAGTGTTAACCTCTGCAATCTTCCTTGCTTTATTAAGGATATCTGTTATTTCTTTTAGTGCTTCCCATCTCTGAGACCACCTGAATCTAAATCTCCACCACCTTTCTCCTAAATCAGTACAACAGCTTCCTGACCAACGCATAGAACCAGAGTGCAGTGGTCATTCTTTATGTTTTTCATAAAAGTGACTGCTTTATTTCTCTATTGAAACCAAGACAAGTCTTCTCTGACTCTCATTTCCCTTCCAAGGAACCACTCCCTCCCCCAGTAGATGCTCTAGATGCTCAATTAATTGAATTAATGAATGAATGACCTGGATGAACACTGGCAGAACAGTGATCAAATTGCCAATGATACTGTTACAAGTGAAGTTAGACACACATCTCTTAGAAACCACCACAAAGTTTGAGGTAAGATAGAAGAACTCCCCTTGAATTTTATACTGTAATTATATGATACATATGCTTTTTTTCCCTGGCTTTTTCCTTTCAGCAAAATTATTTTGACATCCATCCATGTTATAGCATGTATCAATAGTTCATTACTTTCTCCTGCAAGTAGATAACATTATATAAATATACCATAGTTATCTATGCACTGAATAAAAAATTGGTTGCTTCTTATTTCTCTATTACAGTAAAGCTGGACCTAGGAATGCAGCGTTTATTTTTCACTTTTTTTTTTAGGAATGCAATGTTTAGATCACAAGATAAGTGTATTTTTTTAATATTTATTTTATTTATTCAGCTGTGCCAGGTCTTAGTTGTGGCAGGTGGGATCTAGTTCCCTGACCAGGGACTGAACCCTGGCTCCCTGAATTAGGAGCATGGAGTCTTAGCCCCTGAACCACGAGAGAAGTCCTGATGTACATTTTTAAAAGATGTCATACTCTTTAAAAAGTGGTTGTACCATTTTATATTCCCGCCAGCAGTGTATGAGTTCTATAACCTCAACAACACTTGGCGTAGCCAGTCTTTGCATGAAGGGTTATCTGCTTGTGGTTTTAATGTTCATTTCCCTAATGATTAACGATCTTTAGCATCTTTCCAAGACTTTATCTGCCATCAATATATTTTCTTTGGCCATCATGAATTTTTTGTTTGTTTAAATTGCAAAAGACTTCCCTGGTAGTCTAGTGGTTAAGAATCTGAGTTTCCATGGCAAGGGGTCGGGTTTGATCCCTGGATGGGGAAATAAAATCCCACACTCCACGCCACATGACCAAAAAAAAAAAAATTACAAAAGAGCTTCTCATTCATTATATTACTAGAGAAACAATACAGATGTGTGTAAATAATTAATAGTCTCCACCTCCAACCCACACATAAGCAACCAGAGATACACTTACTTACTAAGCATGCAAATTCTTTCATTGTTGTATATTTCTTTTTTTTTAATTTTTATTTTGTACTGGGGTATAGCTGATTAACAATGTTGTGATAGTTTCAGATAACACCAAAGGGGCTCAGCCATGCATATACAAGTATCCATTCTCCCCCCACCACACCCTCCCATCTATGCTGCCACATAACATTGAGCAGAGTTTCATGAGCTATACAGTAGGTCCTCGCTAGTTATCATCCTTTTAAATATAGCAGTGTGTACATGTCCATCCCAAATTCTCTAACTATCCCTTCTCCTCATTCTTCTCCGCAGCAACCATAAGTCCTTTCTTTAAGAGGCATGCAAATTCTTGCTCAGCTCTTGACAACTGTGACTCAGTAGGTCACAGATGGGGCATTTTGACAAGCCCCTAGGTAATTCTGATGCAAGTGAGCTATAGTTCCTTGAGAAGGTCTGCTCTTACTCTTGTCCTCCTAAGGAATAGTTGAAGGAAGGAAGTCAGTGAGTCTGAAGAGACACATCCCTTCCGTAAGGGTGAGTCCCTATACCCTGTGCAGAAGGTGTACATGGACTGCCTTCAAATAAGAGACCTTGTTTAAATGAATGAGTATATGTGCTCTGTTGTCCCATAGAGCACCAAGAGTTTGGAACCTAAAGATCAAATTAAAAAAAAAAAAAAACCACAAAAACTTTCTAAGAGAGTTACTTTGAAACAAAATTAGACAACAGAGCCAGCAAGGTAAGGAACTTGCCAAATTCACCAAGCTTGCAGAAAAAGGACTTCTCTGGGTTGAGAAATGACTGATTGGGAGTGAAGAAGACAGTGGGCAAGACACAGTCCAGGTATACACATACACATTCTCTCTTTCCTTCTCTCTCCCTGAGGAAAAACTGCCCTTTTATAAATACACAGTGAGGAATGTAACCACCATACAGGTAGTGTGTGTCTTAACCCAAATTAAACAACAGCTATTTGCCGTAAGCCATACTTCCCTGCCTCTGTTTGCCAGGCCTAAAATGGTAGAGAAAAGAAACAACACAGTATTTGCAAAGGGCTGTTCTTACTATAGATAAATTGCCCAGGCCCTGTCCTCATAATTTTGGATCCATAGATTTTAAAGAGCTTAAGCCTGTCAATAGGCTTTGGACAATCAAGCTCAGCAAAAGCCATTTTGCTTCAGTTACAACACCCAAACAACCACCCTCCCTGATCAGTTAAATAAAAAGCCATTTATCTGTTCTAGAGCAGAATCAACCAAGGACTGTTTTCCACAGCAAGCTACTGATCCAAGAGGGATCTGAGCCAACTGCCAAGTAACTCCTGTACCCTGGCAGAAACTCAGCTGAGCCTCCATTGGTGGGCAAGATGAGCGGGGAGCCCCGCTTCCCATGTATGTCCTCCTCTTTTCTTTTATTTAAAAACAGTTACACAGATGCTGGCTCCATTCAAAAGGGGCGTGTGAGGCCCAATAAACAGTCCTTGTTAGAATGTCTGCTGGTTTCTACCTTCAGCATTTGACCCTGGGTCAAATATTGAGTGTAGTACATTATTCTAAATTTGTGGTTAAGTCCTGTCTAATCTTTTGTGGCCCCATGGACTGTAGCCTGCCAAGCCCTTCTGTCCATGTGATCTCCCAGGCAAGAATACTGGTGTGGGTTGCCATTTCCTTCTCCAGGGATCTTCCTGACCCAGGGATCAAACCTGTATCTCCTGCATTGCAGGCAGATTCTTTACCACTGAGCCAGCTACCAGGGAAGTTTTATTCTAAATAGTGCACTCTTATTTAGGTTACCATCACTAAGGTAGGTGCAGTCATTTGTAAGCCACTCTAGGGCTGACTTTACATTTGCAAATTTTTAACTTTTGTTTCTTTTACTTCTGGATACAGCCCATTTCCCCCCAGTTCATCACCCTTTCTTAAATGGCATGGCTTTGACGCACTGGGTTGTGTGCATCAGCCCTTTTATTGATCATCCACTACTGTCAGGCACTGGACTTAATACTCATCTGTAGTCTGACAACAATATGAAAGATGAAGCAATCTTTCTTCCAGTTTACAAAGAAAACAGGGCCTTGGAACTGGTAAACAGAGTGTGCGAGATCAGGCAGCTAGGGGCCTCAGGACTCTGTCTCAACTCAGAGCAGCAACACTCCTACACCAGCTGCCTCCCTTGAAAGCAAATAAACTGCTCTGAAACAGTGCAGCCTGAGGGCCAGCCTTCAGTCATTCCTCACACCAGGAATGCTTCATCCTGCTGTCAAATCTGAAATTGTGTGCAAGGTATGTGTGAAACCTGGGAAGGAGACTCAGATTTTTAAGGAGTCAGTGATCCCAAGAAGGTCACGAGCCACCGCCTGGGCAGGTGGTCAACTTACCTATTCTCTTAAGTTCGTGGTGCTTGCTGTCCAGGGAGTACTGCAGCGGGAACCAGAAGTTCTGGCTTCGAGTCCCAGCCTTAGCACTTTTTCTCTGAGGGCTCTTGGCCCGGGCAGCTCACCTATGGACCACGGATTTCCGTTCTCTTTTCCCCGGTCTTGATTGCCTGTTTATAACTATACTTTCCTTGTCAAGAATTTTTTTTAAACCATCGTTTATATTTTTCCTTTGTTTAACGTATATGAAGTCTCATTAAAAGTCCTCCCCAATTTTACACTGAAGCAGAGAGGACTAAACAGACATAAGGAACAATAATTAGTTTTCACCAAGCCAGCTTACCTCTCTGGGCCTCAGTTTTCCACCTGTAAACTGACCCGATTGGGTCAGACGTATCAGATTGCTCGCATTCCCACTAGGCTCAAGACACAAAGCTAACTACCCAGCAACCCGCAACCCGGACCGGCGTAGTCGCTCGCGCGCTCCCCCACCTCCCTTTCAGGATCTCGGCAGCAGCTATTTTCCCGAGAGCCTCCCTGGCCCTATCCGGCCGTCCCAATCACCCGAGTGGACTCACCGCGCTCGCAAGGTGCCAGCTCCCAGGGGGAGCTCGGCTGCCCTGGGGACTGCGCAGCCAGGGTGGGAAAGGCGCAGGACTCCCGGACCGCGCAGCGCTGGAGCCTGCGCGCACTGTTCCCACAGAAGGCCGGGCGGGCGCGGCTCTGCCCACTGCTTACGTGCGTGCGCCAGGAGGCGGCGGCCCTGGCTCCTGCCTTTGTTAATTGTCCATATGCAGGCAGGTTGTTTTCCGCTGGGTGCTCCCTAGAGCGGGCCCCTGCTGAGGCGACCACAGCAGCAGCAGCCGTGGCTGGCCCGCAGCCAGAAGGAAGCCATGTAAGTGGGTGTCGTCGGTGCGGCGCCCGGGTGGCC
>SJXQ01009091.1:854756-931465 GCA_006408695.1 Aepyceros melampus
CCGCCGCTTCTGTTAAGGCACCTACTCCTCCCTCAGGCTAGGCAGCCTCAAAACAGGGACAAGCACTTAGGCCATCTGGTAGCAATAGTGACCCCAAGATCATTGAATATCTGTGCTCTCGGCCGAATCACCAAATTTTAGGGCTGGACCTTTATTTAATTCTCAGTGTTGGCTGCCCGGGACTTCTGGGTTCCTATCCTAGCTCTCCTGGGAGCCCTTTGCGCAAACTTAGATAAATCTGCCAGTTTCCTGAGAGGGTAACAGGCAGGAAGACCAGGGGTCTCCAATCAGAGGAAATAGGCTGCAAGTGTCTTAAATTCTGTGTTGCTATGAGGACACCTGGTTCCACCTGACCTTAACTTTTCTCAATCCTTGAGCTAACCAATGCGTTTTTCTTATGGAAATGTTTTTCTTAAGCTATGTTAATGAAACTATGTATTTGCCTTGGAATTTGCCTTTCTTCAAAATGGTTCCACCTAAGACTAACTTTTGGCTGATAATCGCTCAACGAACCAGTATTCATATCAATTGTTTTAAGGTTGAGTGATGACACACCTCATGCCATCCTATCTCAAAACTGCATATTGTGGGAGAGGGGCCTGGTGAAATTCCGTCAGCCTTGAGGTGTCTCTTTTATCTGACTAATAGCTTTCTAACAGACATAAAACAGCTTGCTAAAACTAGCAGGCGGGGGCACTCTCCGTCCCGCTTCTGATATCTGTGTCAGAAGCGTTCTCTGTCCCTTTTTCACTTTAATAAAACTCTGCTATACAAAAGCTCTTGAGTGATCAAGCCTGGTCCCTGGTCCCCAAGCTTAAATCTTCTTCAGAGTCACGAATCTGACATGTTCACCGTAAGCTATCACTCCCTGCACCCCAGTTTCCTTTTCTGTGACTCATAGTAGTGAGTGGGACACTGAATGCACCAAGTATTCAGCAGTCAATACCACAGACAAGGTCTCTGCCCTCTTGGGGTGAGCCGGATGATGAACACACACTTAAAAGTGATCATTACATGAAAAGTACGGAAAGTTTCATGTCAGGGCAACTAAGTCTTGTTTATGGAGTCATGAAAGGACTAGATTAACTTTTCTAAATTCTCCGATTCTAATATTCATTCTTATTCTCATGTAAATTTTATCATTATCATTAATGATAGCGCTAGTAATATTGCTTACTCAGTGCCAGGTACTATACTAAACATTTTATTTGTATTTCCTCATCTATCAGATTCAAAACTTCTCTAAGAGAAAGGTATACTTTTATCATCCTCATTTAGGGAGAAAAATTGAAGCTAAAGAAAGTATAATAACTTGTCCACTATCACACAGGACCAGTACTCAAATTCAGACTGAGGCCTCAGTTTGCTTAAGCTCTACTCTACACCCACAAACATATGAAGATTAAAATGGGGTTGCATCTTGAATGTGATGGATGAGAAGAGGAAGGGGTGGTTTTAGTCTGTAGAGGAGAAAAGCAAAGTTGAGAGCTTTCTTAAAGAGTTTTCCATGGATCAGACTTCACCTGTATGACCTTAGACATCACTAGCCTGGGGAACACTATTAGGGAGACAAATTCCAAATATGTGAGGAAGAACTTATCTACCAATCAGAGTGTTTAAAAATGACATCAGTTGCATGGGGAAAGTGGGCATCCTGCCATTAAAAGTCAGAGTTCAACCACAGAGGATTACTGGGGATGCTTCAAAGAAGAATACAAAAGTTAAAGACTAGTTTAGGTAATCTCTAGGTTTCCTTCCAATTCAGAAGGAAATCTGAAGAGAATTTGAGTCCTAAAGTGGTTAAGTGACTTTTTCAAAGTCACCCAGGGAGTGAAGACTTGATCCCCAAAACTGTCTGACAGCTAGATCAGACTTCCAGTTTGTGAGTGAGGGTCTTGTGAGTGCTCAGCACCTCACTTTATGCTCCTGTGTGTGTGTGAGAGAGACCACTTATCCCACGTGTCTGGGATCATCTGATTTACCTGTTTTACTTTCCATTACTGATATATGCCCTTCTTCTTTGCTTGTGTTGAATTTTCTGATTTAAGAGAAAAGTGTCAAACCTTCTGGACAGATTACTATAATATAGGGGTTCAAGAGGTCATGGGGTTCCTGCTTCCCTGGATTACTATTGGTAATTTAAGGAAAAGGAGAGAAGCTGAATGGTATTTTTATTTGATTTTTTTAAATTCTATTTTAGGACTCAGAGTTATCTTGAGTTAAATTTCTAATGCATTGGCACTAATTCCCCATCTTTCATCCTAGTCACAAATATTCTGATGAGCAGAAATCTAGCTGTCAGTTTCAGAAGAGGTATTCTTTTCTCAGAGCTTTTGAGAGCTACTTTGTTTTGACTGGACACCTCTAACAAAGGAATCCAATTGCCTTTTTGGATTGATTTCTAGAACATTTACAAAGAAATGGACATCACCTTATCCCCAGGGATACTAACTCAACGATAAAGAGTTCCTTCACTTCTACCCTCAACAGAGTGATAGATTTTTAAATTTATTTATTTAAGAAAATATATTAACCTGATTCAAAATTTCAAAGTATACTCTCAGGGCTACAGCTTATTGATCTTTGGATTCTTGTGCCAGGTATATTGCCTTGTACGTAATAGGCACTGAATAAGTGATTATTGACTGGGTGAGTGAACGCGTGTCAATTAAGAAGTTTTAGGAGATAGCGGGAACTTACTTGTGGACCAGTGGTGAAGAATCTACCCACTAATGCAGGGCACATGGTTCAATTCCTGGTCCGAGAAAATCCACGTGCCATGAGGCAACTAAATATATGAGCCACAACTATGGAGTCTACACTCTAAAGCCTGTCCTCCAAAAGAGAATCCACCACAAGTAGAGGCCCACTCACACAGTGAAGACTCAGTGTGGCCATGAATAAATTAATTAATTACAATGTTAAAAAGAAGTCATGGGAGGTAGAGACTAGGTGGGTTATGGTGGGGCAGCAGATATTTTCCCTGAGGTGCATGGGCTTTTAAAATGAACCAAGACAGAACTCCCAGAACAGCTACATATTTGACCATGATTTTATCCAGAAATCTGTAGTAAAAGCAGCAGCATCAGACTCTTTGGGCTTGAGCATTACCTAAAGACAGTGTACTAGCCAGAGTCTTTTGGCTGTACACAACAAAAACAAATACACTTTAAGTGAAGCAGAAAAGGAATTTACTTTTGGGGTAAATTGGGGAGTATTGAGGAGGTCAAAGAATCAATGGAAAGACTGATTCTAGAAAACCAAGCTAAGAATACAGGAGGCACCAAAGGAGGCTGGGTGGCCAGACCCACAAAAGAAACCAGGCCATAGGGAGGATGCTGATGCTAGACACTGGCAATGCCCTGGGGATTGGGTGCCATAGCTGACCCACCTGCCCTTGCTGTGTGATGCTGAACGTTGCCATTACCAGAGTAAATTTTACACACTGCCTGCTTCTCTTGATTCCTATCTCCAGAATCACAGTCCTGGAAGGATGGGCTACTCAGTCATGCTTGGCTCCCAAGCAGACAACAATCAGGGAGAACTGAGACCAGATCCTTTTGGCTTCCATGAGTGAGATGTGGGGGCCTGCCCCTGACTGTGGCATGTTCCCCAAACTTCTAGAGGCAATTTGGAGGCTGGACAGCCAGGAATGTGACAAATGTCCACTATACAGTCCGTCTAGTCAAGGCTATGGTTTTTCCAGTGGTCATGTATGGATGTGAGAGTTGGACTGTGAAGAAGGCTGAGGGCCGAAGAATTGATGCTTTTGAACTGTGGTGATGGAGAAGACTCTTGAGAGTCCCTTGGACTGCAAGGAGATCCAATCAGTCCATTCTAAAGGAGATCAGCCCTGGGATTTCTTTGGAAGGAATGATGCTAAAGCTGAAACTCTAGACTTTGGCCACCTCATGCAAAGAGTTGACTTATTGGAAAAGACTCTGAAGCTGGGAGGGATTGGGGGCAGGAGGAGAAGGGGACGACCGAGGATGAGATGGCTGGATGGCATCACTGACTCGATGGACGTGAGTCTGAGTGAACTCCGGGAGATGGTGATGGACAGGGAGGCCTGGCGTGCTGCAATTCATGGGGTCACAAAGAGTCGGACACGACTGAGTGACTGAACTGAACTGAACTGAACATTTTGTAGGCCAGAATGGAAAGAAGCAAAGAGTATAATCTCTACAAAACGCTTAATACAGCACCTGAACTGAACTCTCAAAACCATAAGAGGTGGCTATCTTTTAGAGTTTCAGTCTCCTATATATATTTTTATTTAATTCTATAAAATTTACCACTCTAATTTCTACAGTAATAATAAAAGTAGATGTTACTTGGACTTCCCTGGTGGTCCAGTGGTTAAGAATCCACCTTGCAATGCAGGGGACACGAGTTCAATCCCTGATTTGGGAAGATCCCACACGCCACAGGGCAAGTAAGCCCTTGAGCCACAACCGCTGAGCTGCCTAGACCTGTGCTCTCCAACAAGAGAAGCCAAGCAATGAGAAGTCAGTGCACTGCAATTAAAGAGTAGCCCCCACTTGCCACAACTAGAGAAAGCCCACATGCAGCAATAAAGATTCAGTGCAGCCAAATAAATAAAGTGAAAAAAAAGGTGCTACTTACTGAATGCCTAATACATGCTAGAAATTTTTCATGGATTATTATCTAATCCTGAAATTCTATATGATAGATATTATTTGCATTTTATAGATGAGGAAACTGAAGCTCAGAGAGATAAAGTAACTGGTTCACAGGTGATGAGTGCATAGCCAAGTCTACTCCTACTCCATACTTTCTCTCACCTGGTTGCTTTCTCCAAAGATTTCCATCACCATTCTAAAAAATTCTACTAAATCCAAATGTATGTTTCTTGAATCATTTCTTCTATCTTCTGAGATATTGTCAGAAAGACAAGTAAGAAACGATTGGTTGCTGGGTCTTTAGCAGAATTAAACTTTTATCAAATAGCAGGTTAGTGTATTAACCTCATTACTAACATATAAAATATTTTATAATAAGAGTGTCTGCTTTACTGAGCCCTTATTGTAGGCCAGATACTCTGCTCAAGACTCAAGTGTGCACACTCAGTTTTGTCTGAATCTTTGTGATGCTATGGACTGTGGCCCGCCAGGCTTCTCCATCCATAGAATTTTCCAAGCAAGAATACTGGAATGGGTTGCTATGCCCTTTTCCAGGGGATCTTCCTGACCCAGGGATTGAACCCATGTCTCTTTCATCTCCTGCATTGGCAGGCAGGTTCTTTACCACTAGCACTGCTTGGGAAGCCCAGATACTCTGCTAGTCAGCCCTAAAAGAAAAGTATTAACCAATTTTATTTTTCTTAACAAATGAGAAACCTGAGGTTTAGAGTGATTCAGAAACTTGCCAGAGGCCTTGCTGCTACAAGTGGCAGAACTGGGATGCAACCTCAGCAGTATGACTCCAAAGGCTGTATTTCTTCCAGTGTGTCATACCCTCCCTGGGCCAGTTTGCTAATTTGAACTGAGAAACACTACTCAGTATCTCTTCTGTTTCTTACTCTTCCTTGTTTCCAATGGCTTCCCTGTGGGTTCCTGGCTCTTTGCAGGTATAATAACCCTTCTAAGGACAGAGCTGTTCTCTCTTCCCTTCCAGTTTTTCCAGCTCCCTCTTCCCATGGGCAAGACCATAACTTCCCTACACAGACCCAGTCTTGAGCTCTGAAATAGTCCCATTCTTAATCTGTAGAAAAGAGTCCCTCTAAATCTACTTTGCTGGAGCTCTATAATTGATTATGTGCCTTAGTTCTAGCAATTGATTTTAACCCATTACCATCAGGATTTGTTAGCCCAGTTTGGAGGAACATACTTTGCTTCTACTGTGTTCTGTATATCAGTCAGTACTTTTTTGGTTTGAGTATCAGAAATACAATTCGTCCACAAAGTATAATATCCATCAGAGAAAAGACCATCTCTGCCTGTGTGTCTCTTCAAGAGCTCTCCAGCAGACTTCGTCTACATCATTGACTAGGATAGAATGTCCATAACTAACCATAACCTAAACCAATCACTGACTGGCTTATATGAATGAAGATTCAACATTGGGCCAGCTCCCTTCTGAAACAGTAGTCATGTACCCTCGAAAAAATTGGAGTCTTACTGGAAAAGAGGAAAATTAAGAAGGAATGTTCTTGGGTAGGCTGCCAACAGTATATGCTGCAGGAGGGAGAGAGCAATTCTACAGGGAGCCTGGGGAGCCAAAGATAAGGTGACACTTCCTGATGAGTCTTTAAGGAGAATTCTTACCAAGCAGATAAAAACATAAAGTTATGCCAGGTAGAAAGGACTGCATGCAGGGCATAACAATATGCAACTACCTTGTGTTTTTCAGAAACTGCAATCATTTCATTGTAACTGGACTGAATGACACATATTCAGACGTGCAGTTACAGACAGAACTGGCAAGACAGGCAGGTACCAGCTCATGCAAGGCATGTATGCCATGCTAAGGAATTTATATTTCACCTGTAGGCAATGGAGGAGTCACTGAGGAATGGGAATAGCATGAGATTACTAGAATTTTAAGGGACTTCCCTGGTGGCTAAGACTCTGCACTCCCAATTCAGGGGGCCTGGGTTTGATCCCTGATCAGGAAACTGGATTACACATGCCACAGCTAAGAATTCACATGCTTCAGCTAAAGATCCTGCATGTCGCAAATAAGACCCATCACAGCCAAATGAATAAAAATTAAAAAAAAATTTTTTTTAAGAATTAAAAAAAAAAAGATTGGTAGCCTTCACTAAACAAAAATCATCCTGGGGAAGGAACAGGGTTGGAACAAAGGTTTAGGGGCAAGTAATACAACCAGTTTGGAACTAGCTGACCCCTGTGGCTTAACCTAGTGAGGATGTTCAGTGGGAAGATGGATATAAGGTTCCAGAAAAGAGAAGTTTGACTTAGCAATAAAGATTTTGAGGTCCTGGCATGTCCACTGTATAGGAAACTGCAAAAATGAATGAGATCAAACTAGGAAAATAGGAAGGACATTAAAAAAAAAAAAAAAGACTAAGGACAAAGACCTAGTAAAAAACGGCCAAGGGGCAGGCAGAGAAAAGGGAGCCAGCAAAAAAGACAGAAGGAGCAGTCAGATAAAGCTGGGAGGAGAGCTAGACTTTTATTAAAAGTCCTTACAAACTACTTCTTTCAATTGCTGTGTTTCACACTGCCAGGTAAAACTACTATTTGACCAGTACCATTTCAAACATTGTTTGAATTATTGGAGTATCAGATTTTTATTCATAAATTTCTAATAGGAGGTCCCTTCAGTCAGGTCAAAGCAATGCTTTCCTGAAAATTGCATGAGAAAGAAATCTAGGGAGAAAAGGAAACTCCCTCTCCTGCAGTATGCACCACGGCCCTAGAGTACAGCCTCAAGTGCTTGCTGTCATGTATTTAAGAATCAGCAAGGGTAAGAGTATAACTACATTGCAAGAGCGTGAGTTGACAAAACCTATCTGACTCAGAAATCTCACTTCTATTAATTTATCCTAGAGAAATCCACACATAAGTGCACAAAGATATATGCATATAGTAGTGGTTTGTGACTTATAAAAACTCAAAGTGAAGAGCCAGAAACCACTCAAAAACTCTCAGTAGAAGATAGTTAAATAAATTCCAACATGTCCACACCATGGAATAAACACAACCAATTAAAAGAACAAGGTCCATGTGGAGAAGTCATTGTTAACTGAAAAAAGGCAGGTTTCAGTCATAGGAAGAATATGTATATATGTAAATCTATATTAAATATACATATATTCCATTCAAGAACTCAACAGCTATTATTGAGGTAGGCACTGAAGAGGGAATACATTAGTGAACAATACAGAAAGAATTCCTGTTTCATTGAGCAAGTGTTCTAGTAAAGGAAATAAGTCAATAAAAGAGTGTGTTTGTGTGTCAATAGCTTAGTTGTGTCTGCCTCTTTGCAACCCCACGGACATAGCCCACCAGACTCCTCTGTCCATGGAATTCTCCAGGCAAGAATACTGGAGTGGATTGCCATTTCCTTCTCCAGGGGATCTCCCCAACCCAGGGATCGAATCTAGGTCACCTGCATTGCAGGCAGATTCTTTACCATCTGAGCCACCAAGAATATATATTACACACACGCTAAGTCACTTCAGTTGTGTCTAACTCTGTGACCCTATGGTTTGCAGCTTGCCAGGCTCCTCTGTCCTTGGGATTCTCCAGGCAAGAGTACTGGAGTAGGTTGCCATGCCCTCCTCCAGGGGATCTTCCCAACCCAGAGACTGAAACTGTGTCTCTTATGTCTCGTCTCTTGCATTGGCAGACAGGATCTTTACCACTAGCAGCCACCGTCTGGTGGCTCAGATGGTAAAGAATCTGCCTGCAATGAAGGAGATCCAGGTTCGATCCTTGGGTTCGGAAGATTCCTTGGAGGAGGAAATTAGGTTCCTCCTCAAGAAGAATCCAGTATTCTTGCCTGGAGAATTACACAGACAGAGGAGCCTGGGGGGTCGCAAAGAGTCAGACATGACTAAGCAATTAACACTTTCACACTTTCTTCCATATATACATGTATATATATAATTTTAGAGACTAGTAAATGCTTGAAGGAAAATAAAGAGCTGAAAAGTAACTAGGTGTGGCAAGGGGGTATGTGTAAGGGTCTATTTTAAATAATTTGGTTATGAAAAGTGTTTCTAAGAAGAGAACATTTTAGCAGTGACCTGAATAAAGTGAAGGAATGCATTATAGAAAAAGAACCAACAGGATGGGGTGGAGGGGTGGGGGATGACAAAGAGAGAGATTTATTTTAGTGAATTAGCTCATGTGATTGTGAAAACAAAATCTGCAGGGTAGGCCAGCAGATTGAGACCCAGGGAAGGGTTGCACAGAGTTCCAAAGCTGTCTTCTGTAACTCCTTCTTGCTTGGGAGATGTCTTTTTTCTATGAAGACCTTCAAATGACTGGATGCAGCCCACTCATATTATGGAGGGATTTTGCTTTACTCAAAGTGCACCTACTTAAATGTTAATTTCACCCCCAAAAATACCTTCACATGAACATCCAAAATAATGTTTGAGCAAATATCTGGGTACTATGGCCCAGCTAAGATAATACATAAAATTTATTATCACAGGTTCATCCCTTGTCAACTTGGCACACACATGCATCTCCTTAAACCATGCTGCTGCTGCTGCTAAGTCACTTCAGTCGTGTCCGACTCTGTGTGACCCCATAGACGGCAGCCCACCTGGCTCCCCCGTCCCTGGGATTCTCCAGGCAAGAACACTGGAGTGGGTTGCCATTTCCTTCTCCAAAGCATGAAAGTGAAAAGGGAAAGTGAAGCCACTCAGTTGTGTCTGACTTTTAGTGACCCCAAGGACTGCAGCCTACCACGCTCCTCCTTCCACGGGATTTTCCAGGCAAGAGTACTGGAGTGGGCTGCCATCCCCTTAAACCATACTTATCTCCAAATAAAGACAATATCAAGGTCATACTTCCACCTACCATGATACATGTTGTATACAATTGAAAACATGTTAACTCTTTCCTCAGAAAGGAAGCAAAGTCCTTGTGTAATGTTTACTTTTCTTGACAATCTGTAACTGCTTTCTGCCATGTGAAAATATAAGTATGCCAACTTTGAAGAAGGCCTTCACCAGAAGCTGACCTTGCTGGAACCCGGATCTCAGACTTTCAGCCTCCAGATCTGTGAGAGCCTCCAGAGCTATGGTATTTTGTTACAGCATCTCAAACTAAGACAAGGAGAAGAAAGTTTTTCAACCAGTGATGCAAGAATAACTGGTTATCCATACAAAAAAGATATATCTTTCTTTTCTCTCTTATCCCCTTAACAGGTAATATAAGATACACTGACTTTATATCATATCTGTTAGTCATTCAGTCGTGTCCATAGCATTCAAATATTAACAATGCTTGATATTGGTCAGAAAGCACAACATTTGTGTGTGTTCAGTCATGTCTGATTCTTTGTGACTCCACAAACTCTCGCCCAAGGCTCCTCTGTCCATGGGATTTCCTAGGCAAGAATACTGCAGTGGGTTGCCATTTCCTCTTCCAGGGGATTCTTCCAACCCAGGGATCAAACACACTGAGTCATAGAGGAAACCCCTGGTATTGTGCAGAAAGCACAATAGGTTTGCTCAAACTCCTAACACTTACTTAGCCCCTCAAATGTTATTCTAAGTTCCTCAACTCCAGCCCTTTCCTGGGCATTTAACATTTGAATGCTCAGATCCAACTAGCTGATTCTGGGCCATAGAAGCCAGCATATCCACAAGATGGCAGCATTGTATAATTATTGAAAACCATAATCTGATGTGGATACTTGAACATACCTTTCTGAGGCATATTATGTGATCTGTTAAGTGGATATCTGCTTTTATATCTTCACTTAATCTTGAAATAAATGAGCAGTATCCTTCCCAGGATGTTTTACAGTTCTGAGATGCATGGGCTAGAGAAATAAAAAAAGCAGATTCTTTAGAGTGAGAATAAAAATCTGAGTTCAAGTATAAAATGCACTCTTAAATCATTTAGTGCACTTAGGCAAGTTAACTAAAATCTCTGGGACTCAGTCACACCACCTAAAAATTTAAAATAATGAAATTTTTTCCCCAGAAAAAAAATTTTTTTTGGCAGAAGATGGGTAAGAACAAGACTGTATACAATGCTGTATAAACATTGAAAGTAATTATTACCTTGGCATGGGAAAGTCAATCAGAGTAGGTGCCATCTAATAACTCAGTATCTTCAGGTTGATTAGATGAAAGATTCTGAGACCTCAAGAATAGCCTAGAATATTTTATTTCTGTTTTCTATGACACATCTTAAATGCCTGTGTTGGCGACCTTGTCAGAAGGAATCAACTATATAAAGAATTCAGTTGGGGTAGTGTCATAGTTGTTACACTTATTTTTGGTTTGGGCAATGACTGTTAAATTCCTATTTCAGCTGACAGCCTGTCTTCCTCCACCAGAAAGGTTAGAAACACCTCTGACTTGAATTGCCTAATAAAACAGCAGGGTACATTTGTACAAGGTTTATGGCTTAAACACAGTGGTTTTACATATCCCATTTCAACTAAGCAGAAGGTATGGTAACCAGTGACATAGTGTGGGCCAAGAAAATATAAGCTAAGAAGGTCAAGAATTTGAAATTCTAAGCAACAAAAGAAAATATTAAAAATACAAGTTTCATATAGGTTAGAAGCATCTATCATTTGCCTAGCCTAGAAGAACACAGATAAGAAGCAGTCTTAGGAGTTCAGATCAGGTTCGGGGTCTGAAAGTAAAGAGGGTCTGGAAAGTCTGATTGGGAACTAGCATTTAAATACCTCAGTTGGCTTTAGAATATGAAAGAGGGAGCTGCTGCTGCTGCTAAGTCGCTTTAGTCGTGTCCTACTCTGTGCAACCCCATAGACGGCAGCCCACCAGGCTCCTCCGTCCCTGGGATTCTCCAGGCAAGAACATTGGAGTGGGTTGCCATTTCCTTCTCCAGTGCATGAAAGTGAAGAGTGAAAGTGAAGTCACTCAGTCGTGTCTGACTCCTAGCAGCCCATCAGGCTCCTCCATCCATGGGATTTTCCAGGCAAGAGTACTGGAGTAGGTTGCCATTGCCTTCTCCGGAAAGAGGGAGAGGCAGAAATAATTAACACTAGTGAGGTAAAAGTATGCAGCGCTGTCAAGAAGGGATGACTGGAGATAAATAATTGAGGTCAGGTGGAAATGGCAACCCACTCCAGTGTTCTTGCCTGGAGAACCCCAGGGACAAGGAAGCCTGGTGGGCTGCCGTCTATGAGGTTGCATGGAGTCGGACATGACTGAAGCGACTTAGCAGCAGCAGCAGCAGCAGCCAGGGTCAATGAACCAGTTGTACAGCCAAAGACTATAGGATCTGAGCTGTCAGCTGGTTCACTGAACCTCGATATTTAACATCAGACATCGAGGAGATGGGTGTCAGCCCTCAAAAGTGTAGTTCAGACACAGATGAAAGTCAGGACCCGGATCCTGCTTGAGCTCAGTGACAGAACTCTGACATGAGAGGTCAGCTGAGTTGAAGATGGGCTGGGTCAATCAGCTGGAGGGGGATGATTTAAGTCAACTGTACATCCACTGAGTAGTGACTGCTAATATAGTCCCTATCCAGGTCTAGAGCAGGCACCAGGGTCTGAACAGGACACGCTAAGTGTGAGAAAGAACAGGGATTACTATGGATCTTAGGGAGTTCACAAAAACTAGAGCTGTTGGGTAAGTCACCAAACCTCTCCAGAGCTTCAGCTTTCTCAGACACAAGATGAACATGTTACTGAAAGTTCAGTCTCTCTGTATGGTGCTGAATCTAATCTTGGAGACAGCTTTATTGATTTAGCAGGCAAAGGGAGACACACTGAGCCTCTGCCTCAAAAATCTATGTCTCAACCTGGGGAGGATATGATAAAGGTTTTGTAACAATGGTTTAAAGGTGAGGTCTCTGACAAGATTAGGATGACAGTAGGGTTTGCACTCCCTTAATCTCATCTCAGGGGTCCAGTCTCTAATGTTGATGAGATTCTCTGGTCCCTTTAATCTTGATTCAGATAGTTTCTTGGCTGCTCCTCCCTTAATTGGCAACTGGTTCAAATCTGCACTTTGGAACTCAGGGAAGGTCATGGAATCTTGCCTATACAAAACAGGGGACAAAAGGTCCTCTGTGCCTGGAAGCTCCATAGGGCCTTCCTCAGTTTCAAATATAACAAGGGATGATTTACCTATCTCTAAAACTGGTCATCAAAAGTACAATTTAGCATATGACAAATTACTTTATGAACTTTATGAGCCCTTTCTAGGGCTCTATAAATACAACTTGATTTCCTTTGCTTTGTAGATTAGGAGCCTACAATCCAGAGTTCTTTTTTTCCCCCCAGTCAGACCCTTGTCTCTGCTTACTGCAGAAAGTCTTCTTGCAGTGTTGTCAGGCTTGGCCAAGATCAAATGAAGCAGCTGTTCCACTTTCTGTGATCAGTATCAGTGCTTCTTGGCATTAGCATGGAGAGATGAGAGTTAACAGGATGTGCTCTTAGACCTGTTCTCAAGAAAAGCAACTCAAGCATCTTCCGAACTGAGCTTCCCAAAGAAAAGTAGATTACTATAGTGAGTAATAATGAGTCATTGGGAGCAGGGTTTCATGCCCTTGCTAATGAACAATGCTAGGGAAAAGAAAAGAGGCTGAGAAAAGGGACAGAGCAACCTCAGAAACCCCAAAACGCTGAAGAAATTCTTAAAAATAAAAGGTAGATAAACAAATATCCCCAAATGCCATGCATGACAGTGCGTGTCCAGGAATTACTAGTTTGTTATTAAAATAGAAATTGTAAAATATAATTTGATAGGTAAATACTGCTAGGTCAGATAGACTGACCAGAACAAGATAAATGGGGGTGAAGTGGGGAACTCAGGGGGAACCTAGGCATTTCAACTTTTACAGTGCCCTTCAAGGTCTGGCCTTGGTAAGATCCTTAACCTGTGCATTGAACATCAATGATTTGAATTTCCTGTCAGGACACATCTCTGGCATTCAATTATTATACTGCAGAATGTTCATTGCGGACAAATGAGTTAAAGCCTCAGGCATTATTTCAAAGTGACTCTGAGAGTGAAGGGTTGGGCTAGTGGAAACAGTCTTAAAGAGAATATGAAACAAATTTTCCTTGATTTTCACTGTTGAATTTCAACCTTGCCAAGAATAAGGCTGTGTTGAAGAGTTAAATCATTTTGTGCTTTCCCTGAAGAGAATCTAAGTGGGGATTTTTTTAGACTAAAAGGGACCTACAGAGGTCATTTAAGTAAGGCTCCTCCTCCACCTCCAGGGAGAATTATTTAATTCTCTTTCTTAAATATTTCAAATAAAAGATATTTCCCAAACTCTTCTAATTTGGGGATCTCTTCTAGTTTCTAACTATCTATCCATTGCCATGTGTTTCACTGTTAGAGAATTTTATTTTTCTGACAAATGTTAAGGAAAACGGGTAAGGACCTGCCCATCAGGATGTTACATATTATCTGGATTTTAAGAAGCTATGACAGGAGACGAGCATGTTAATTTTTCTACTTCAAAATACAGGAGTCATCTTTAGTAAATAGTACAGCGTTTCTTAAACCTATAAAGAACTTTAGTATCTGACTTCTCTTTTTAGAAGCTACAACATTGAAGCCTCAGAAAACATTTAAGGTAGAGTCACAAATAAGATTCAGTTCTTCTGAATACTTAGGTCAGATCAAGATACATTTCCTTAAACTATTTAACCCAGCCCTTCAAAAGCCAAATAAAAGGATATTCAATCTGGCTTCTCCTGTCCCACCCCAAATTACTTTTTAAGAATAAAATAAGGGTCTACTACTCTAGTATTGTTTCCAGGATCTCTTGTTAAAGTTTGGAAAACTTCCGGTTCCTGGCTACTCTGAAATGTAGATGGCAACATTTTACTCATACTAGGTGGCAAAGGAGGCATTCTCTTCCAAGGAAGCACAGTGAAATGCCTAAGTCAGGCATTTAAAATACTTCTTTACTAAAGTCTAGGTTGGACTTCCCTAGTGGCTCAGAGGTTAAAGTGTCTGCCTCCAATGCGGGAGACCCGGGTTTGATCCCTGGCTCAGGGAACATCCCCTGGAGAAGGAAATGGCAACCCACTCCAGTATGCTTGCCTGGAGAATCTCATGGACGGAGAAGCCTGGTAGGCTACAGTCCACCGGGTCGCAAAGAGTCGGACACGACTGAGCCACTTCACTTCAAAGTCTAGGTTAATCTCACTTTTGGAACAGTGACAGTTTAAGTTCTTCCCCATCACTAAGACCTTGCATATTTATTTTTGTGAGAATAATTTTACGTCTGTGGGAATACCTAAGCTCATGCAAAATATGAGAGATTTGAATATATATGAGATTATTCTGTTTTTCATACTTGGATTTTCCAGGCAAGAATACTGGAGTGGGTCGCCATGCCCTCCTCCAGGGGATCTTCCCAACCCAGGGATGGAACCCACGTCTCCCACATTACAGGTGGATTCTTCACTGTCTGAGCCACCATGAAAGCCCAACTCAAGCATTTAAAATACTTCTGTACTAAAGCTGGGTTAATCTCACTTTTGGAACAGTGACAATTTGAATTCTTCCCCATCTCTAAGACCTGCATATTCATTTTTGTGAGAATACACTTTCACATCTATGGAAATACTTGAACTCATGCAAAATATGAGATTTGAATATATATGAGATTATCCTGTTTTTCATACTTAGTTAACTATATTCTTGATTTTGAGGATCCTTTGATCGCCATTATTTCTAAATTCAGTTCCATCACTTCACGGCAAATAGATGAGGAAAAAGTGGAAACAAGGACTGATTTTATTTTCTTGGGCTCCAAAATCACCGCAGATGTTGATTGCAGCCACAAAATTAACAGACGCTTGCTCCTTGGAAGAAAAGCTATGACAAACCTAGACAGGGTATTAGAAAGCAGAGACATCACTTTGCTGACAAAGTCCAGATAGTCAAAGCTATGGTGTTTCCAGTAGTCATGTATGGGGCTTCCCTGGTGGCTCAGATGGTAAAAAAAAAATCTGTATGCATTTCAGGGGACCCAGGTTTGATCCCTGGGTCAGAAAGATCCCCTGGAGAAGGGAGTAGCAACCCACTCCAGGATTCTTGCCTGGGAAATCTCATGGACAGAAGAACCTGGCAGTCTACAGTCCACAGGGTCATAAAGAGTCGGACACAACTGAGTGACTAACACACTCATACTTGGTTTTTCCAGTAGTCAGTACAGATGTGTGTTGGACCATAAAGAAGGCTGAGCGCCAAAGAATTGATGGTTTTCAAACTGTGATGCTGGAGAAGACTCTTGAGAGTCCTTTGGACAGCAAGGAGATTAAACCAGTCACTCCCAAAGGAAATCAACCCTGAATATTCTCTGGAGGAACTGATACTGAAGCTCCAACACTTTGGCCACCTGGTGCAAAGAGGCGACTCACTGGAAAAGACCCTGATGCTGGGAAAGATTGAGGGCAGGAGAAGGGGGCGACAGAGGATGAAACAGTTGAATAGCATCACCAGCTTAATGGACATGCATTTGGGCAAGCTCCAGGAGAGAGGAAGGACAGGGAAACCTGGTGTGCTACAGTCCATGGGGTTCCAAAGAGTCGGACACCACTTAGCCACTCTTACAGGAAACTAGTTTGCCCACTTCCTTCAAATGAACCTACATAGCTAAAGAAAGCAATTGCTTCACCAATTGGGAACAAATGTGTCCTGCTGGCTGTGTCCATAAAAGAGACATTTTCAGTCTTATAAGCACAGACTTGTAAACCACAGATTTATAAAATTCTTGAGATTTTGAAATGAGTGGGGAAGGGAGTAGGGGAGTTGTGTGGGTGGGGTGGGGGGAGATCTAATTAATAACAATGACTGGTCAGAAAAGATAATTTTACAACCTCTTTCAAGGATAAGGATTTAAACTTTTAAGATAAATCTAAATAATGAAAAGATAGGGTAGCCCACAAATACTTATTCATTACTTATTCATCAGAAATGACCAAAACAGAATTAGGAGTTGTTGTTTATGCTATGATGGATTTTAAGACTTTAGCATTTCTAAAAACAAATTATAACCAATTAATTATGGATGTGGGCCAAGATTTAGCTATAGGAATATTCATTGAAATTATTTATACTAGCAAGATTTTGGAAATAACTAAAATACTCCATTAGGATTGCTAAATGCAATTCTATCAATATGATACATATTTAATATGCAGACACTAAAAATCATATTTTAGGGGACATATGTATACCTATGGCTGATTCATGTTGATGCATGGCAGAAACCTACACAATATTGTAAAGCAATTATCCTCCAATTAAAAATTTTACAAAGTTTTTACAAAATCATATTTTGGAAGACTAGTTATAGAGAAATATGTCTGTAACAAATCATTAAGTGAAAATCCCATCTCCAAACTGAATGTGCACTATGACTACTTGTTGCAAATTTTTTAGAAATAAAATATACGTATGTACACATGTTGTTGTTGTTTAGTTGCTAAGTCGTGTCTGATTCTTTGCAACTCCACAGACTACATCACGCCAGGCTTCCTTGTCCTTCACTACCTCCCGGGTTTGCTCAGACTCATGTCTGTTGTGTTGATGATACCATCCAACCATTTTACCCTCTGTTGCCCCCTTCTCCTCCTGCCTTCAATCTTTCCCAGCGTCAAGGTCCCTTTCAATGAATCAGCTCTTCACATCAGGTAGCCAAAGTATTGGAGTTGCAGCTTCAGTATCAGTCCTTCTCAATGAATATTCAGGGCTGATTGCCTTCAGGATTGACAGGTTGATCTCCATGCAATCTATGGGGCCCTTGAGTCTTCTCTAGCACCACAATTCGAAAGCATCAATTCTTCAGTGCTATACATGTGTATTGATAAATGTACACACATTCAAGATACACATAAATAGACACAGAACACACAAAGAAAAAAATACTAGCCATTTGTATACAGCAAATTAACATTTCATCATTATCTCTATAAGTTTTTATTTCTTTTTTTTCTGATTTATCTAAATTTTTCAAATGAATACTTGTCACTTTTATAAGGAAAAGAGAATTCAACATTTGATATGTGTAAAAGTTCATTGGGTAATATATATATGGAAGATACCAACTTTAGAATCTTGAAGTCATATGGGTCAAAAGCACAGATGTGTTCAAACAATTAAGTTAATCTAAATAAATTTATGGTTAATAACACCATAAAAAGAAATGTTTGCAGAAAGTCTCAAAAGTGTTTGAAGTCGCTATCATAGATGCAGCTATACACTTTCACAAGAGCTTGTGAATAATGCAGAAGGGGAGAATAGGAACTAAGACCAGAAAGGAAGACAGAAATTGCTGCCATTGACAAAGACTAGAAAAAAGACTGAGTAGATCCAATAAGACATTTCTAATGTTCTCAAGTGTACAGTCACCTCATTAACTCCCTTATCTGATACTGATTATGCACAAAGCTCTGTAACAGTTAACACCTGAAGCAGCATTTGACATATTCTAAGCCATTCCATTTTTCTACTTATTGGTACCAAACAACCCTAGAGATAGGCAGGTCGCCCCCTCCCTTTTTTTTAAAAATATTTATTTGGTGCACAGTAGTCTTAGTCGTGACATGCAGGATCTCTAGTTGCGGCTTGTGGGATCTAGTTCTCTGACCAGGGATTGAATTTAGGCCCCCTAATGGCAACCCACTCCAGTACTCTTGCCTGGAAAATCCCATGGACGGAGGAGCCTAGTAGGCTGCAGTCCATGGGGTCGCTAAGAGTTGGGCACGACTGAGCGACTTCACTTTCACTTTTCACTTTCATGCATTGGAGAAGGAAATGGCAACCCACTCGAGTGTTCTTGCCTGGAGAACCCCAGAGACGAGGGAGCCTGGTGGGCTGCCGTCTATGGGGTTGCACAAAGCCAGACACGACTGAAGCAACTTAGCAGCAGCAGAAGCAGCATTAGGAGTGCAGAGTCTTAGCTACTGGACCACCAGGAAGTCCTCGCCCTTATGTTTTTCTTTCTTTCTTACTGTAGCAATCTACACTTCTTATGCTTATCTTTATCACTTTACTTAAAACATACTCTGGTTACCAGTGACCTTTCTTTGCATAAACACTGTGGTTTAAAAAAAGTTTTCAACTTATCTGGACATCTCTCTGAAAACAGAAGTAAATCACCAGGGCATGATTGTCCCAATTCACCTTCTACCCTTTCAATTCTTTTCTTTCAGTTAGAGGTTGGGGTTCTAATCCTTCCTTTGCCACTAAGATCTGTACGATTTGGGGCAAGCCACTATATCCTAGTTGGGCACAACTAACATGTGTGAAAGCACTGTGTAGATTGCAAAACATTTAAAAATATGACTATTGGGAATTAGCTGGTTGTCCAGTGGTTAGGACTTCATGCTTCCACTGTAGGAGGCACAGGTTTGATCCCTGGTCAGGGAAATAAGGTCCCACTCATGGCGTGCACACACACAAAAAAAGATTATTGAAATAGGTGCTCTCAAAAATTTCATTCAAAGTCTTAAATAAATTATGAAAACATGAAAGTGATAAGTCACTTAGTGGTGTCTGACTCTTTGTGACCACATGGACTACATGGACGGTAGCCCACCAGGTCCTCTGTCCATGAAATTCTCCAGGCAAGAATACTGGAGTGGTTTCCCGTTCCCTTCTCCAGGGAAACTTCCCAACCCAGGGATTGAACATGGGTCTCCTGCATTGCAGGCAAATTCTTTACTGTCTGAGCCACCAGGGAAGCCCACTTTACACTATATTTTTGGTGAATTCAGTTGACCCATGAGTTAGGAATTACATTTTGGCACATTGTAGAAGACTTCCTCCATTACACTAAAACTGCTGATTCAAAACGACAGAATGATTTATTTGTAACTAAAATAGCACCCAAACAGGTAATCCTTCAATTACTGAGGCAGAAAGTTACCACAAACAACACTTTCATTTTAGAAGAAGGCTGAATTCGTAGCCAACACCTAAAACTTCCATTTCTACATTAAAAAACCCCAACTTTTACCCTTCTTAACCTAATCAATTTAAATCTTAAGATTTTCAATTGAAATCACATCTGAAAAGGCAATAACCACTGGCAATATTTTAGTACATTTTGCTGGATAGTGTCAATGTTGGAATAGTGATTACAGAAGGCAGGAAACAAGTCAGGAGAAACACCAAATATACACATAAAATACCAGACTCTCCAGGTGAAAGGGCTTCTAAAAGTTATTTAGGGAGTCCCACAGTACAGGCATTTCAAAAGCTTATAAAAGTTTTAAAAAGGGGGTGGGGTAAGGCAGACATCAAGTGTTAACATTTAGTTTTGCTAAACAAGGATATTAACAAAACAACCATCTACCATCAGGATCATTTTATAAAAGGGCACTTTAACAACACATACATAAGAAGGTAAAATCTCAGAAGCATAACTTGAAATTAGATAAATGAAAAAATGCATTATTCTGCTCTTTTCTAGGTATCTCATGGAAAATTTTGTTAGACTTGCCCTTGTCTGCACAGACTTCTAGGAATCCCTAATTTAGTCCACTTCACGCATATCCTTATGTCCCAACCCTAGCTGAGCATTTGTGTCTTCACTACTGGCGGGAAAAAAATTTCTTTAAATTACACCCCACCCCTTATATAGGGAACTCTTCAAGTTGAGGAATCCATTAAATTTTGGATGGCTGTGGTTAAAAAAAAAAATCAGAATAGCAGCTGCCTTTGGAAATCTGAAAAATTCAGGATGCTTAAACTTGGCTTAAAAACAAACACACCAGAATCTTGACAGCAGAGAACTTAAAGTAGGCCAGACACACTTAGAATCACCAAAGGAGGCTGTCCAAGAGTGCTGATTTGAGAGTCAGGTGGCTTGGGTTGTTAGTATGAAAACTTCACGTTAAATCATAGTCTTTTCTCCGTTATCAAATTCAAGACATTTAGGTCAGAGCTTTATGAATACAAATATTTAAGCTAGAAATAAAGTACCATGTAGGAATTCCACTTAAGATATCTTCCAGGATGAACCCCATTACTACTTGATCAGCTATCGAGGCTACAACTAAGTCTACATTTTTGTCAGCAAAATTATCTTATTTGGGATGGATTTTCTACGTAAGTTTTCACAACTGAGGCTTTGATTCACTTATCCCTCAGGGCTTGACTCATATTGCAAATGAAACACCATCAGGCAGCTTTCTCTTCAGATTATCATTACGACCAAGCCCAATTTTCCCAGTTCAAATTTTTCTAAACGAAATTGTGCTCAAGATTTGATTCTCTAATTTTTAGTAAAAAAAAAAAAAATTTATTCTGTAAAGTTTGAAACGTAGTCAGTTCTATAACGAAGTTATTTCTACCCTATGCTTTTGGGTCAAGACTGCAGTTTTCAACCAAGACCAAGATACGATTTTTCAGTTTCTTTGTCGGGTTTGGGGGTTGCGAAGAGGATAACTTTTGTATGTACAAATTTTTTCACGGCTTTAAATCTTATTTTCTATTGACTATATATTGGAGACTAACATTACTCGGATTTCCCCCTCGCCTTGGGTATCAAGTATCAGTGGGTAAACAACACAAAGACTTAGAAGGGCAGGGTTAATTCCTCTCTGTTAAAATAGGGACTCCAACACTCCCTGAAGCGCAGAATCTAGGAAGACTCCTCAGCTAGACTGCTAAAACACCGAGCCCTGAACTAATCCAACCCGTACAGGCCTGCTTTTCTCTTTCTTTCCACCAGAGGCGACAGCCTCTTTCAAAAAAAGATTCTGAACTGGAATGGGCCGGTTGGGGGGAGTAGCCCCAGTAAAGATCAAAAGGTTAAAAACCGCCTCAAACAAAGAGCAAAGGTCAATACCCAAGTCTTAAGGCCTGACGCACCATCTTCCAAGAAAAATGAAGGTGACCCCTCCCTAATATGCTTTTTAGGCCTGGGGCCGCGAGGCCTTTCAGAAACCAGGCGGGTCTGAGGTGACTAACAGGTAGTTCACAGTGCAACAGTCGACGACCGGAAGTGGAAATGGGCCCCGGGCGCGGATGAGAAGAGGCCACGGCACGCTTGCGCAGTAAGCAGGGTTGCAGTACGCGTGCGCAATTGGGCGGTGACGGAGTGACGTTCACAGCGTGGGCCGCGACTCTCACGGATCCGGTTCCGCCCTCCCTCTTGCAGTCGACCCTCCGGGGCTAGCGCTCGCGATCCCTTTCCCACAGTGCTCTGCGCTGTGAAGAAGCGGCTCCCGGGGACTGGGGGCATTTTGTGTTGGTTGGAGCCGGAGTAACAAGATGGCGGCGTCGGCGGAGTGACAGGGGTCCCTCCGGGCGGGAGCCGGCGGCAGTGGTGGCAGCGGTATCGCCGCCCTAGCTTCACCGCTCTCCTTTTCCAGCCTGCGACGTCGCCGGGAAAGCGAGGCAGCGGCAGCCGGCAGAAAAAAGTGGCTCAGCCTGATAACCGCGAGAGCTCCTTCAACAATCTGCGGCCTGGCCAAAAAACCTGACAGCAGCGGTGATCAGGTTCCCCTCGGCCGATTCTGGGCCCTGTAACGCGGAAAAAGAGCCATCGTTTTCTGTTGCCTGCCGCTCTCCACAGCCTTTCCGTGGTAGAGCCCTAGAGGCCTCCATCCTCCCCTTAGAGGTGTCGGGGCTTAGCCCCAGCCTCCATCTTCGTCTCTCAGATGGCGAGCAGCAGCGGCTCCAAGGCCGAATTCATTGTCGGAGGGAAATATAAACTGGTACGGAAGATCGGCTCTGGCTCCTTCGGGGACATTTATTTGGCGATCAACATCACCAACGGCGAGGTAATCACCTGGGGTGGGGTTCACGACTGCGCTGCGCCTGTCTTCACTCCCCCGCCCCGCGAACTGCTCGGGCCTTTTCCCACCGCACTCACGCACTGGGAAGTCCAGAGGGAGCCAGTTTTCCTGTCTTAGGAACCTCCCCCGCTTTCTTTCCCTAAAAGGAAAGAACCCGAGAGAAAGGTTGGGTGTACTAGGAAGTTTCCTAGCTTGTTAAAAATACACCTTAATCGAACTTTTAAAAACTGTCGTTAAAGGTGAGAATGGCAAAATCCTATTTCTGGGGTTCCCTCGTTTTCTTCCTATATTTTTAGTTGACTGGGGTTCTTGTTCCCATTAGGCCAGCTACCAATTGCCTGGTTTCCTCATAACCCTCATTACGTTTTCTCCTGGATGAATCATTTTCTTATACTTTAGAGAACGTGCCGCTTTCGTCACTGCCCCCTGAAGAGGCCTTTGAGGCTGGTTGCCTCGTTTTATAATTACAGAGATCTTTCTCTTCCAAGCCTCTCACCACCTTCTAGCCGAGAGTTGGAGATGTGCTCATGTTTCCCCCTCTTTTCCCAAGTGACATTGAATCCGTAAGGATGTTGATGCCATCATCCCCTCTTTCCCCTGCAGGAGGTGGCAGTGAAGCTAGAATCCCAGAAGGCCAGGCATCCCCAGTTGCTGTACGAGAGCAAACTCTATAAGATTCTTCAGGGTGGGGTTGGCATCCCCCACATACGGTAAGAATCCTTGAGCAAACAGGCAATCTTCTGAGGGAAGTACAGAATGAGAGAAAATGTGTAAGAGGCAGGCAATGGGACCAGCTGAATCCGGCTCTTGGCATTTGCGTTACCTGGGTTTCCTCTGAAGCGTAAGTCACCACAATCACGGTAAATTTTAGTTTGCCAACTTAGTTAGGATTTCAGTTTGTTAACACTTTGCTCCCTTTAGCTTCCGTCATTCTTCCCGAGGCTTTCATTTGCAGTGAAAAGTATGCGGGTCATCTTTGATCCCAACGCGGAAGGGTTGCCTACTGCTTTCTTTCACCTCAGCTGTTCCTTAGGTTTGTCCAGCGAAGTGAATTTGAGGGTGCCGAAGTGACCAGGCTGGGCCAGTTCGGGTTGCTATTGGAGCTGGCTTGGGAAATGGCTGCTCTTTTGTTGTGTTTTTGTTCCAACATGTCTTCCTCCTCCGCTTAGAAAATGGCGGAACGACGTGACTCAACCACATATTCCTGCCCTTTTCACTGCTTGGGTTCATAAGTTATGCTTCCTGGATTCCCTCTTTGGCAGCTCCGAGTTGATTAAACCTTTGAAAAGCCTAGAATAAAGCCGCAGGAAGTGGTGAGGTTCAAGGAAAGAGATGGCATAGTGACAGCCTGTTTTGTGATCTCTGCAGCAGATGAGATGTGAAATTAAGTTTACTATGCAAAATCTCTCACAGTTCTTTCCAGAAGTGTTAATTAACCCTGTAAAGAATGATAATGTTTGTTGCATTTCAGTCTGTGTGCGAAACTTTGTCGGAAATGACAAAGGCAGTTTGAGCAACACTATGTTGAAATTGACTCAGTTGTATTAAAAGAAAGCTTAATCATGTAACCGCAGTTTGACAAGTAACTTTAACCTGTTGAGTTACTTGGTCAGTAACTCCTCACATCTGGGAAATGGTAGCTTTTTTGGAGATGGGGTATTGGTGAAGGCAAATAGTAATAAGGATAGATGATGACCAGATGAAGACATTGGGTCCTTTTAAATTATTAAAGGATTTTAGAATAGTTCGACTTTTAAGATTAAAGAATATCTTCCTAGGATATAGACTAAAACACAGTTTAAGACCCAGCCCTTTTCCAACAATTATTTAATAATAACATTTGCAAAAAGATACAGATATAGTGGAGAATTAACTGGAATGGTATTTACTGTAGCCTCTTTTACTACCTAGCTTTTATTCTTCAAATCTTTTAATTAACTGGATTATGTACATTAATTCTGATGTGAAAACAACCAGAGACACTATCCTTAAAAAAATTTTCAATGGTCATAAACATTTTTAATGGAGAAATTGAATAATACAATTTTCTATTGGTTGGAAGTGAGAATAAATTATTAGGAAGGAAATACCAGGTTCTTACAAGATAAAGATTAGTGTGAAATCTGAGATGATCAGATTTGAGGTTTTTAATGGTTCTCATCCATTAAAAAAACCCTGCTGTGGAAAAATGAAAAACCTTGATTAAAATACTATCTTTTTTCATCACAGAATAAAAAAATTAGTGTTAGCCTAAGAATTTTAAATTTCTTTCCTTTTGCATATATTTTCATCTCTCCACCCTGGCCCTTACTGATTTACTTCCCATTACTAGTTTTTCTTAGAATTAAATGGAAATGTAGTCATGCAGTATGAGGTCATTTGTGTCTGGCTTCTCTAACCTAATGCTTTTGAGGTTGGGAGGTTTTATAAATTTCACAAATCAGGTTGAATTTAATGTAAAATCATTTTTACAAAAGCATTAAGTACCTGGCATTTTCAGTGCAAGCTCCAAATTAAGTACCTGGAGTTTTATTTGGTAGTTCTTATTTAAGAACAGCACTTATACAGACCAATGAGGGCAGTAATTAATATGCTGATTACCCACATAAATAAATGAAATTGACCTGTGAGCAAAACTCTTAAGTTGAGAGCAGAAGAGAGTTGTGGACTTACAAAATGGGTGGAGCTAAAGAGATTAACCTGACTTTTCAAGCTAAGACTTCTTGGGAGAGGAGATGGGATTTCAGGATCTGACTGACTCTAAAGAAGAAAGCTTGGTGAACTGGTCAGGGAGGCTGTCCAAGAGTGAAGTCTGGCTGCTGGGAGTAATTTCTAAAGCAGAATGCAGTTATTGAATGAGGGTGAGGAAAGAGTGAACTTGTTTTAGGAGTGGTATAGTCCAGGTACATAGAAACAAAAAGTGGATCATGGTTTTAAAGTATGAGAGAGCGCTGTTTGTCCACCAATGTGGGAAGGATGAGAAAGACTTATGCATAAACTTTTCTTTATTTTGGGTGGCAACATCATCTGCTCTGCTTAGTTTGTTCCCCCACTATTTCCACATTAACTATATGCCTGTGTGTTTGTGTTTAGTTGCTCAGTCATGTCCGACTTTATCCGCCCCATGGACTCCTCTGTCCATGGAATTTTCTAGAGATGAATACTGGAGCGAGTAGCCATTTCCTGCTCTAGGGGATCTTCCTGACTCAGGGATTGAACCCTTCTCTTATATCTCCTGCATTGGCAGGCGGATTCTTTACCACTACCTGGGGAGCCCAATAAATACACTCAATAAATATTTACTTGGGAAATACTAAATTAAATTGCTGATTAGCTAAATTAAATAAGGCAGTCTATTCCCCATTGTATTAGGAATTTGACACCAAAATTTCTAGACCTCACTAATATCTACCTCCTCCCTCAATCAACCCTCACCTTGAAAATTGTATTCTATGGGATATTCTAAAACAAAGGCTGAAAATTACCAGGCTTGTATATTATAGCATATCTGCTTTATCAAGTCCTTAGTTTGTAAGGACCTTATTAAGGGATCTGTTGTGCAGAAGCACAGCATCCGGTGAGTAGAAAGAGCAAGAGGGGGAGGATGGTATTCAGTCTCTAGATATTTTCAAGAAACTAAAAGCCTTTGGGCCTTGTGAGTTGACCTCTGGGAGCTCATTTTAAGTTACTGTGTTTCTGTTACAACCCTCCTTTTTTTGTGCTACTTTGAACTGAATTCAAATCTGTTGTTCAATTTAAATCTGCCATGTGGTATTGACTGAGTGATCTGGGGTCCGTCAGCCCTTAATCTTTTAGGGCATATCAATTTCCTCTTTTTTGAAATAAGAGGATTTTACCAAGTCGGTAATTTTCTAATTTTGTTGGGGTAGAAGTGTGCTTGAAAGAAAAGTTTGGGGAATTTCCTCCTTTTCTCTTGGAAAAAGCTTTGCCACTGAGCTTTTTGGTAGGGTTTGTTTTGTCTTTAGCATTTATTTTATTATATTTTTTTTGACTGTGCTGGGTCTTCATTAATTGCTGCACGTAGGCCTTCAGTTAGAGTGAGCAGGGGCTACTCTCTGGTTGTGGTGCACAGGCGTCTCCCTTCAACGTCTTTCATTGCGGCCCACTGGGCTCTAAGCATGTAGGCTTCAGCATTTGCTGCATGCAGGCTTAGTTGCTTGGAGACACGTGGGATCTTTCCGGACCAGGGATTGAACTTGTGTCCCCTGCATTAGCAGGAGAATTTGTACCACTGAGCCACCAGGAGAACCCAGGTAGGGTTTTGTTTAAACAAGTTTCCCTACTTAAATACGTCACTAGCCTAGTTGATATTAGGACTTGTGGCTATGAAATTTTAAGATTTATTTTCAGATGATGGTAGCTAGAAAGCATTTCATCACAGTTTGGTGTTTAGTCTCGATCTTACCTTTGGATGATATTTTAGTGAGATACCACTCAGAACCTTAAAAATACTAACTGCATCAGGTAAACCATCAGTTACTACTTAAGAGGAAGTAAATTAATGGGGTACACTTTTATAGAAAATATGATAAAGAGGATGGGAAAGGGCATAGGATAATTTTGGTTGTCTAGGTGTTTTGTTTTTTTTTTTAACCCCCCCCCCCCCACCGCCCTTTTTTTTGCCCTCTCTGAATGTCAGAAATCCTGGGAGATATTTGTAAAGTATTAGTTAATCCTTACTGTTCAGTGTTAAAAGCAGCTTAAATTTTAATCTTAGCTTTTTGGCACTGAGCATATATCCTGTAAATAAGTTCTAATACTGTTATCAGAGAACAAAGATGACATCTACACTGGGTATGTCTTTGTTAAGAGAGATAATGTTACAGATCACTGGATACATGAGAAATGTGATTTTAATTCATAGAGTGACTAAATCCATAGAGTGAGCAGTCCATTCTTAAGGAGATCAGCCCTGGGATTTCTTTGGAAGGAATGATGCTAAAGCTGAAACCCATTACTTTGGCCACCTCATGTGAAGAGTTGACTCATTGGAAAAGACCCTGATGCTGGGGGAGGGACTGGGGGCAGGAGGAGAAGGGGACGACCGAGGATGAGATGGCTGGATGGCATCACGGACTCGATGGACGTGTCTGAGTGAACTCTGGGAGTTGGTGATGGACAGTGAGGCCTGGCGTGCTGCGATTCATGGGGTCACAGAGTCGGACATGACTGAGCGACTGAACTGAACTGAACTGTGATATACTAAATCTGTGATAGACTACAGGTGCTAATATTGGCTTATGCTGGATTTCTAGGAATGGAATAATGGAATGATGCTTAGATAGCATTTGGAGCTGGATGAAACTTGAGAAATAATAGCCACACTCTATACAGATTAGACTATTGAGTCTTCTTCAGTACTTCTTACTAGATGTCTCCTAACTTCTAGTTTTCTTGGGGCAGTTTTCACCTTTATGTCAAGATGAAATTATGTTATGCCCCACACCTTTTCACTTGATGCTGCAGACCCATATTGTGCCTCCTTCCTTTATGGCATTTGGTCTCATACAGAAAAACTGATAAATGTAAGTAACCTATTGTTTGCACTGTTACTTAATTGTGAAAGTGTTATTGTAGCACGCTAGGCTCCTCTGTCCATGGGATTCACTAGGCAAGAATACTGGAGTGGGTTCCATTCTCTTCTCCAGGGGATCTTCCTGACCCAGGGATAGAACCTCGGTCTTCCACATTGCGGGCAAATTCTTTAGTGTCTGAGCCACGAGGAAGCCCACTATTAGATCCTTATAATTCTTGTAACACTTTCTCTTCCTTTTGAGTCCATGGATTGCTGGATGAGAACTTTAGTGGACGTTAATTTGTATCTTAAAATGGAGTGATACTTGTAAACGTGTATAGTCCGTGGATTTTACTGCCTTGGCTTTAGTCATTTTTTAGAGCTAGGTCATTTTGTTTCTGAGTAAACTTAACGACACGACTGAGCGACTGAACTGAACTGAACTGAACTGAAACTTATCTGTGGGGCTTCCCTGCTGGTTTCGTGGTAAAGAATCTGCCTGCCAATGGCAGAGATATGGGTTTGCTCCCTGGGTCAGAAGATCCCCTGGCAAAGGAAATGTCAGCCCACTCCAGTATTCTTGCCTAGGAAATCCCATGGACAGAGGAGCCTGGTGGGTTCATGGAGTTGCAAAGAGTCGGACATGACTTTATGACTAGAAAACAATATCTAACACTTAATATGTATCTAAGATATGATTTGCTAAGGTTTTCTCATGATCTGTCTTGTTTAGCAGAAACTTCAATGTCAAGAAGTCTGTACAAGAGAATTTGAATTTGAAACAGATGTTAGCTCATTTAATCTTTTTAAGCTATTCCATTTTATTCTATTTTAAATATAATTTTGTGTGTTTATTTTTGGCTGTGCTGGGTCTTCGTTGCTGTGCAGGTAAGCTTTCCTCTAGTTGAGGCGAGTTGGGAGTTACTGTCTAGTGGCGGTGCGCAGGCTTGTTGTGGAGCATGGCCTCTAGGTCACGCAGGTTTTAGTAGTTAGAGCATATGGGCTCAGTAGTTGTGAGTGGCACATAGGCTTAGTTTTTTTGAGGCTTGTGAGATCTTCCCAGATCAGGGGTGGAACACCTGCGTTGGTCTCTTGCAAGACCACTGAGCTACCAGGGAAGCTGTATTCCATTTTATTTTTAAAATCAGTCCTTGAGTTTTAACAGAATGGTTTATGAAGCTAAATGAGTACCTTAATAGCTTTCATAATATAAATGAATACCTAGGCTAAATGATGTTTTATGTACTGTTTTTATACAAATGACTCTTGAAAATTGTGAAAAAACTAGTAATAACATATACTGATCCATGTCTTAATGGAATTGTTTTAATGAGGTGTAATTTTCATACAGTGTAGTGTATATAGATATAGATTAATGTATTGTTGAATAAGTTTTGACACATTCATACACTGTAACCCACACTCTATTGACATAAAGAATATTTCTTTTTTTTTTAATACTGCTAATCCTTGGTAGGCGCATTTTGTGACAGCATAGGTTTTATATATTTTTTAATTGACTTTTTGAATTATTGTAACATTATTTTTCTGGATTTGATGTTGATTTGTCAGTATGTACAACTACAAGTTAGTAATATGTTTATCACCATGATGTATACTAACGTAATAAAATGACTGAGTTGGGTTGGTGATAGTCAGTGGCAGTCGAGATGTTTACTTATTTTCCTCCTCTGAATAACTAAAATATTGCCTTTTCCTTGTCTGATAGTCATCAGTGGGGTATGTTTAATAGGGACTTCAGAAGTGCTGTAGAAAAATGTTTAGTTGGATGATACATTTTGATCTTTATATTTTATTTTTCTGATCCTCAATAAAAAAGGAAATGGAAATAGCATTATACTGAGAATCAATACTTAGGTTCTGTCTGTGGTGTCATCTAGATTTGAACCTAGAATGAATTCTATCATGAATGTCAGCTTTTCTTTATAAAAGGGATTTTGTAAAACTATCTCGGTCTTGAGTTTTTCTAAATGCATTATATAAATTAGTGGCATCCATCCATGTGCAAAAAAAAGGAGAACCAATACCAGGTCTTGCCCATGGTCTCATTTAATCATTACGGGAATTCTGTAAGTTGAGTCAGAATAGTTAACTTGCCTAAAGTCATATAGCTAATGTAATATTTGAATAGATTTTACTGTCTCTTTCAACAGTATCAGTGGTTCACAAACTTCGTTGCATGTTGTAATCACTTAGAAAACTTTAAAAAAATATTGAAACTTGGCTTCTAACCTCAGATATTTCAAATTAATTGATTTGAGGGTATGACTTCTAGTTTAATTTAGTTTTGGGGTTTTCTTGGCTGCACCATGCGGCTTATAGAATCCTTGTTACCCAGCCAGGGATTGAAACTGGGCCTCCCCGCAGTGGAAGCCTAGAATCCTAACCACTGGACCAAATCTAGTATTTCTTAAGTGAACAAATGGAAACATGGCTGTACTGGTTGATTTAGCGTTGAATCCTGATGTAGAGATACTGACAAACAAAATGCTAATGTCTTAATTTCACAATAAAGGCTTGCTAATGTGGACCTTTGTCAGCTTCAGTATTTATCAGTGGTTTGTTGGCCTTTTGGAACTTCTTTTGGCCCAAACTTGGAAATTTTTCTACAGGAGAAATTTTTTTTTTAAGGAAGCAAGATGGTGACAGTGACTAAGCATACATGGTGTATATCACATGTTTCATTTGTGCCAGCATTAAGTATGCAATGACAGTGTTTGCAAATTAACCTGAAATTGAGGCTATCCTATATTTCAGGTCCTCTGGAGGCTGCTCTGAGTACTTACTTACACTGCCAGACTATTTTATCTACATGTAAGGTGGCTTTTATGGTGAGGGAAGGATGCGATATGATTTAAAGCTGCCTTGTTTGTTGGAAAGTGGTAGCATGAAGTTTTTGTAAATTTTGTTTCAAATTCCAAATTTTCAGTCTTTTCGATTGTATACTTTCCTTATTTTGCTTTTTTTTGGTTCTCACTTGATTGAAATTATTCTAACTAAGCTTCCCTGATGGCTCAGCAGGTAAAGAATCTCCCTTCCAGTACAGAAGATAAAGGAGACTTGGGTTTGATCCCTGGGTCAGGAAGGTCCCCTGGAGAAGGAAATGCAGCCCACTCCAGTATTCTTGCCTGAAGAATTCCATGGACAGAGGAGCCTGGCAGGCTACAATCCATAGGGTCGCAGAGTCAGATGTGACTGAGCATCTGAGCACATATATCTACTTACTGAAAACCTAGTGTTTTCATTTTTTGAGCGTTCATAATATTAATACTTTGTATCCTTCTTAAGGAAGGGAGTGATGTTGGCTTTTTCTCTGAAAATTAAAGTTCTTTTCTTGGAGAGTGTCAGTGAACGTTATGGTACCTTCTAGAGAATAAGCAAACATTTCTTTTCTTCAACAAATACATATATACGTGAGTACTTAACTGTATGCTGTGCAGTTTCAGATAATGGGCACATTTCAGTGAACAGATAATCTTTGTGAGGACTACATTCTTTTTGAAATATACCATGCGTCTGACATATAGTTGTGACTTTGTCCCTTGCTGAAAGTTAGTGGCTGAGATATCTAAATTCCATATGTGAGGACAAAGCCTTTCCTTAACATCAGACAGCAGGCTGAGCTATCCAGAGATTGGACCTCTCCTTGATTGGAGAGGTCAGCAGAGACCCCTTTATGTCTCCTTGTGAATCCTGCTTAGTCACCATTTCTCAAACATCAGCCATGCATAGTAATTATATTCAGAGCTTGTTTAAAATGTAAAGTTTTCTGCCTCACTCCTAGATTTGTTTGACCAGTACTGGAATGGGCCTTGCGAGTGTATTTTTGTCAAGTACCTCACATAATTCATGCTAAAGACCAGAGAACCACACTTTGAGAAATACTGTGCTGAGGTTTTGACACTCATTGTTTTGAGCTGTTGGGGGTAGTTAGTGATTAGTTTGCTGAGAGGGCTCTGACTGTTGTAGGAGATGCTATTGTCTTGTTTGTTATTTCATAACTGTTGGGCAACTGCTTTTTGTAATGAAAGTAATCCTTATATTTGTGTAGTGCTTTTATAATCTCATATTTACCAGGAGACCTCTTGTTAGATGAGTATAAAAATGTTTACCAGTAAGCAAAAATGGCTTATGCAGGTAAGAAAATGACAAAGGAAGAACTGGAACTTGTGTTTTGGGCCATCGATTGAGTCATTCTTTTTATTATATTGCATATACTGTGAGTTTAGCCAGCTTTCCATTCTCAAGTCCAACTGCTGGTTTATTGAACCACTTTTTATTTGTTTATTCACTGAAGGGCATTTTTATAAGTACACGTTGCATAGTTCTATATTATTAGCTTAGATTTACATTGAATTTAATTTATGAAAAGATATTCATGTGTTTATACATTACTTTTTTCTCTCAGCTTAGATCATTCTAGTAACTTGTGTTGCCTCTTCCATTTTCCCCTTTCCTATACTTGTGTTAACGTATCAAGCCCAGACTTTGTGTTCTTTCCTCTATTACTTCTTCTAAAAGATTAATCAAACTTTGGAATCGTTTGTTTTTTTGTGTATGTTCATTTGCTAATGTAAAGAAATTTGAGTTTTTAAAATCTATAATTACTTAACGAAGGATTTACTAAGCAGATTAATTAATGTAGTGTGTGTATGGAGGGGGAATGTTTCATCCAGCCAAAATTATTTGTTCTTCTAGATCTTTATATGTAAAACTGTCTTTAATACAAATGATTCCTATATTGCTAAAAGTACCCTAAAGAAAATGGTACACTATTTGGTCTCTAAGTAGTGTATTGAGAGATACTTTGATTTCTGGACTTACTTGCTCAAGACTTTAATGTGTGTTTTCTCATACTTTGTCTTAAGGAGTGGAGGTAAGTCATTTCAGCCTTGAGAATTTGAAAATTTAGGAAGAAGGAAAGGGGAACCCAGTTTTGTTTTTTTTATTTGGCTGCACCATGCATAACGTGGGATCTTAATTCCCTGACCAGGGATCCAACCCATGCCCCCTGCATTTGAAGTGCAGAGTCCCAACTGCTGGACTTCCAGGGAAATCCCTCGGGGGCCTAATTTTTATATTTTGAAAGTAGCATTGATGGTTATATCTTTGGACATGTTGAGTTTAAGGTGATAGGATATCCCAGGCTTAGCTCTTGTATAATTAAGTTAGCAGAGACACAGACCTAAACCTTGGCCAGGGGATTAGGACTGGTATTTATTTAGATCTGAGCAAGATCAGTGTAGAAGTGATAGTAGAGAAAGGAAATAGAGGTAAGGACTGAATTCTTTGGTGGAAATGCAAAGTTAATCAAGGCAAGAGGAGAGTTGCGATAATGGGATGGTACAGTCAGTGGAAGCCAGTTTTAAAGGACAGGCAGAGGCCAGATTTTTGGAGTTTCTTATTGTATTTGAAAAACTGCTTTTTTGGTGTATGTAATGGGGGAGGGACATTATTTTCATAGCAGAGAAATGGCACCATGAAACTGTAGAGGAGTGACTGAAACTAGGGGACTATGTAGAAAGGCATCTTTCAAAATTTAGCTCAATGCCAACTTTTCTAAGAAGCCTTCCCTTTTATCTTCTCTGAATAAACTACTTAACTCCTCTATATTTCATATTTACTTTATTGTTGGTTTTATATTGTACTTGTCACCAGTTCTTCTAGACCTTAATATGCTTTTGGCATCCTTTATGGCAGTGTCACACATAGCAGCTGCTTAATAAGTGTTGAATCAGACTTGAAGAGCAGATTTTAATAAAGGATTTTTAACAGTTTTAATGAGGCTATGTATGTAAGCATCATCACCTTAAAGTATGCAATTCATTGGTTTTTACTATATGTACAGAGTTGTGCTGCCATCCATCACCATAATACAGTTAAAGAATACTTTCATCCCCTGCTGTCCCCCAAAAACCTTGAACATATCATACTAGGCCTAGATAGTCACTTGTCTACTTTCGATATGTTTGTTTATTAAAAAAGAAATGATCAACCCTTTATAATTGGTATTGTGAAAACTACAGATGTATTGTCCTACTTCCCAATGGAAAAGTGTATTTTAATACTTGTATTCCCCTGGAGGTTCCAGTTCTTCACATATTGTCTTCCAGTACAACTGTATCCAAGGCTAGAGAAAGCAGTGACAGCAAGAACCATTTGTGATCTTTGAAATATAATATTGGGCAGTATGATGAGATGAGAATGATAACCATTATCCTGGGAACCAAGAAAAAAAATTAAGATGGCAGATACTAGATTTTTAACAAGTTACCTGTGAACAAGAAAATAGGGTGATCTTGTCTTGCTATGTACCAACAATGCTGGCTGTTTTCAGTTTCTTGTGAATAACAAAGCTTAGTGTGTACTCCTAACCACTACCCACCTCTTTACCTGGCCATCTTCTGTTTATGCTTCAAGAATCAACTTGTTCATCAAAAGGTTTTCCCTAATGCTTCCCTCTAAAAAATTGATTGGGTCCCCATAATTTGTACCTTTCACCATCAGTTTCTTTTTCATCATTTGCCTACACAGACTGGTACAAACTAAGAGAGCAAAAATTACTTGGTTTGTCTTGTTAGCCACCATAAATGTTGAAAGGGTAAATGAACAGGAACTTTACTAGTAGGTAGTACCAAGTATCAAGGCACATCTGTTTGTGTTTTTTAAAATTTGCGTGTTTTAAAGCAGAGGGCAAGGAACAGGAAGACTGAGAAATGGAAATCTTACCGCATAAATTCAAAGATCTAAGGGGTCATATTGTCAGCAGAGGGTTAGTAGTATCAGGTAAGAGGGTTAGGATGAAGAAGGAAAATGAATCATCTTAGTTGACATTGTTATTGGCTGACTGAAACGCACTGCACAAGTTTTAGATCTTAATCTACGGTCTGTTTACCTTAAAAATATGTTTAGAGGGGCTTCCCTGGTGGCTCAGTGGTAAAGAATCTGCCTGCCAACACAGGAGACATGAGTTCGATCCCTGATCTGGGAAGATCCCACATGCCGCAGAGCAGCTAAGCCCCAGCACCACAGCTACTGAACCTGTGCTCTAGAGCCTAGGAGCTGCAACTACTGAAGCCTGGGTATCCTAGAGCCCGCGCTCTGAGAGTAGCCCCTGTTCACAACTAGAGAAAAGCCTGCACACAGTAACAAAGACCCAAGACCACCAGAAATTTAAAAAAAAAAAATTTAGAGCAGGGTTCTTAACTTGGTTCAGGGATATCCCTTCTTCCCTTCAAGAAGTCAGTGAGTTGGATGAAAAAAATTCCAAAGTTTATTTTCAAGTGCCTCACTAGTTTGGACAGTACCTGTGGCTTTGTTACCAATAGAAATCACAGATATTTTTGTGTCACATTGTTGCATGAATCTCATAATAGTCTTTATTCCCATCATACTTCAAAATTACACTACTAATTTGACCTGCCCCTATGTTTTATTATGTAGTGCTTTAATAAAGAGCATGTATTTTCCTATGTTATTTTAAAGTAATTTTATGGTAACTGAATCACTCTAAAATTAGTTTCCTTTATAATGCTACATATTATGCTTTTAAAATACTGAGATCAATAGGCCTCATTAGACAGTCAAAGGTTGTGTGGGGGGAGGGGTGAAGTCCATGACAACAAAAAGAGATTTAGAACTCTTGATGCAGAACTAGTGACTCCAACTCCCACCCGCCCACACATAACTTCTTTGAGCAAGTTCTTGGTGAAAGTGGAAGTCGCTCAGTCGTATCTGACTCTTGTGACCCCACAGACTATACAGTCCATGGAATTCTACAGGCCAGAATATTGGAGCCAGTAGCTGCTCTTTTCTCCAGGGGTTCTTCCCAACCCAGGGATTGAACCCAGGCCTCCCACGTTGCAGGCAGATTCTTTACCTGCTGACCCACCAGGGAAACCCAAGAATACTGAAGTGGGTAGCCTCTTTCTTCTCCAGTGGATCTTCCCAACCCAGGAATGGAACCGGGGTCTCCTGCATTGCAGGCCAATTCTTTACTAACTGAGCTACGAGGGAAGCCCAAGTTCTTGGTCATTGTGGCTAAATAAAAAACATTTGTTTGATGCAGGATTGGTCATTATTAAATTTTAGATGTCTTGTATTCAAAGTAAAATGAAAGCCACTAATCTAAGGAACAAATAAGGGCAGAGAAGCTTTTGGAGAATGATAGTTACACAGCAGTCTTGTGTACCAAGTTAATAGAAAATCAGGAGATGCCCCACATTTAGTCCTGTGTCTGGTTCTCGTTCAGAAAGGCTGAAGAGTTACCATGAATCAAAAATATAGTCAAACTGGTGCATTATGGTTCTGTTTTTGTGATGAAAAATGCCATTAGTAAAATAGAGCATTATAAATACTAACAGTTTTAGGTTAAAGGAGTTAGTGTCTTAAGACTGAAGTTCATAGATGGTTCTACCTTTCAATCAACTATTGAATGTAGTAGTAGGAGAACTGGTAACTCTTGAGACTCAGGGATTTAAATTGAGAATTGAGGGCAGCCTCCTGTTGGATTCTGGTAATTTAGGAGGACAGAGTTAGTAGGAAGTGCCTTTCTTAACTGTTGTAAATGAATTGTTAATCCCAATGCACACACACCAAAAACAAAACATGGAAGAAAAGAAGGCAGACAGGCATAATTACATGAGAAGCAAGAAGGAAGATACAGGAAAGGATGCACAAGAATTGCCTGTAGGTAATTTTTTTGGCCCATGGTGATTTGGGTGCTATTGAAGGATAGGAAGAAGAGCTGTCTATAATTCTTTATAATACTATGAAAGGCAAAATTTAATATATAGGAACATTGAAAGAAATTCAGACATGAGAATAGGGTGATTGGAACTGTTAGCAGTAACAACCTAAAGAGGGAATTCGAGCTTGTTTACTTAGAGTTGAGTGAGATTGTACTAGACAAGGTCCTTAACGTCTACCCTCATAAGAAGGAAGGTAAAGATTGGATGATGATGAGTTGGTAAGAGACTGAGTTTGAGATACAGTGTCTTGAGAATGTAGATGCTATGAAAATTGGTGTGTTATAGCACTGATTCAGTGTTTATACTTTCAGTTGTCCAGTGAGGACTCTGATTTGATAATCTAAAGATGGGAAGATAAATGGTATAGGAAAAGACATTTCCCTGTTAAGACTGTCACTTTATAGTCAGTTCAGTCACTCAGTTGTGTCTGACTCTGCAACCTCATGGACTACAGCACGCCAGGCTTCCCTGTCCATCACCAACTCCTGGAGCTTACTCAAACTCATGTCCTTCAAGACGATGATGCCATCCAACCATCTCATCCTCTGTCATCCCCTTCTCCTGCCTTCAATCTTTCCCAGCATCAGGGTCTTTTCAAATGAGTCAGTTCTTCACATCAGGTGGCCAAAGTATTGGAGTTTCAACTTCAGTATCAGTCCTTCCAATGAATATTCAGGACTGATTTCCTTTAGGATGGACTGGTTGGATCTCCTTGCAGTCCAAGAGACTCTCAAGAGTCTACTTCAACACCACAGTTCAAAAGCATCAATTCTTTGGTGCTCAGCTTTCCTTATGGTTCAACTCTCACATCCATACATGACTACTGGAAAAACCATGGCTTTCACTAGATGGACCTTTGTTGGCAAAATAATGTCTCTGCTTTTTATATGCTGTCTAGGTTGGTCATAGTTTTTCTTCCAAGGAGCAAGTGTCTTTTAGTTTCATGGCTGCAATCACCATCTGCAGTGATTTTGGAGCCCAAGAAAATAAAGTTTCTCACTGTTTCCATTGTTTCCCCATCTATTTGCCATGAAGTGATGGGACCAGATGCCATGATCTTAATTTTCTGAATGTTGAGTTTTAAGCCAACTTTTTCACTCTCCTCTTTCACTTTAGTTCTTCTTTACTGTCTGCCATAAGGTTGGTGTCATCTGCATATCTGAGGTTATTGATATTTCTCCCGGCAATCTTGATTCCAGCTTGTGTTTCATCCAGCCCGGCATTTTGTATGATATACTCTGCATATAAGTTAAATAAGCAGGGTGACAATATACAGCCTTAATGTACTCCTTTCCAAATTTGGAACCAGTCCATTGTTCCATGTCCAGTTCTAACTGTTGTTTCTTGACCTGCTTACAGATTTCTCAGGAGGCAGGTTAGGTGCTCTGGTATTCCCATCTCTTTAAGAATTTTCCATAGTTTATTGTGATCCACACAGGCAAAGGCTTTGGCATAGTCAATAAAGCAGAAGTAGATGTTTTTCTGGAACTGTCTTTTTCGATGATCCAGCAGATGTTGGCAGTTTGATCTCTGGTTCCTCTGCCTTTTCTAAATTCAGCTTGACCATCTGGTATTTCACAGTTCACGTAGTGTTGAAGCCTGGCTTGGAGAATTTTGAGCATTACTTTGCTAGCATGAGATCAGTTCAGTTCAGTCGCTCAGTTGTGTCTGACCCTTTGTGACCCCATGAACCTCAGCACGCCAGGCCTCCCTGTCCATCACCAACTCTCAGAATCCACCCAAACCCACGTCCATTGAGTTGGTGATGCCATCCAACCATCTCATCTTCTGTCGTCCCCCTCTTCCTCCTGCCCTCAATCTTTCCCAGCATCAGGGTCTCTTCCAGTGAGTCAGCTCTTTGCATCAGGTGGCCAAAGTATTGGCGTTTCAGCTTCACCATCAATCCCCCAATGAATACCCAGGACTGATCTCCTTTAAGATGGACTGGTTGGAGCTCCTTGCTGTCCAAGGGACTCTCAAGAGTCTTCTCCAACACCACAGTTCAAAAGCATCAATTCTTTGGCTCTCAGCTTTCTTTGTAGTCCAACTGTCACATCCATACATGACCACAGGAAAAACCATAGCCTTGACTAGACGGAGTTGGCAAAGTAATGTCTCTGCTTTTTAATACGCTGTCTCGGTTGGTCATAACTTTCCTTCCAAGGAGTAAGTGTGTTCTTATTTCATGGCTGCAATCACCATCTGCAGTGATTCTGGAGCCCAGAAAAATAAAGCTAGCATGAGAGAAGATTGCAATTATGCAGTAGTTTGAGCATTCTTTGGCATTGCCTTTCTTTGGGATTGGAATGAAAACTGACCTTTTCCAGTCCTGTGGCCACTGCTGAGTTTTCCAAATTTGCTGGCATATTGAGTGCAGCACTTTCACAGCATCATCTTTCAGGATTTGAAATAGCTCAACTGGGATTCCATCACCTCCACCAGCTTTGTTCGTGGGGATGCTTCCCAAGGCCCACTTTACTTATTATTTGTTTTCTTTGAGTCAAAGATGAGTAGATGCTTCCTGGTGACGTTACACTTTTAGTACAGGGAGTATTTTTTTTTATTATTCCTTGCTTTGTTTTTCTCATCTGCCACGTCAGGTGTGCCCTAGCTTCTTAAAACCTCTAATACAGTTTTTTATTCTTTAATTCAGCAAATGTTACTATTTCCTGCTTGTAAGGCATTGTGCTGGATGCTGAAAATACAGAGTTGTGAACAAGACATAAAATGGCTTTTCCTATTACATTAGGACTCTCTAAAGGAATTGAACTGATGAGTCTTATATACAGGCATATCTCAAAGTTATTACAGGTTCAGTTCCAGAACACCACAAAAAAGCAAAGTCACACACGTTTTTTGGCAAGTATGTGTATTAATTTTGAAATACCTTAGTGCCGAAATACCTTAGTAGCCTGTCATCTGAGCTTTGGCAAGTGGTAATTCTTTGCAATAATAGCATCAAAATTAAGATCATTGATTACCACAACGATATAATAATAACAAAAATATCAAAATAATGAAAATGTGACGGACACAAAGTGAGCACGTACTGTTGGAAAAGTGGCGCCAGTGGATTTGATCAAGACAGGGTTGCCACAAACCTTCAGTTTGTTTAAAAAAAAAAAAAAGTGATACCTGCAAAGAACAATAAAGAAAGATATGCTTGTATTATAGATAGAGTTTTATTATGAGTGATTGGGTTACACAATCATGGAGGCCAAGAGGTCCTGGGACCTGTGTTCTCTATGAGCTGGAGGCCCAGGAAAATCAGTAGTGCATTTCTGCTTCAAGCCTGAAGGCCTGAGAGCCAGGGCAACCAAAGATTTAAGTCCCAGGTTGAGTCCCAAGATCTGAAAACCAGGAGCATGGATGTCTGAGAGCAGAAGGTGATTATTTCGGTGCTAGCAGAGAGGGAATTTTCTCTTCCTCTGCCTTTTGTTCTGTTCAGGTACTCCACTTTAGGGAGAGTGATCTTTACTTAGCCTGTCATTCTGATGCTAATCTCTTCTGGAGGCAACTTCACAGACACCCCAAAATAATGTTTTACAAGCTATTCCAGAATCCCTTAGCCCAATAAGGTTGACACATAAAATTAACCATCACACTAATCAAGCCATAAGAGAAAGCCTATGTTAAACAAATGTTCCTTTTTCTGTTGTTATTGTTGTAGTTATAGGGATGGAACATATTTAGGTGCTTTAATCTCAACTGAGTATTTATGATGATTACACTGATTTACTATTATTGGAAGTCGTTCGGTCTCACAGCAATATTTAAAATATTTCATTTCATTCTTTTTTAAGATACTTCTATTTTTGTAGAGATTTATTAGGGAAAAGAAAGAAACCCTTAGCTCCAGATCTTCTAATTGGTCTTCATGTCATTGTCATTCCTTTTACTCCCTAGGTTCCATATTGCATACTGATACCAAGGCCAGCTTTTAATATTAACTAATTATATTAGGTCCTAGACATACCTTACTGATATTTTCCCAGTTATCTATAAAATTTAAAACACATTAGCCTGGCATTCAAGAGTCTATAATATAGCTCCAAACTGTCAGTCACCTTGATTCTCCCCTTTATACGAACCTGTGTCTATTCTTGCCACCTGCCTAAGACATCCTTTTCTACCTTCCCTATCGAAATATTATCCCTCCTTCAGGATCTGACTGGTAATAGACCATTTTCACTAGGTTTCTTTCTTTGGACAGATGTAGTTCAACCCATTGATTTTCTTTCTTTTTCTTTTTTGCTTTTCTGAATTCTGTTAGCATATTTTTGGTCAGCCCCAGTGACTTGTACACGTGTCATCTTAGGTTTGTGCTTTTTACATGTGTCTTAATTTTTTAGCTAGAGTTACTTTGGATAGGGGTTTAGAAGAACAAGATGAGATCAGAGATGGACCTTGCCTTCTGCTAGAATTTTCTTCAGACCTTAAGGTACCTTTTTTAATGCTCTCAGTAAGTAATGATAATTTTTTTGAATTACAGACTCATTCTTTGGCCTGTTTCCTTGATTGATCAGGCAACACTGAGTCTAAAGACATTTGAAACCGAAAACGAGACCTTGTACTTTTGTTTTTACTTTCATCCATTAAATTATTTGATTCTTCTGTATGTTTTGAAACTAAATAAGGTCCAAATCAAACCAGTTGTTTTTTTTTTATCTCATAAATTGTCAGAGTTACCTACAATGTGCACATCACCATAGTGTGACGTGAAAGTGAAGGTGTCGTTCGCTCAATGTCCAACTCGTTGCCACCCCATGGACTGTAGCCTTCCAGGCTCCTCTCTCCATGGAATTTTCTAGGCAAGAATACTAAAGAATACCCCTTCTCCAAGGGATCTTCCCCACTCAGGGGTCAAACCCAGGTCTTCTGCATTGCAGGCAGATTCTTTTCCCTCTGAGCCACCAGAGGGAAAAGAATCTGCCTGCAATGCATGTACTTCGTAACAGCACATTGTTACATACTTTAAAAATGTCTAAAGCTAGAACCTTGAGTTTCTGGTTGAAGGCAGAAACAGGAGTGAGGCTTTCACTTTGGTGTATTTCAAGTAGTCTGCAAATTTAAATGATCTCAGAGAATCAGGTTAGTGCTTGCTCATTACTCAGGTTCTGTGAAGACTGATAAAAAACAAACAGTAAGCCCTATGTTACCAGGTGGAGAGAGAGAGAAGCACCAAAGTAACAGTACCTGAATATTTGTACTGTCAAGGGGTTAGATCTTGGATTCAAGCACTAGTCAGTGGCTATGCGAATTCTGTGAAATGGGAGATCTGTGTGAGACAAGCTATTTAAGGAAGATTTCTCTGACAGCTGGATATTAGCATGTTGCAATTGAAAATGGAGAGTTAGAAGCTCTCAGAATAAAAGGAAAACGTGGAGGTGAAGGTAGAAACTGAGTGAGTATGATTTGGGTAAGAAGACTTCTGGCGCCTAATCTGTGTATAATCAGGTCTGGCTGGATTGCACATGTGGAAGACACAGATGGGGAGGCTGTGAGGTTTTAGATTTAGAGGAATTAGTTATATATTCCTCCAGGTTTCTCTGTCCATGGGATTTTCCCAGCAAAAATACTGGAGTGGGTTGCCATTTTCTCCTTAGGGGGGCCCAAGTCTCCTCCATCTCCTTTATTGCAGGTAGATTCTTAACTGCTGAACCAGCAGGGCTTAAACTCATACACGTAAAACAAGAAAAAAAAAATATCTGATGACTTGATTTTTTTTAAAAAGTATATTTCTAAATTCATCTGATTTTTCCTTGTTTCTGATTATTCTGAGAGTATTCTGTTAAAGGCCTACTTTGCATGTGACTTCTCAAAAAGTGCTTTATGAAATTAGGTGATTACATGGCCATGTGAAGTATGAATTTATGCCTTTGACATGTCAGGTTTGTAGTTTGAGTTGGATGCTTGTAAAATTTACTTTATTGTAATTTTGTTAGGGAGCTGTTGTACAAATTTGTTGATATACTTGTGAGGTGTCTTATGAGAGTGATTTGTGCTTTCTCTTTTGCCTTTGACGTTTAGTGACTTACCCTCACTTCCTTAGCATTTTCTATACTTTGTATTCTTGATTAGAGTCATTTCTTTTTCTTTAAAACCTAGCTAAATTAGATAAATCTGCCATAATTCTTAGTATTGGATATTTATAGTGTTAAGAATTGGTTTTGAAGTTCCTAATAGCTTCCCAGCACAGATTTGCCTCTGCAATTAAGTACAGAAAAGGATTAAAAAAGAGAAAATAGAGGAATCAGGAAAGGAGAACATAACCATATTTCATTTTGTTCATCACTTATCTTTCAATATTATTATTTGTTTTGTTTTACCCATCTCTTCCCACCTCCACCCCTATCCCTCACCCTCCAAAAACCCACCACTGTGACCTTTTTTGTGTGTGAGAGAGTTTTTCTTCAAAGTAAATGTTGGAATTGGTGTGAAGAGTGTTGAATTCTTGTATGGAAACCAAAGGATTGAAACGAGAGAATTAGAGAAGGTTTGAACACGGTTTTAGATATAATCTCAGACATTAGCAGATTGGCCCTTCTGTTGCTTTTCTTAGGCTAGTGGGCACAATCTCTGTACGGTTAAAAAAAAAAAACTCTTTGCCACCCAGGCTATCTTTTTCAGCAAAAACATGTGAAAATGAATTCCTCTTTGTGTGTTTGATGGTAGTTATTCATGTTTCCTATTTGCAAAGTAGTTCTCAGGAACAGGTGAAACAAAAGTGTAGGAAACAATATGTGCAAAAAGTCTAGTCCCCTTGTGGTCTTTCACATAAAATTCCAGGGATAGTATTCATTGGACCTGAATGTGGGACCACACATACATAGGACATCAAGGAGATCAAACCAATCAGTGCTAATCCTAAATCAAACCGTCTAGTCAAAGCTATGGTTTTTCCAGTGGTCATGTATGGATGTGAGAGTTGGACTATAAAGAAAGCTGAGCACTGAAGAATTGATGCTTTTGAACTGTGGTGTTGGAGAAGACCCTTGAGAGTCCCTTGGACTGCAAGAGATCCAACCAGTACATCTTAAAGGAGATCAGTCCTGGGTGTTCATTGGAAGGACTGATGTTGAAGCTGAAACTCCAGTACTTTGGCCACCTGATGTGAAGAACTGACTCATTTGAAAAGACCCTGATGCTGGGAAAGATTGAAGGCAGGAGGAGAAGGGGACGACAGAGGATGAGATGGTTGGATGGCATCACCGACTCAATGGACATGAGTTTGAGCAAGCTCTGGGAGATGGTGAAGGACAGGAAAGCCTAGCATGCTGCAGGCTGTGGGGTCACAAAGAGTCGGACATGATTGGGAAACTGAATAACAACAAAAACACTAAAAGTTTTTTAAAACAGATTTTTTTAAAGCATTTTTTCCCTGCTTTGAATATTTTTAAAACACACAAACTTTTCAAATGGTAAATCCAGGTATAGTTTCTTATTATGAGTTATTAAAGACTCACTTCAGTCCAGGTTTAAAATAGCTTCCTCTTTGTTTGTTTACATTTTAAATAAAAGCCACTTTTTTTTCCAAGCTGGTTTTTTTTTTTTTTGCCTGCACTATGCAGCGTGTGGGATCTTTAGTTCCCTGACCAGGGATCAAACCCATGCCTCCTATAGTAGAAGCAAGAAGTCCCAACCAACCATGGATTGCCCGGGAATTCCCTCAAGCAAAATTCATAATTTAGCTAAGTTTAAAATAAAAATGATAGTGCATATTTTTCAGAAACTACCGTTATCTGACCTAGAGACGTACAGAAAGTTGCAATCACTTACTGCATTGATTCCTAGTCCTTGGATTCTCTGAAATTAGCAGTTGATATTCCTAGAGTTATTGGGGATAAATGTATATCCACAGAAATATAGCAATGGATAATTAAAGCATGATCCTTCCAATAAAAAGTGAATGTCATCCTTGTGGTAATAGGATTATTTTCTGTAATCAGGAACTAAGCAAAAATATGACTCCTTATAAATAGAACTTGGTAGGAAGTGGAACAGGAGTTATAATTGGAATGACTGATAAAAATCTCCTTATTTTTTCAATTAAAAAGTAAGACCAGGTGAGGTTTAGAAATTTGCCCAAGGTTACAGGAATTAATGGTGAATGGATAGAGAATTCACCTGCCCTGCTTAAAAAGTGTTATTAAGGCTGCCACCCAAGTACTAACTTAATGGGACAGTGGGTTGCTTGACAGAAAAAAATGTCTTTATACGTTATTTTGTGTTGGGCAATGTAGTCAGTAAGTGGGGGCATCAGCTAAATAGAGGAAAACAACCTTAAATAAAAACCTAGAGGGAAACTATCTTACAGTTTTAAAATTTGGTGATGTTCAGTGATAATCAGCTTTTTATAATGCCTTCCTCTTTCCCTCTTTGTTAGGTGGTATGGTCAGGAAAAAGACTATAACGTGCTAGTTATGGATCTTCTTGGACCCAGCCTTGAAGACCTCTTCAATTTCTGTTCAAGAAGGTTCACAATGAAAACTGTACTTATGTTAGCTGACCAGGTATGTGAAACTTTTATGAGGATAAAAGCTAAAAAATACTACTGTTTAGTACTACTTAACTATAATTTCAGTGTAGAAACCAGAGTATTATAATCCTGTATAATCCTTGGGTTAAAAAGTATAGTCATTCAAGTTTGTTACTCTAATAAGTCTTGTAGATGTTTTCCTGTGGTATAAGACAAAAATGAATTATACCGGTTTATTATTCACTTATAGACTAACAGTTTTCAAGCTACTCCCATCATATATTTGTTTTTGTGTTGACTATAACAGGTTTCTTTGTAGCATTTTGTTTGAAGAAAGGATTTGGGAGTGTTTGTGTGTGTGCAAATATAAATAAAGTATATATTGAAATTTTGATTAAGCAAATTGAATGGTATTATGTGTTGAACCCTTATGAAAGGTGTATTTTTGAGAAAAATAATAAGGTACTGAAGTAATTTAATGAACAGTTTTTGACCAAGTAGATGCTTCTTATAGGATTCTCAGCTATTGGTAATATTTAAGCAAAACCATGGAAATTTTTATGTCATGAATTAGATTTATGCTTGATTGAGGTTAGATGAAATTGAAATTTAAAGCCCAAGGCTAGATTTTTTGTTTTTATTTTTTGTTTTTAGCTAAGGGTAATTTAAAAAAAGAAAACCAGTTTTAAAGAATTTTAAGATGGGAGAATGGGGTCAGGAACAGACCTTGAGGAAACAGATATTATGGTCAAAGACAACAGGTAAATGTCAAGGACCTTGCATAAAACATGACTTCTTAATATGCTTTAACTGACATGTGAGCGAATCTTAATAAAAGAGTTTGTATTCTGTAGGCTCAGTAATACGTAGGCATACATGCAGTGAACATTTATTCAGGGTCTGCCACTGTAAAGGAGATCAGTCCTGGGTGTTCATTGGAAGGACTGATGTTCAAGCTGTAACTCCAGTACTTTGGCTGCCTGATGCAAAGGGCTGACTCATTTGAAAAGACTCTGATGCTGGGAAAGATTGAGGGCAATAGCAGAAGGGGACGACAGAGGATGAGGTGGTTGGATGGCATCACTGACTCGATGGACATGGGTTTGGGTGGACTCTGGGAGTTGGTGATGGACAGGGAGACCTGGCGTGCTGCAATTCATGGGGTCGCAAAGAGTCGGACACGACTGAGTGACTAAACTGAACTGTACTTAGCACTGGAGTGTACAAAAAATAAGAACTAGTTTCTTCCCTCTTGTAACATAGAGTTAGTGGAGAAAAATGGACGGGTTCTGTCATAAAAGTCTATATTGGATACTCTGGTAACATCAGAGAAATAATGTAATTTAGGGAAGGGGGTTGTAGGAAGGCATTTGTTTAACAAAGAACCAGCTGAGTCTTGCTCTGTAAGTGACAGGCGACACTTGAGTAGTCTGTAGTTTGTGCTGTTAATTTATCTTTTGCCTGACCTTCCCCCTGTGAGTTAATACTCATAGTTTAATAAGTATTACTTGGCTAGAACAAAGAATTTATGTGCTTGACTGGTAGAAAAAATGAGACAGATGTCTTGTTTTACTTATTTAATATATGAACTGCTGCTGTACCTAAGATGGTATTTGAACATTGTATACATCTACTTCCTTGAGTGTATAGTTTAAGCCAGAGATTACAATTTGCCTTCACAAGCCATCTTTGCCAAGGTAGAGGAATAAGAGTTAGAATTTATATCCTTGGTGATAAAAGCTCTAGAGAAAATGCAGGCAAGTAAAAATAGAATCCTGACGTACACTACTGAGAAGAGCAAAAACATATGGGCAGAAAGATAATGTTGGCATCCTTTGGACATGGAAAACATTTTCAAATACAACTTGTATTTTATGGAAAAGGTAGACATAATTGAAATTTAAACTATTATAGAAGAAAAAATTTAAATCTGTTTACATAACAAATGACTGATAAAAGATTGTCTGTTGTTTGCAAAGAATTCTTAAAAACTGACAAGAAAAGGACAAGCCAAAAAAATAATGGAAAAGTATGGATTGACAGTTCACAGTATAGTACTAAATCCAAAAGGTCAGTAAAAGTGAGCAGGTTTTTTAACTGTTGTGAAATTACAAGTGAAGTCAGTACCTGTGAAAATGGGCAAGATTTAGAAAAAACTGAGATAACTGCTAGTGGGGAAAAAACACTAGTGCTGAAAAAATGAGTTATAATCTATTTTGAAGGCAGTCAGTTTGCCTTCAAAGCAGCAATTCCACCTGCAGTGGTAGGGGAATTACAATCCATAGAAATAGAAGTGCTAGTAGATAAGGATATATAAGTATATTAGTGTTTATGGTGAGAAAATATTGGAAATAATGAGCATTAATACTGTGAGTTAGAATAATTGGGGAGTACTTCCATCTTTGCTGTAGAATATTTATCGCCATTAAAAAGAATGGTAAGACCATACCACTTGACTTGGCAGAATTTCCAGGAAATTAAGAAAAGCTTGTTATAATGCTATGTTTGTTAGTTTTGGGATATGATCATACAAATATGGAGAAAAATCATGGGAGAGTCGGAAAAGCATGCCAGAGAGGAAACCCAGCATGTATATGTCCCGTTTGTATAAAAGTTACATGCTTACTTGTATGGTACCAACTTCCAGAAATGTTTGGGATAGAATTAGTTAAAAACAAGTGAACAAAAAATAAAGTGAGTAGACTACTTCTATTTTAGTTTGAAGCAATAACAATGTATAACTTTATCTGTCAATTGGTCAACACCCCATACTCTGAAGCACATGTAAGTTTGTCGAGTAATACCAGGCTGTTTTTACACAGGTACCTCAAGGTGCATAGGTTTGATGTTTGCTTTTTATATATAGTTTTCAACAACTGAAACAATTCTAAATTTATTACTTTTGTAATTAAAACAAAGAAAAAAAACTAGTTCTTTCTATCAGGTTAGGTACTGTCATGTTATTCATATTGAAAGAATAAGTTCAAAGGAAACTGCTGGTTTATGCTTGTATATCCATTAGTCTGGAGGTAAATGCAGAGCCTGGTTGTCCTTTTTAATTTGTCTAGCATTGTCTTTTTGAACTCAAAATAAAGTTAATAAAGTATACTTGTGATCTGGAAAAATGATTGACATATTGAAATAATTGAGACACAATATGTTGCTTTCTTTTGTTTCTTAGTGCAAATCACTTAACTTGATTTTCTCTCCTCCCCTCTTTTTTTCCAGATGATCAGTAGAATCGAATATGTGCATACAAAGAATTTTATACACAGAGACATTAAACCAGATAACTTCCTAATGGGTATTGGGCGTCACTGTAATAAGGTTAGTCACATGTTCTTTGCATGAAGGAACAAAGAATAAAACTTCCAGGAATTGCTTTGATGAACTTTGGTGAACTTTTTAAGTCTTTTTAAAAGTCATAGTAAGTTGAATTTGCTATTGATAATTGTTTTAAAAGATTGTACTAGAAGGCTAATCCATTAACTTAGTAACTTGAAATAAATTCTCTCCAACTTAACCCAACCAAAGTTAGTTATTTTTATGGAAATATGAAATTCCAAGGGCTTTATAATGAAATGTAATTATCTATATTATTGTATCTATTTTTCATTCATTCGAATAGCAAACAAAAAAACCCATATACCATATACTTTTCTTCCTGAATGCTAAAAATGAGATTTTAACCTTTCTTTCTGAAGTGTGGGTTTTTGCAATATATGTGCTTGTGCCAGTGTGGGAACCACTCTCCCACCCATCTGTCACCATGGTGTTAACATTTGCTGACTGAGCAAGGTTGATAATGAGAATTCTTCAGTCCTTGGATTTGTGTATTCAAAAGGATAACTTTTGGACCTATTTCAAAAGTAGTTTGACAGTTTATTTGGGTGCCAAGTTGAGTGGGGTCTCTACCCCTCTTCTCTCCTGTTCAAAGGAAAGTGTAGACAAGTGAAATGAACTTTCATACAATGAAATTAGTGTTCATTGGGGGCCACAGAATGGTTGAACTTATGGGGTGATTGGGTTTTAACTAGTGACGCATGATTGCAGTTAGAAACTAATTGTGTTGACAATTTTCTGCAATGATTAGTTTTACTGAGTGAATTGCTTTTATTTTCAATTGTTGAGCTCGGGCAGACAGGCAGCATTGGCAATGCACTAAGCATGTTATGATCTGACGATCTGATAGAAATTCTCAACTTCAGGACAACTTGGGGTTTTTTTGTGTTTTTTGTTTTGTTTTGTTTTGTTTTTGGAAGGAACATTCTTATTTATTTTATTTAGTCATTAGGGAATGTTTGATGTTTTTAGGTCTAGCTATAAATGTTTACCTTTGTTTGCCTGTATGAATGCCAACTTGGAGCCATTACCATTAGAAGTGGTGTTAATTTGTTAATCCGTGAGACGTTAATGTTGGTCTGACCAGGTTTTAAGAATTTAATTTTATTTTTCTTGAAAGCTGAGCTTTAAATGATAGAAGGTGTGTAAGTCTGCATGTAACCTTTCGTGCCATTCCCAAATCGCATCTTTTTTCTTTTTTTTTTAATTATTATGTGGCTTCTCTCTTTGAAGCATCCAGGTTCTTGTTATTTTAAAACCTGGTAATTTACTTGAACTATTACTAGTTTTAATTTTGGCAGGCAGTTTTGTCAGAATGACCCTAATCTTTGACCATTTCCCAGCCTTTTCTTCCTGCTAAAGACCTTCTATCCTCATGTAATCCATGTTCTGCAAGTTGATGTTGCAGTACATGGTTTGTCTTAAACTTAATGATAGTCCAGATAATGTCTTTGCTTCCCCACCCTTCCCCAAATAGCTTATTAATCACTTAGTTGTGTTAGGAAATCCAGATTGCCCTTTTTATGATGTAAACCTTTTTAGAATCTTGTGTCCTCTTTTAGAGATATTAGAAGATTGTGAAATTGCTTTGCTGTTACACAGATTCAGTGAGACCCTAGGATTAGAAGTGCAGTGTTTTACCTAAGATTCTGAATGTTGTTCTTGAACATTTTAGGTTAGTGTTTGTTTATGTACTTGGTTTTTAGTGTTTTCTGTATTGTAGTTTGAAATATGCCAGTTGTATGAGACTGAATTCTTTGGTCAGCTTGTTGTAGTAGTTTTCTATTTGTGGGTAGAGTTGGGGGTGGGGGGGCATTTGAGGTTGATTTTTTAAATCAAATTTCTTATTTGGAAAATTGTTCTGAATTTGATATTTTAGGAGTAGTCACTCCAACCGTAGTGAATTTGCTCAACTCTTCCAGTAATCAGCCCTGCATGCTTATGAAAATAAATTTTAAGGTGACTAAATGCCTTCTACCTCTTCCTTACTGAAGATTTTTTTCCCCCTGTGCAATCTTTTTTTAGGGGAAGGGCAGATTGTGGTGCCAAAGATTGCAGATCCAAATTCCCTGTTTTGTATTAACAAATTAAAGAGCCAAATGTCACCATTGCTATCCCTGTTTCAGGCAGTGACACAATATAGTGGCATTAAAAACCTGAGTACTTTCCAGAATTCAAATGTTCTTAAGCATGTGATTCTTATTTGGAAAACTGAGAAGCTACAGTGCTTGGTGGAAGAAGGATGGCATTTGGCTACCCTGTTCTTTCTCTAATGCCTCGGTGTTGCCTGTCTGCGCCGGCCATTGTTGCAATGTAAGCAATACTGTTTGATGCACTGCCACCTCTATTGCTGTTTAGTGTTTAGAATCTCCAGTGGGGAAGAGGAAAAGAAGCATGACTGTTAGTACTTCTCAGGACCCATCTTTCTCAGGATTAAACCAGGTCTGAAACTGTCTCCTATTCCAACCTCAATCCCAAATTCATGTGCTTTTCTTTCTTATTGTTTGATTATTTTTGTTTGTTTTAATTCTGGAGAATATAGATCTTGCTCAAGCACCTCTTACGTTGGCATTATTCAGACATACTTGGCAAACATATAACATTACTGAGATACTTCTCTATGGCTTTTGCTTAAAGCTTGTAAAACTTAGAGAAAACCTAAATGAAAACAGGATTATGTTTATTTCTAACATCCACAAGAGGAGATATATTGGTCTAACATTGATATTGTTTAGCTAATGGTAGATTTGAGATAGACTGTTCAATTTTTAAAAAGTAATTTAGAGTTGCATCACTGCTGAATGTTGATATTCTGCCTCAACTCTTCCCTTTCCCTAATGAACTTTAGGAGTTAAGTGTAAATCAGATTTCAGATCTAGTTTTTTTTTTAGAATCGATTGCTGCTTCAGTATGAGAATTCTCTCATCTTCAACCAAGTAGCATAAAATGCTTAAAGAGCATTATATGCTCTGGAACTAGAATGCACTGCATTCCAATGATAACATAATTGATATCAATTATCATTAATAACACATAAATAAGATAAACAGATGTATAACCTAATGATTTGTGTTTGGCAGGCTAGGTAAAACACTCAATTTTTCTAAAAAAAATTTTAATGTAAGGAAACTTTTCACTTAACTCTTCATTTACTATTGAGAAGCTGGCTTTATTTACTGTATGAATTTTCACATAAACAAGGGAAAATAAATTTTTAAAAAATCAGCACCACTTAGGTACTTAATCTTTTGAAGCTCCTGAATGAATGAATCTTTATCAGTAGTATACACTGAGAAGTAAGTGTTGACATAAGTATCAAAAAAGGAAAAAATTTGCATTTGATGTGTGAGCATACTTTGTAATTTATTAAACACATGTATCATCTGGGCAGTCATTTAATCCTCCAAACTGCCCAGCTTTATGTCAGGAACTATGTTCTCCTGCTGTTAAAAAGGTTTTAGAAATTAGATTTTATTATTATTCACAAAGAAATAACCAACTGTGGTAATTAGATCTTGACTGGGCAGAGAGAGAATGGTGGGTAATTAGGTACATTGTAAGGAAACTTTACTGCCCTATTTTTTCTTATCCATATACATTGACACATTTTACTCATATCTTGCAGCATAATTAATTATAGGTTTTCTGGGTTATAAGGAAAAGTGTTCCTGTGAATTCTTGAAAGGGCAAGGAAATGCGACTGCTGATGAAGAGAAAAATGGTTGAAATACCAAAACCTGAAATTGGCAGTAGTATTTCTGAAGAAAATAATACCTCTGCTAAATGAGTTATCCCAGTATACCCAACATTAACTCATTTCCACATGCCTTTGAAGAATATGCTGCTTTCTTTAAAACAGGCACAAATTTTTGAACATGTAGTTTAAAAATCCACAAAAAGGCAGCTTGATCACCAGAGTTTAGATATCTCCTTTGTATATGCAGACCTATAAAAATACATTATTTTATGACATTGGATATTGACTTTTCCTTGTTCGGTTTTACATATCTGCGGCTATTTTGGTTGTATCCCTGGTATCACATGGTTTCATGTAAACATTTCCCATTTATGTATGTTTTTATTTGTTTTAAATTCGATGCATGGAGAGCTACTAAAGAAGCATGCATGAATAGGTACCATTAGATAATGAAATATCAAGAGATTTAATCTTTTAAAATTTTAAGTAGTTTTCAGTTGCTCTTCAAAAGGAATACCTGTTTATCAGTGACATTATTTTCCCTGACTTATTTTCAGTTTTTATAGGAGGAGAAAATTTTAAATTCATTTGCTTTGTAATTTACTTTGATACTAAGACTGAGATACTTAAGACAGTGTTTCATTTCTGTTTCCTTGATAAGTTAGATTTTGGCCTTTAGAGTTGTGGAAGGAAAACTTCAAGAGTCTTCTAGTTAAGAAAGTGGTTATTGAGTTGCACATGAAGCTATTGAATCTAGACATGAATGTAACTGGCAGACTTAAACCTATCAAGAATTGGTTATTGTTTTTTCCTCCATTTTGGAGTACTAAAGAAAGCAGTCTCAGAAGATAGTCCTTGGAAGAAAGTGTCCTAATCACTTTTTATTCATAACTTACATAATTCTTAGAGATAGTTTTTAAATGCTATGAAAGTGGATGTCCTTTTGTGTTTTTCCTCTGTTTTTTTTTTTTTTTCGGTGTGAATCTGTAGAACTTAGTCATGGATTCTGTTTTGCTTAACAGAAGTATATATTGCTCATTTTAATATTTGAGTACTGAGCCAGTTTTCATATCAAAAGAAACTTAAAGCTCATACTTTAAGTCTCTTATTTCTCTTAGCGATTTATTGCATTAACTTCTCTGTTACTATTTTATAGTAACTCAGTTGTTCAGTCATTTAATCATAGTAAAGAACTTTCATTATTATCTGTATTTAATAATTTAATCTTTATTCTTTGTAATAGACTAGATGTTAACATGGTTACAGAAGCACAAATCTCAGTCTTTCCTAGCCAGTTTCCTTGCCTCTAACTGAGGCTAGATTATAGTGCCTGCCTGCAATAAGTATTTTTTCATCTTTCTAAAAGAAATACTTGGTGGTATCTTTTCCACTTAAATCAATAACTTGCTTTATTTTTTGAGGCAGACCCTAACAGACTAGGTGATCATGTTTCCCAGTACATCATACACTGTAAACTGTAGCAGAAGGGGCCCAATGTCAGCCTAATAGGAAGAAAAAGTACAAAATTGAAGTATAACTAGAAAAGAATAGTGTAGGGCCACATAGTATAAGAGCACATAGATCTGCTTTGCTTAATAAATTTTGTAGGCATAACTTTAAATAAGTGATTTTATGGTAAAGGCTGAATAAAATTTTTAGTTAAGATTATTTTGGTTTAGAAGGTAGGTAAATATGAACATATTTTGGGTTTTTTCCCCTAAAATACTTTTGCTTTTTTTGTTCTTCTTATAAAAGTTTTAATCATGGAGAATAAACCTAAATTATTTCAAAAAATTAGCTACATTATAAATGAACATCTTATTCCCTGAGTATCATATAAACGAAATAGCACTAAAGGTTATCTTGTTTTGAAATACTATTAATACTTTGGTTTTTAGTTAGCTCATTTAAGCTGCTAATTGTAAGCCACCTTGACTTAAGTCAACTTGTTATATTTTCCAGAAGCTTAAGCTGATCACGTGTGTAAATGTCATTTGGGAAGAAAATGAAATGTATGCTTGTTTTGAAGTACTCATTTATTATAAATAAAAATCCTGGTTTTGTTTTCAATATCAAACTTTCAGAGTTGTCTTATTTCAGATAATGAACATTTTGTTGGCATACTAAAGAGTGGCCTTTGTAGAATGGAAGAGTTCCAGGTGGCTTATGTCTAGTTTTTTTTGTTTTTAACCGCCTGCTTGTTTACCACTAGTAACAGGATGTCAGGCTTCGTTATGGCACACAGCACACTTGTCAGCAGCTCTGCTATCAAGCACGTGTACATTTCTCCACTATGTTGGAGGTTCCAGAGACAGGCTTCTGAATGTATAATGAGCTGGGCCTGTGAAATTATTTAGCTGACAGGGATCAACTGCTTGATGTAACTGTATTTTTTAAAAACCTGATTTATTGATGAGGTCTAGTAAAAGCTTATTGGAATGTTAAGTTTGTTCATTATCTGTTCTGCTTACGATGCTTTATTTTGATACAGTTGAACAAAATAGAATAAATGCCATTTAATAAATAAGCAGTTTGAGTAAGCTTGTAAGTAAGCTGAGTAAGCTTGGGAATCTAATGTCTCTTTATTTTCTTTTAAAGTTATTCCTTATTGATTTTGGTTTGGCCAAAAAGTACAGAGACAACAGGACAAGGCAACACATACCATACAGAGAAGATAAAAATCTCACTGGCACTGCCCGGTATGCTAGCATCAATGCGCATCTTGGTATTGAACAAAGGTGGTTTAGAATGAATGCATTTATCAAATCTATAGCAAAAGCCATTGATGGATTTTTGAAATATTTTAATTAGTGTCTTACAATATCTAAAGATGTCTCTTGGCTGAAGATTTGAAAGACACGTATTAATCCTTTAACCTGCTTCTTTAGACAGTGCAGAGAAGCCAATTAAATGAGGCCTTTTTGTTTTCTTTGTTGAAACTTGTCTCTTGGGGAAGAAATACTGCACCTGGAAGTTAGAAGTGTAAAGGCAACTTTATTTTTGCAGCTAAAAACAATACTTTTTTCCTTAATGGTGATCTTGTGCTTTTTATATATTAGTGTTGCAAGCTGAGTTTAGGGAAAGAATGTATTGGTTATTTTTATATGGAAAATATTACATGACTCCTAATGAATCAAAATTTGACTGGTGGACCATCCTCTTTTTTCCTCTTCCACCCCTACATAAAGGATTTGGTTTAAACATGGTCATAATTTCTGTGCTCTATTTTTTGACTTGAATTCTAGTTTTTTTTCTACTTTCATCTTTTGTCAATCATTTTTCTTTTTGTCCCTTAAAATAAGCATAGAAATGACAAATTATACACTTCCAGGTTAGGGAACTTCATGAGAAGAAAGTTATTTAGCTAAATTCTTTTTTCTCTATAAAAGTTAAGTTGCAGGATCATGTTGGATTTTATAATTTTGGATTCTATGAGAAAATTTTGTTCAGAAGTAACCCATTTGGAACTTTTTAAAATTACTTTAACTTGCTCATGATACCAAATTACTCTCTGTCCTTGCTTGGGAATATTTCTCCTTGTATACCTGGCTTTCTTTCACATGTTCTTCGTAATAACTTCAGCTTATAAATTGACATTTTCTTTTCTAGTCGCCGAGATGACATGGAATCATTAGGATATGTTTTGATGTATTTTAATAGAACCAGCCTGCCATGGCAAGGACTAAAGGTAAACCAGATTCAAATTGCCTGCTGTTTGTTTTAGTGTATTGCCATTATGTTGAAAATGTCTTTTATGTACAGTGAACTAGTTTATCCAGTAATTCTATATTATTTAATTGTCCTAACATTTTACTTGTTTCCATTAATTAGGAGTTTTGCCATTACTTTTGTATTTGTAAATTAATGATTAGTTAATTTAATCTGTGTTCAAGAATTTACTGACTATTTAGATACTTTATTGGTTCTTTCAAGGTAAATAGTCTGTATATTTATTGAGCACCTGTAAGCTAGACAACGTTGCTCGGTGTTGTGTGGGTAGCTTTATCCAATGTGAATATTTTTACACTGGAAAAGTAACAATAGTTGTTAACTAAATTATGAGCACATTTGTTTGGTATTGATCTGCTTATACCTTTGCCCTTGCTGAATATGGGTTAAGAAATCTAATTTAAAATTTGACTCCACCTATTTTTACTTAAATCATAAACATTTTGATGTTCCTGTTAGACTCACTCTTTGCTATTAGCTAAAAACATTCTTGAAGCAGAAAGTCATATGAAAAGTTAACACCTTAGGGGGAAAATTTTAAATGTATTTATGCTTTCATTCCTCTTTTCCCTAGGTTATGATTCCTCTTGAATCTGAAGTTTACTTTTATATGTAACATGTTAAACTAAAAGAATCTTTCATAATATTGAGTATGTCTGTGTGGTTTGATTCTTATTCTCCACAGGCTGCAACAAAAAAGCAAAAATATGAAAAAATTAGCGAAAAGAAGATGTCCACACCTGTTGAAGTTTTATGTAAGGTAAGTGTACACTGATGATTTGTTTAAAAATATAAATGATCCAAAACCTAAAAGGAACATTTTATTTCCCAGCCTCAGAACTTAAAATTCCTATTGAGTAGCTGTTTACTGTTTAACTTTACTTTTGGTTGATTCTTGGTATCTTTAAGAATGACCTGAACATATGAGTCATTTTAAATAATTGTTTCTGGTTTTCATGCTATGATCCATTTTAAATTAGAGGAAAAATAAGAGAGCAGGTAAACTTAGGAATCTCACCAATCTATGAGAAAATTCAATTAAGAAATATTCTCCTTTTCCTAAGCTGGTGCCAGAGAAGAAAGAATATCCACAGTTGACATATTGAGGAGTTAGGGAAACAAAGGCAAGTAGATTAGAACAATCCAAAAATAGGAAGTGTCCAGTAGTATATAGATGGTAGTTTGCATCAGGCTCATTTCTCTGAAATGTCAAACATTATAGACAGAAGCTTGTGAATTGAGAATAGAAAGATATTTGTGTCATGATGTCTCTTCCATAGAAAGAAGACCACATGGTCATCTTTGTGACAGTTGCATACCTGAAATAGTTAGGAAACAATATATATTTGTCTGGTAAAAGGGAGAAATCAGCATGAGTTGAAATTGTACTTTGTGAAAGGGTATAAAGTGATGATGTCTTTATGTCTCTCCCCACCTACAAATTGGCTTTCACATTTTCTGCGTATCTGCAGGAATAGAGGGGATGGGTTGAGAAAATAAGACCCTTTCTGAGAGTCTTTGTTTTAAATTATGAAATATATTTTAGGCTAATGAGTAAAATACTCATATGTTATATATAGTTCACCCAAATAACTTACCAGGTAACACTTACATTGGTAGTTTTCTTTTGTAAAAGCAAGTTCATATGATAAATATGGAGCATTATTAATACAGACTATGAATGTAAATTAAAAAGTGAAAAGCCCTGTTACGAGATTTTTAAAAACTAAAATGTGCAGTATGTTGTATTTTTAACTGTCCACCAAAAAATGAAATAGCATAAAAGTACTTTGTAAAAATTAAATTTGTTTCCATCAGTATAATCAATAAAAATAAAGGTTATAGGTATGCACATTCTATCCTCTTCTGTATATGAGAAATTTCTCAAAACCGTAAGGTTGTGGAAAGAGACTGCCTCTGTAACTCATCCCCATTCACATTTACTCACGGGGAAGAGACTTGGGAGTTTTTGTTTTAATAATTTGCATTTCTATATTCCTAATGGCAAAATCCTTTTGGTGACTAATATCTATAGCCTTAAAAAATGTTTATATACATCTTTGAGAATCTTTGCTGAGAACCGAACATGGAAAAAGTTTATATCCATAGATATACTTATTAGTATAATAGAGAAAAGCTGAAATCCTGCAAATGTCCAATTATAGAGAACAGGTTAATTAGGATATATTCAGTAGGTCAAATAATATCCAGCTATGAACTTCTAAATAGTTCGTGGGGAGGTTGGAAATAATATAGAAGAATGTTTTAATGGATTTCTTTTGATGGAAAAGAGAATATGTATCAGTGAACAGTTATGGGAAAAAATATATAAACCCAGTTTATTCATAGGATGAAGCATTGGATTGATCTGTATCATAATTTTGATTGCTCTGTATGATTGATTACACTCTTGGTGGTTTTACTCTCTGTTAATATAGGTCTATACTACTATTTTTAAAAGTAATTTCAAAAAAAAAAAGTAATTTCAGAATGGAGAAAGAATACCCATTAATTGTCCTGTTCTGGCAAAGAACATTACAGGCCTCATTTTAGTTAATCTTTGTTGCCATCCAGTTATTGGATGTTGATGAACTAATAGGTTAAGTGTGATATCTAAATTATTTAAGAATCTGATAATGTAAGAAAAGTATATACATTTCCTTTACCAGTACTAAAAGATACTATACATAATAAGGTGGTCTGGATGATGAAATTCTGTTAAATTCATGTGGATAACAAATCATATAATTGTTTTTAATTTTATGTTTTAACTCTTGAACTTGTAGGGATTTCCTGCAGAATTTGCCATGTACTTAAACTATTGTCGTGGGCTGCGCTTTGAGGAAGCCCCGGATTACATGTACCTGAGGCAGCTATTCCGCATTCTTTTCAGGTCAGTTTTAAGATTACAAACTCCGGTGAGGGAAGTTAGTTCAATCCACTCAACGTACCTGTTCTGATAAGTAGCAGATAAAAGCGGATCTAACCAATATTAATGAAATGTTAAGGAACTGAGTTTGACATTTTTCTATTTCTAAATGTCCTTGAAGTGTTGTAGTTTCAGATGGAGAAACCATTGAATCATGCTCAAAGTAGAATGAAGTATTAGATACAAGTAACTGTCGTTGAACTGGGGACTCTCCAGCTTGATAGAGAATCCTGTTTAATACCAAAATAAATAACAATTAAAATATCAGACAAAGTTTATAATACTGTCGTGGTAGGCCCAAACTCTCAGGTCCCTAGATAAACAACTCATAATTGGTCTTGAAGAAAAGGGAAAAATAAAGTACATGTGACTCAAAAATCTTAGTTGGAAGAGAAGAATTAGGGATAATGCTGTAATCTTACAAAAATCTTTCATAGACAAAAGTCAGCATAGACATCTCTCAAACTTTAACAGTTCCATGTCTACTCTGATTTGTCTTCAGGGGTACTGTCTGTTATAAATATTCCCCCAGATAACTGATAGCTTGACTCAGTATTTTTGTTGTTCATGCTGCCCTCCTTTTTTGGCCTCACAGAGCAGCTTCTGGGATCTTAGTTCCTAACCAGGGATAGAACTGCCCTTGGCAGGAACCCTGGGACCATTGGGGAATTCCCTCGTGCTCCCCTTCATTCCCACTCTCCTGCTCCTTTCAAAAAAGTTCAAAGGCAGCTTCTTTTTGCAAAGGGAGAGGATTTAATTATTCTTGAATACAGCAGACCAAAGTGGTGACATTTCCCTCCAATCAAAATGTATAAAAATTAGAATTAATTAATCAAAAAGAAAGTCAACTATAGGGAAAGAAATCTTAACAGGAGCTACCACAAAAGAAAAAAAATGTTCTCACTGTTTTGAAAGTTCAGTAGAACATTTAAATTGGACCTTGTTGTTAATGAATTAACATATAATTTTATATTTTCTAGGACCCTGAATCACCAATATGACTACACATTTGATTGGACAATGTTAAAGCAGAAAGCAGCACAGCAGGCAGCCTCTTCAAGTGGGCAGGGTCAGCAGGCCCAAACCCCCACAGGCAAGCAAACTGACAAAACCAAGAGTAACATGAAAGGTTAGTAGCCAAGAACCAAGTGACGTTACAGGGAAAAAAAATTAAACACAAAATTGGGTAATTCTCCATTTCTAACAGTGTTAGATCGAGGAGGTGGTTTTAAAATACATAAAAATTTGGCTCTTTGTTGTTAAAAAAAGACGTCCTTGGAAAATTTGACTACTAACTTTAAACCCAAATGTCCTTGTTCATATATATATGTATATGTATTTGTATATACATATATGTGTGTATATTATATCATTTCTCTTGGGATTTTGGGTCATTTTTTAACAATTGCATCTTTTTTACTCATTCATTAACCCTTACCAAAACAAACATTCGGTGTTGGGAATATGGTATAATCAATCAATCCAAAATCCTAGACCTAACACTTGTTGATTTTTAATGATGAATCTGGTTAGCCATGGTATTTTGACTTTTCAACTAACAGTGTTAAGAATTTTCTGCATGTTAATGCTTTAGCATTTAAAATGGAACATTGAGAACATGATCTAATTTCAAGGGGAGAGTCTGGCATTGCCCCTGGAGTGTCTTGTCTTCTCAGTTGCAGAGCACCTCATTTACTCTCTTAAATGCTCAAATAACTGAAAAGCTTGACACATCCTTTCTCATCACAAAAATAAATCCCTTGTTTTTAGTTGCTATTTACCAACATATGTTCTTAAAATGATTTTTTTCCTTAGGGCTTCAGTTTTTTAAATTGTACAAATATTCAAGATCTAAAGAGGGTCTACTGTAGAACTGAATTCTGCAGTTGACTCCTTGCAAATTGGAAAAAAAGGAAAACTGGGGCGAATGCCACTTGGCTGCTAGTCTAGTTTCCTTCTCTTTTTCTGACATTCTTAGTACTTCTAAGGAGTAGAACTGTTAGGACACAGTACCATTTCTTATCACTGTTGCCACACAGTTCAATTCCTGTGTTTTTTGTCTGTTTTTCTTTTCCCCTTTCTGGGTCTTAACTCCTGATACTGCTTATTTTCTAAAAGTGTAGTGGGTGGGTAAGGTTTGTTTGGGGTTTTTTTTTGTTGTTGTTTCTAATTATGTAGTTTCTGAATGACTGCTCTAGTCTGAACTTGATCTTCTTGGTCCGTGTTATTAATGTTGCATTTTAAAAATTTTGTAATATAAAAACAGGCTCTAATCTGAGGATACTGTTCAAGTAGTATAGGTAACTGATGTCATCCTCATCCCAGCAGCTCATCTATTAGAATGAAGTTGAGGTAGTTCACTTCCATGTTTTTGTATTTGGGAAGGATCCAGAATTGAAAGTTTGATGTAGTGGGAGTTCTTAGAGATGGCAAACACCAATGCTCGACCAGTGCTCTGCCTCTGCATCATAGTTGAGATTTAATTGTCCCTTTCTAATCATAGTGTCAACAATTTCTTAATGAGGTAGGTAGGTAGCTAGCTAGTATTGCTAAGAAGTGGTTCTGCCATTTAGGTAAGACCACAAAGACTCTAAATGAGGACCTGACACCTACAGTTTATTAGTGTATTTGTGCCTTTTTTTTTTTTAAAAATGAAACAAATTTTTGCCTAAAGCTAGCTGGGATAATAGGATCATCACAAGTTGCAGTTTCTAGAACTAAAATTAGATTGAAATCTTACCTGACCTAGAACATCTTACTTCAGGCATTCAGCAGCCTTCAGAAAGAATAACCTTATTTTGAGCTAGTTTCGTTGTTAGTTTACTGTATCTCGTACTCAATAAACAAGCAGAATTTTTGTCCTGCCTTATCCAGGTCTAAAAGATGAGAAGTTGGATCCGCTGAGTTAGTATGTTTCCTTGGAAAAAAATTGTTATTAAACTGAAGTTTGATCCTTATTTTGTATTGTAGCCATTTTTCATAAAAGCAACTTAAAATCTTGTAAAATTTTCATAGCGTTCTTAGACACTGGAGTTATACAAATATCACACAAACATGGATGCTTCATAAAACATACCCCATACCACCAGACTACTAAGAACAAAATTCTTTAACTTGTTTTATTTGGGATACAAAACTTAGTGCCCTAACCAAATCTTACACAAACCCATCCATATATAAAGCCATGAAAGCATAGCATGTTTGAAGGTGGCATGAAATGGAGAACATATTCCCCCTACTAACCTCTACCCACAACTTCGTTATCTGGGTCATCCAGTAAGAAATCTCTTGTGAAGCCTGGAGTTTCTAAGTAATAAAGGTGTTTGAAGGCATCTCTTCTCTTAGGATTCCCTACTGTAAGTTTTTAGGTAAATCTCTGTGTTGCAAGCACATGCATTCCTGAGAGGGGGGGAATCCCCCAAATAGTAGCTTTTACTATTGGAAAAATCTACGTTTAGAATTTCTTCCATCAAAAGCTATAACTTGCTTTAGCAGTTGACTAAGAATGTGCAAAGACTTCAAAGTCTGACTTAGCTAAGATGGACTTCCTATGTGTAGTAGACTTCTATTTACTTTTGTAAAGAAAAGATCTTTTGAAATACTCCATTTCAAAGGCCATCAAAAGACTAAGAAACAAGGCATCTCCTGTAAAGCTGACTGTGATTGCTGCTGTTTTTAAGTGCTCAGGTGCCACAAGACTACATTATTGTTTTTATACACATTAAAGAGGAAAAGAAAAGAGTTACATCTGGTACACTTCCAAATGCATTTCCACTCCCTTTTCTTCAACTGTATTGATTATAGAGAATGTACTTTTAAGGACATTTAAGACATAGTAAAGGAAAGAAAGATATTTTTAGGACATTCAGAATTCACCTAAGTTCACTGTTTCTTTAGTATAGGGCAGAGATGGGGCAGAAGGTAGTGAAGCCAAAGGTGGATCCTCTCAGAATTCTAATACACTCATCATCTTAACCCATCTGTTTACTATTCCACTGGCTACTAAGCATAATTGTATCATAGTGTAAATGGATGTCAAATGGTTGGCATTTAATAGATTAGAAACACTTTTCCCATCACATTATGCTATGTCCATGATCTTCCTTGAATTACCTTCCAGTATTTACTGGGCTTCACTTACCATTTATGTCCAGTTTAACTTTTTCTGGCTTCACCAATTGCTGCTAGGAACGTGGCTGGTCATTCAGCAGCATAAACCAGATCACAGGGGAAGACCTTGAAATATCTGGAGAGACTGCTTGCTCTGAATACTCTCAATCCAAAGGAGTGGCAGGGAGCTGCATCTGTTTCAGCTGCTGCTGAAATTTTATCAGGTGTTTTTTCACCGAGGACAATAAAGCTGGAGAAAAAAGAACCAAATAACCCAACAGGAAATGAAGATGATTGCTTAAGAGTTGATTTGACATGATCTAAAGCCCACATCTCTAAGGCTTGCTGGACCTATCAAACTTTTCAACTTGTCAGATTGGAAACAACAGAAGACCTAGAACAACAGTCTGAAGACCTAGAAGAGCACAGTGCTTGCTGCCGACTCGGTGGTATATAATGCAGACCATCTACCAATTGGGGAAGGAATCAGTTGTAACAGGTATTTTAAAATTCACATCCTTCAAAATCTGTAGCAGAATTAATTGCGTAAAAGAAAAGACAAGAAATCACATCATCAGTCTTTTTAAAATGCAGTGTAAGGGTGATGTGTACCCTCTGTACTAAGTTGTCATCTATTTTGTTTGTAGTGATAAAAATGTTTCCCTTATCTTTCCCAACTGAATACATTTTTTAGTTTCTGTGGAAAAGGAAGAAATATTGTAGCTCTTCTTTCTTTGAAGTTTTGTTTTTTCTTTTTCTTTAACTTTCATACTGTCAGTCTGATTCAGAATTCTCCCAAGCTTGATTCTGATTGTGCACAAACAAACTACACAAGCATGTTATAGGAAGAGGGGAAAAGTTCATTAATATAAATGGCATTCATAGTGAATAAATATTATAGTCAATTTTTTTGTCAATTTTTGAAAGTAATGTCTTCTTAAGGAATTATACATTTTAAAAGTTCATCACAAACTTCTTAGCCTTAGTATTAGATAAATATCTCTTTAAACTAGTTTGTGATTCTATTGAAAAACAAACTCAAGTTCATATGAAGTTAATTTACAAATGGGATCAATATATACTTTTCAGATATCAGACTGAGGGATAGAATCTCCTGGTTAATTGTATACAAATGAGCATTTTTTTCTCCTTCTGCAGATTTGTTAAATCTAAATGTAGCTATTAACTCCTGAATTTGTCACATTAGTCCTCCAGCCTTAATTTAACTTTTCCCTCCTCCTCTTTTTTTTTTTCTTTTCTTTTTAGGAAAAAATGGATTCATTCCTTATTTTAACTGTTGTAATGAAGATGGGTTTTGGACTTTTAGAAGCCAGGAGACACCACCTGAACAACTACGAGACAAACTAAGGACTAGTGCACACTGGGGAAAAGAATACTTGAAGATTGAATACTGAATACCTGCTGAATGCTCCTATTGAGATTTTTCCTAAACAAACATCTGAACATTTTAGGACAATTCACTGGAGAAACATTGATCTCTGGGTGGAACATCCTGCCATTGGCCTGTCTGAAGAGTTGAATCTGGATTTGACTCCTCTCTTCTACCAGGAATATTACTAGGCCAGCCTTTAACCAGTCCCTAAACAATTGTAATCATTAATTGACCCAGCAGTTCTTCAAATATAAGATTAAAAAGATGAACAGATATAATTCTTATCCTTATTAAAGACAAGAGTTTTCTAATATTTTGACTGATGATGTAACGTATGTTTTCTTTTTAGTTTGTTAGTGGTTTTTATTTTAAACCTGTTTGGATATTCAGTATAGTACAGGTTTGCCCTCTATCTGAAAGTAGGGTGTTCTTGAAACTTTTCCAAAGCTACAGTGGCATAAAGTGAAGAAACGGTTAGCTTAGGATGCATATTGCTGATACATTGAGATAATGCTTAGATACTCACTGACACAGTTCAGAGCTGTGGCAATTTAAGGGCTGAGAGCAGTTCCCAGGGAAAGAACTTGGTGGTGCCATTCTTACTACTCAAGGTGCATACTGCCTCTAGATCTGCCGTGAAACACTGAACACTATTTTTGATTTTGCCTTTTGTGTGTGTGTGTGTGTGTGTGTGTGAAAGCAAAATATCTTTTAATTTCTTCTGGTTAAAATAGGTTCTAATGTAGGTCTTTCCTATATCAAGTGGCATACAGTGAACTTTTGAAAAGTTAGGGGGACACGGTAATTAAATTATGCACTGTAATGTAATATAAGAAGCTATGATAAATGAAGACCCAACAATCTTAGTGACTGTGAAAACATTTTTATTTTTCAATAATTGCAAAAAAAATAATAATTGCAAGACTTGAAACCATCAGGTACTCATCAGGATAAGGCTTATTGCTATTTAGCTAACCCATAGTTTCAGTTTGCTTCAAAATATTCTGTATTTTAACATTGAAACTAAGTTAAAACTTATGGTCAGAATTTTTTAAATTCAGGTTTGATATGACAGCCTTTTTGTGGTTATACTGCTAATCCTGCTTAATATGCATCAGCAAGTTGGTATTTGTTGTGATAAACTACATTTTCAGAAAGTTTTATCTTTTATTTTTAGCATTTACTTTGTGAACTTAGTACTAGGATGGGTAGCAAAGGCCTATTTCACACCTATTTTGTTGTTAAGCATTACGCAGAGACAAAGTACTCACATCTTTGTCTTCAGAGCTTGTCACAATCGAGTTTTTAGGTGAATAATGGTCACTTTCTGCCATTAAATGAAGACTCAAAGACATACATGCAGAAAAAGTAAATTACAGAACTGTTTCATTTATTGCACAAAACCTGTCGGAGATGGTCTTAAAAAGGAAGTACCAATAAAAAGCAGCTTATGATTGGCAAAACAATTTGTGCTGAGGAAGTGAGCCTATATATATATAGGCTTTAAGAGGAGAGATTGGACCAAGAGGGCATTGATGCCTCTAGGAGAGAGAAGGTGCTGATGGGATATTCCTGATGTTGAGAGACAGTATATTCCTTTCAGCTACAGATAAAGCTTACAGGCATTAGAGGTAGACATATTTCTTCTGATTCTCTTCAGCTGTAGGTAGAACATGGCAATTATATACCTGAAGCCTCTTCCTATTCAAGCCTGCCTTTATGTAGTAGCCCTAAGGTCTAATTTGTGACAGAGGAGGGGTTATATTTACAGAGTGGTGAGGCTTGAAGTAGACAGAGGAGGGGTTATATTTACAGAGTGGCGGGCTTGAAGTAAAGCCAGAAGGTGTCACTCACTCATTTATACATCAAATCAGTGGTAAAAACTAGTGTTTTTAATGTAACTGATAATTTTTAAAGATCTATGGTTCCTGTATAAAAACCATATACTTATTGCCAGATTCGTATTCAGTGAAATAATTCAGATAATTGTGCTCTTAATACATCTGTTATTAAAGCCTATTGTCCCTCATTCGTAAAAGAAATAACATACAGAAAAGTTCTTGCTCATAATGTGAGTAAAACTATATTTTCTAGTTGATAAAGCAACCTTTTTTTTTTTTTTTTTTTATTGACAAACACATACAGTGTATTCTAGGTACTAGAAATACAGAAGTAAAGTGAATAGGCTTATTGGAATTAACACTAATTCTCCATCTTGAGAATTGTATGCTGGACTGGAAGGCTTTAATTCACTGTATACCACTCCTGCCTAGAGGCATCCCGAACAGAAGTTTGCTGTTTTCTTAAACAGTTGGCCTGACCTGGTGATTTTCAAATAGATGAAAATAGCATGAGTATCATTCTAAAGTAATTATTTCCCTACTTTGGGTATGGTTAAGAAAATGTACTTAACTTGGATTTTAACCTGTTTTTCTGTTTTGATTTTTTTTTTTAATAGGTTTCTAAGCATGAATCAGGAACAGAAGAAGCAGAGCAGATGATCGGAGCAGCATTTGTTTCTCCCCAAATCTAGAAATTTTAGTTCATATGTACACTAGCCAGTGGTTGTGGACAACCATTTATTTGGTGTAAAGAACTTAATTTCAGTATAAACTGGCTCTGGGCAGCATTGGTGATGGATGCTGTGTCCTGAGTTGTAGCCGCTGTAATTGTGAATATTAACTGAGATAGTGAAACATGGTGTCAGTTTTCTATTGCATTTTTTCAAGTGGAAAAGTTCACTAAATGGTTGACACACACAAATTGGTGGAGAAATTGTGCATATGCCAATTTTTTGTTAAAATCTTTTATTTTGAACTATACTGCTTTGAGATCTCATTTCAGAAGAACGGCATGAACAGTCTTCAGCCACAGTTGTGATGGTTGTAAATGCTCACAATTGTGCATTCTTAGGGTTTATCCATCCCTGGGGTTTGCAAGTTGTTCACTTAAAACATTCTTAAAATGGTTGGCTTCTTGTTTGCAAGCCAGCTGATATGGTAGCAACCAAAGATTCCAGTGTTTGAGCATATGAAAGACTCTGCCTGCTTACCTGTGCTAGAAATAACAGCATCTAAAGTGAAGACTTTAAGAAAAACTTAGTGACTACTAGATTATCCTTAGGACTCTGCATTAACTCTATAATGTTCTTGGTATTAAAAAAAAGCGCATATTTGTCACAGAAATTTAGTTAACATCTTACAACTGAACATGTATGTATGTTGCTTAGATAAATGTAATCACTGTAAACATCTATGATCTGGGATTTTGTTTTTATTTTGAAATGGGAGCTTTTTTGTTTACAAATTCATTAAAAACTATAAACTGTTTCTGTAAGGAAATGAGATTTTTTAAGAAACAACAAAAAAAAATGCCTTGCTGACTCACTATGAAATCAGTCTCCCCAATTTTTTAATAGACTACTTCAAACCATTTGTTACGTATATTCTTTTGCAAATCATTTTAGATTTACTGTCATAACTTTCTCAAATTTTTTATTTAAAAAATTTTTTTTGCCCTGAAGCGGAAAGGCATTCTTTCATTTTTCTTCTTTTTTTTAGTGACTTGCAGACCCAATACCTAGTGCTGCAGCAGCTGCCAGGACTTGGTATTGTAACTTCTGCAGCTTCAGACTAACAGCTGGACTGATTTTGAATAAGAATGAAAGCGTTAAAGGGTTTATCTATAAAATGAAGCTATTCTTTAAATTCCTGGTTGATTGGGCAGATTGACTCCTAATCTTGGAGAGCATACCATGAGAGATTCTTGTGATTGGTGATCCTCCCCAGCCCCCACTCATTTCTATAAATTATCTGCAGTTTATCTCAGTCTTACTGTGGCTCTTTCTCTGACCCAAGAAAAAGAAAAGCTTTCCATGACTAATCCTTTAGTGTAGTGTGAAAGTTGCTCAGTCGTGTCCAACTTTTTGAAACCCCATGGACACAATCCGTGGAATTCTCCAGGCCTGAATACTGGAGTGGGTAGCCTTTCCCTTCTCCAGGGGATCTTCCCAACCCAGGGATTGAACCCAGGTCTCCCGAATTGCAGGTGGATTCTTTACCAGCTGAGCCACAAGGGAAGTTAGTGTAATTTATTCATTAATAGAATGTCAGAATAATTTAAAATCTTGTCTAAAATGCTTCCAGGCACCTATTGTGTAAATGTAGGTATTTTGTAAAAAATAACCTTGAAATTATAAATTGACACGTGTTTGGTCAGATTGTGTCAGGTTTGTTTCCTTCCTTTTCTTTTAAATTTGAAAACTACATTAGCAATAATTAATTCAGTGATTACCACATTCTGCCATTAAAGAATATATTAGCACCATCATACTGCAGAAATCTTAATGAATATGAATTTTGGGGTAGGCAGCTTCTTTGTTTTCTTTCTATCCACCCGTGTTGGTTAACGTATTTGTTTCTTGACTAATAAACCCTTTGATACTTTTAGCCAGAAATCAGTCTCATAAAGCTATTTTTGAGTATAGTTTGTGTAAAATAAAAATGTTTAGCTTTGGTAATAACTTTTCCAAGCTGAACTCCCTCTAGCAAGATATTTTTCAGTGCTTTTATTTACTATGCACTTAGACTATGCACTTTTTCTGAAATATTTTTGTAACACTTAACTTTTTTGTATTTTTGCCATTTGAAAAGGTTGTGGTGTAGTTGGTCTGTAATTAAGTTGCAGATTTAAAACTGCTGTTAGCTTTGTAAATCAAAATATAGGTGTTTTTGTCCTGGTATATTGTCATTCCATCTGCAGCTGGAGTTGGAATCTCATTGATCTAGCTACCATTCATTTTCTTCACAGTTCACGAAAGAAGAATGTGAAATTCAGTGAATGCTGTTACTAATCCTGTTGGGAGATGAATCTCATTTCACCAAAATTAAATTATGTTTTTCCACTAAAATGATGATACAAGTTGAAGACACATCACTCTGAAATTGGAAGACCTCACCACTTAAGGCTCCGCAGTGGCTTACTCAGCTGAACTCTAGGTTACTACTCTTTACTTTGTTCACCCATTGGGGGGTGCAGTTTTTTTTAAATGTTGGGAGATGGCCATTCTAACTACTGTTGAATGTCTCTGTTTTGGGAAGGTATAACAAAATAAAAAAGAATATATATGAAGGGAGAGATGGTTATCTCCTCCCACATGGCTGTGCTCATGCTCCTATGGCCTACGAGTGGAATTTTGGAGGGTTGCTTTTGCTATTATTTTCCATCAACAAATATTAAGAGATTTTTTTCTATTTCTACTAGTCCTTGCAATGTTTTGAGCAAACTATATAACAATTCCATTGTAATAAAAATATCAAGCAAAAGGATTTTAGAAGCCAAGCCATTGAGCTAGTTTTCTGTAACATTTGCTGAGATACCAGGATTACATTCTTGCAACTTGACTAGAATGAACCTTGGAAAGGGGCGTCCTAGACGTTTTCAGCTTAGCTCCTAAAAATTCGTCGGTAGTCTGGGAGATAGTTGAATTTCAGATTTTCTCTTTTGTCACTTTTTAGACAGCGATAACTGTGACCAATGATTTTATGAATCTGAGATGTGCTGGTCCTTTTGAAGTGAGACTATTAGCACATTATGGTTGCTCACACATTTTAGGGGTTCCCTCCCACCTCAGAAGAAGATAATTTCCACTCTTCTCTGGAATATATTTGTTGACTTTTAGTACACCTCTCATCTTTTGAAACTGCCTAAGACTAATGAACTAGGTATAACATGGCCTGAATCTATGCTATGCATTTTTTAGTCATTCATCAAAAGGTATATTGTTTAGTGCTTTGTATTCTGAAATGACATATTAGGCCACTTTTGAGGATGTGCAGATATACAGTGGAAATGTTAAGCAATATCAGAGCTGTTAGAGAAATCAACTGTCTCAAGACATATTTTAAGTTGGTCAGATTCATTGTGTCTTTTCATTGATGAAAGGAATTACCCATTTATCTACTAAATAATACAGTCATTGTTCAAACTAACAAGCCAGAGCTTATTTAATGCTAGGTCATCTTAATCAATCAAGGCTTTACCCTGTATTAATGGTCCTTTAGTTGATGAGGTGCTTTTAAGCATTTTAATTTTGTAATTTATCTTGATATTATTCAAAGCAGAATGCTCTTGACACAGCTTCAGCAGTTAACATTTTGTCCGTTTACACTTCTGTTTGTACATTTGCTCTTTTAACATATACTTAGCTATTTGAAAGTAGGTTACAGAATCATGATCCTTTACACCTAAGTGTAGAGTTCCTAAGAAATGAGACATGTTTAATATTGACCCAACTTTCTAGGCCAGTCTATTCCGTTTCATCAATTACTCTAATGTTTCATAACTTTGTTTTCCTGAGTCCTCTCATGGATCCAACAGAAGGACCATGTATCTGCTTTGGTTTGTGTGTGTGGCATTCTTTAACTGGGGACAGTTCCTTACCCTTTATCTTCTATGAATTTAGTATTTGTGTGTGTCCATGTAATGTTTCCTTTACTTGCCAGCTATGTTCACTGAGGGCCTAGAAGGCATGATAACTGCAGTCACAGTGAGCACATGTAAGACCTCAATCTTGATTTCTAAATACTAAAAAAACATGGCTGCTTGGAGAAATGCCTGACTTCAGGGCTAGAGCAGAGAATGTACAAAATGAACCTGGAACTTTCTATTGTGTCAGAGAAGAAATCTCAAAAAGTGTTGGGTATGGGTTGGAAGGACACAAGACTCACTTGAAGGGTTCTTACTGGCCAGATCTATCACTTACATTATCAAAATAATGGTAGCAAGTTAACTTAATGAACAAGGACACATGATTTCCATATTGATAGAAAAAATGAGAAGGCACAAGTTTGATGAGTAAACCTAAAAGTGCAGAATTGAATTTATGTAAAACTATGATTTTTCAAAATTATGTGCAGCATGTCAGTTTTCTGAACAATGTGCAAAAAAGTTACTGTTGCTCTCATTGGGTAACTGAGGACAGTGGGACTACCTTAGGCAAGACCGCTCAGTAAGTTTTATAGAGCAAGGACCTAAACCTGGTAACCTTTAGTTTTTCATCCTGTTGAACTGTGGTGTCCCTAAAAATAATATAGCACTTCATCACTATTTTAACCCTGAGATTGGTAGTTGTTTAGTGCTATATGCCAGTCACTCTTCTAAGCACTTTACCTGGATATGCCTATTGTCGCAGCTTCCCCTAAGGTAAGTTGTCTCCGTTTTACTTTTGAAGATAAAAGTAAAAGATTGGAGGGGGTATTTACGTTACTCTAGGCTTTGTAAGTGAGAGCTAACTATACCTCTTATAATTTATGGTCTAAGTGTCTTAAATGAGTATCAAACAGGGTGGTAGTGTAGGTGGAGTTAAAATCCAAACTGATACGATAGGTTTTCATAAACAAGTCATCCACTTCAACTATTTGGGCTATTAGTCGTGTCCATGTTTAGGGACCAAATACAAGGAGGATGCATTAATAAAGTCTGCATTCTACTGAATAAGAAATTTGATCAGGTTATTTTTACCTATGGTAAATATTTCATTTACAATTTTGGAGCATTTCCATGTAATCAGGTTTATGAGGTGAGGTGAAGTCACTCAGTCGTGTCCGACTCTTTGCGACCCCGTGGACTGTAACCTACTAGGCTATTCTGTCCGTGGGATTCTCCAGGCAAGAATACTGGAGTGGATTGCCATTTCCTTCTCCAGGGGATCTTCCTGACCCAGGGATCGAACCCAGGTCTCCCGCATTGGAGGCAGACGCTTTAACCTCTGAGCCACCAGGGAAAATCAGGTTTATAGAGGTATGCTATTATAATGTATTAGTATATTCACTGACAGGATTTTCTCACCCTCTAGTACCATGGTATGTTTGTAGTCTGATTATGGAGTAGAATGTATTAGGTAGAAAAATGTGGCCCTTTCTTACGACTACCATGTTAAGTCAGCCTTACTAATGTAGGGATGTAAAATAGTTTGAATAACCATTGGAAACAATTTTGTCAGGCAGGCATCCATTGGTTCTCTGCCAGTGAACAGTGACACAAATCTTGGTGATGAACTGCTATATTAGATTTTTAAGATTGGAAGAAAGGTGGGAGGTGGGTATTTTTAGAAACTGCTCTCAACAGCTGCTAAGTATTTTTTCATTGCAAAACTGGTTTGCACTATGCTAACATGCAATTCCATTAAAAGTGTAATGTTTTAGCTCGATATAGACAGTAAAAAGAAATTAGTCTCTAGATAGTGTGTGACCACCAAAAAACATGAAGGTTAATATTTTTATTATCCTTGACTATACTCCCCCTTTGCAAAATGGTGAAGAAAGTGTTACTGCTTTATCTTGAATTTTATATGATGGTGTAATTTTTAAAGCTTGTGTATAAAAGTTCATTTTGTACAAACAATAGGGGTTAATTATACTAGAAAATAGATTAATGTTTAAGGAATATTTAATGGGTTAAGTGCCAGGCACTGTGCCACACCCTGGGGATTCAGGGATTGACAGTGAGTGCAATATGGGATGTTAAGATGGATTCAGTACTGGTGGTACAGATGGCGGTCAGAGAAGATAAATCTCTGAATTGCATCTTGAAGGATGAAGCAAATACCTGAGGGAAATACGTAAGTCATATGTAATTTTTTTAACACAGAAGTTTAGGGAGAAGGAGAAGTTCCGTGCAGCCATGTCCTTATCCAGACAGTTAAACAAGCCTTTGCATTGACCATCAAGGAGATCTGAGAACAATAATAAGATAAATGACCTTAAGTGGTAGAAGCAGGGGAGGGCGCTAAGTTGTGAGAAAGTCCAAGCCGCAACATGTAAGGAAATACGTTGGGCCACATGGGTGGTCGATAGGATGGTTTCCGAGCAGTCCCAACAGTAGTAGAGTTTCTAACTAACTCCCTTGCGCCAAGTCCAGCCCACTACAGTGTTCTGTGCACAAAGCTAACAGTTGCTTAAGTAACAGCGTCATGAGTTAGTGGTGGTGAGGACTCCAGGTTCTGTTGTATATTAAAGCACGTCTTTGTAGGATTTTAAGGTGGTTAATCTGTTCCTGTAAGATAAATACATTGTAATGTCTTAAAATGCCACTTGTCTAGTAAGTCTTTTGGATATTTTGCTGCTTGTGACATTTGGAGGTACCCAACTCTGCTTTTTTGTCTCTAGATAATATACATGGAGTGATAGCAGGCTAAGATTGATAAATAAGAAAATAGCAGTGCATGAAAGTTAACAATAAGGTCACTGAATCTTGAAGCGCTCTGATCTTCCTTTGAATAATACCTTGTTCAAGGTCACAGAGCTGATTAGCAGCAGAGCTAGGAAAGAATCCAGCTGCATCTCTTCACCACACTGGTGACATGGTGACTGAAAAACTGTTGGTAAATTAGAAAGCTTACCCACCATTCCCAGTCCATTTATCAGTGTACCACTGGTTCCACATAACAGTTTATCTAAAGTTTCTTTGTCCTCAGATCTTGAGTTAAAATTGGTGGCGCTTTTAGTAGAATAGAGGTAGTAGAATCTCTTTACGTTGGAAACTTAATTTAGGGAAGAAATTTGATTTATACATCTTAGCAGGACTTCACTCTATCTGATAAACAATTATCCCCAAATCCTTCAAAGCACTCCAGGAGTGCATGTGTGCATGCATGCACACCCACACATTTGCACTCACGTATTTTGAATAGCTTTTAAGGCCAGCAGTGCCCCAAGCCAGAGGTATTTGGACTCAACTTTTCATCTGAATGTGATGAAGATTGAGCACAGAACTCTGGGGTGACACAAGTATAAAGAATAATGCTGAAGAAAAGTGGGGAGCAGTCACAAAGGAGGACATCCAGAAAGAAATTCAGGATCATATGGAGGGGTCAGGAAGGAAGCTGCATTCTTTACTAGTCAAGGTACTTGGTGTTGCTTGCTGCAAAAGAAGATGTGGAGTAATGACTTTATGCAAGGATAAGTTCTCTGTGAGGAGAGGAGCTTCATCCTCCCAGGTTGATGCATCAGGAGACGGATGCTGGAGGCACACCAGCAGTGAACTGCCTCGGCGGGATTGACATGTATCACTTTTCCCTCCAGGCCATTGATCAGGACTGGTCAGGCTCAGTCTATCTGCAGAGGAGGCTTATAAACTCTGGGACACAGGTTGTTTGCAAGTTCTGTTACGGAGAGAGCTAGGTGTGTCACCAGGCTCTGGCCTCTGTACTCTTAGGTATCCGGGCTAGATCTTCCAGGAAGCCAGAACGAAGCCAATAAACTCTGATGGCTTCTCTGGCAAGGGTTCCTCACCTCTCTTCAGGGCTTGTCAAATAGGGAAACAAGCCATGAAGTCACTGTTGCTAGGAAATACATAAACAGCAAGAAATAAACTTGCTGAGGGTTTAGTGTTGCAACTTTCCCATAAATGACCAACAGCTGTTTGTCCTTTTGGGGAGATATATCCATATTGGCATAGGAAAAAGAGAGTTTGTACACATCTACTCGCCTAGAAAAGGAATTTCTTGTAGAGCAGAAGTCACAGCTTTTTTCCCTCCCTTGTATTCCTAGTTTGGGCTTCCTTGGTGGCTCTAGTAAAGCATCTGCCTGCCAATGCAAGAGCCACAGAAGATCCAAGGGTCAGAAAGATCCCCTGGAGGAGGAAATGGCAACCCACTCCAGTATTTGCTGGGATAACCCCATGGGCCTAGGAACCTGGCAGGCTACAGTCCATTGGGTTGCAAAGAGTTGGACACCAATGAGCGACTGAACACGTGCACGAATTCCTAGTTTAGAACAAGATGAATGACAGTTGCTCAGTCATGTCCGACTCTTTGCGACCCCATGGACTGTAGCCTACCATACTCCTCCATCCGTGGGATTCTCTAGGCAAGAATACTGGAGTGGGTTGCCATTTCCTTCTCCAAGAACAAGATGATAGTTGGTAAAACCACTGTTGAATATTAATGAAGACTAAGATAGTATTAGCTTTCTTTTAGCAGTAGAATGCTCTTGATTCATTGAATTTGTGGTCATTTAAAACCTGCATTATCTCTTTTTCCAAGATCTGTTGCCAGATCACATCTATTTTGGACCTATGCAAAAAACAAAACCCTATCTGCTGATGATTTTAGACTCAAAGACTTTAGAGGACTCCACCATTAGTCAATACTACTCCCAGAAGAGATCAGGAAAAACTCAACAGATTAATAGAATTACAATTCCCTAACTGTAAAAGGAATTTAACCAGTATAACCAGTACTTGATCTGGGGCGTGTGTGTGTGTGATGTGTGTCTAAGTGTGTTTTCAAATGGTCAGTGTTGCAGGCCTACTTAAATCTGACAACTTTAGGTTTTTTTTCCTACAAACCATGCTGACTTTCTTCGAGTTGACTTGAAAACTGAGGTGCTTTCTTAACGTTTGCCTAATGCTTGCTGCTGCTGAGTCGCTTCAGTCGTGTCCGACTCTGTGTGACCCCATAGACAGCAGCCCACCATGCTCCCCCGTCCCTGGGATTCTCCAGGCAAGAACACTGGAGTGGGGTGCCATTTCCTTCTCCAAAGCATGAAAGTGAAAATTGAAAGCAAAGCCGCTTAGTCATGTCTGACTCGTAGCTACCCCAGGGACTGCAGCCTACGGGGCTCCTCTGTCCATGGGATTTTCCAAGCAAGAGTAATGGAGTGGGGTGCCATTGCCTTCTCCTGCCTAATGCTTAGCAACCTGCTATTCCTCTATCCCTTCTTTCCTAAGGACTGTGAAAGATGACTTGAAAACTTATTTGGATATGTTTAACATTGAGCTTCAGAGCCCACACTGAAGGTGGCTTGATAGTGAAAGTGAAGTCACTCAGTCGTGTTCGACTCTTTGCGATCCCATGGATAAAGCGTCTGCCTGCAATCCAGGAGACCTGAGTTTGATCCCTGGGTCAGGAAGATCCCCTGGAGAAGGAAATGGCAACCCACTCCAGTACTCTTGCGTGGAAAATCCCATGGACAGAGAAGGTGGCTTGATACTTTGGTAATATTGTGTACCTAATGCTTTGCCACATATAGTGTGTGATAAACTCACCTGTGGCTTTTGTGTAACCTTAGGTGCAAGATTCATGCATTGCAATGACTAAGTGTCAAGACTGATTAACCATGTCTACAAATGAACCTGTTTTGCCTTCTTAAACCTATTCTTTCAATTGTTTAAAAAATCTTTTAAAATATTTATTTGGCTGTGCCAGGTTAGTTGCTGCATGTGGATTCTTTAGTTGTGACACGTGGAGTCTAGTTTCCTGACCAAGGAATTGAACCCGCCCCACCCCCAC
>SJXQ01009091.1:932285-955207 GCA_006408695.1 Aepyceros melampus
CTAAATTTGGCCTGTATCATCTCTCCTCTGAACTCTTAGATTAACATCTAATATAGTCTTCTTACCTGGAATATAACTTCACTCCATTCATGAGTGTGCCACCCCTTTCCCCCATTACTTTCAGGATAATGACCAAACTCCATAATCTGTCGCCTGCTCATCAAGCTATTCAGCCTCATCTCTTGGTTTCTATCCCTAGCCCCAGTGCATCCCAACACCCTACACTCACTTGCAGTTTCCAGCATTCACTGTGCCTTCATATATTTCTCTGTGCTAGAAAGGCCTTCCACTTTCTTCTCCAATATGTCCACTTGTTCAGTTCGAACAGCTCTAGGAAGCTGTGGCACTTAGTGAGGAACTGAGGCCCAGACACTAATTAAGCAGCTTTGCTTGCTATTGTCCTTTGAATAAAAACACCTGGACAAATGCCAGTCCGAATTTTACATCCTTCCTTTTTCTCTTTGAACTCCTATTTCCATTCCTTTTTCCTGACAGGATTTTATCATAAAAGCAATTCATTCTCATGCCTTACTGTCTTTTAATGATTGCCATGTTACAATTCCTTTGGAACAAAAATATGTATTTAATTTCAATTTTAATTTCTTGTGACCATAAACCTTGAAGTGTTATTTCTTCTGGTAGAGTTGCCATTACAGTTATTACACCTAATTGATCACAGTCACCTAAATGCATTTTGATAACAATTTGAATATGGAGAGTTAAATGTTATTTATTGAGAAAGATTTAAAAAAATTCTTTTAATGTTTATTAGAAGTCTTCACAAAACTATATGTAACTGGAAGAGGTTTTATTATTGTGGTGTCACTCAATTCTTTGCAATCTTTCCAAGATACATGCCTAAATCACTTAAAGATCTTTTACTGAAAAGCAGTGAACAACTCAGAACTTTCTTCAATGTTGTAACATGGCAACCTCTTTTCTCTAAGGCTATTCCCCTGAAGGAGCTTCTAGAACAAGAAAGAGCAGTTTTACAGTATGCCTACTGGTTGGAGGCCCATGGGGCTTCCCAGGTGGCTCAATGGATAAAGAATCCGCCTGCAGTGCAGGAGACATCGGAGATGTGGGTTCCATCCCTGAGTCAGGAAGATCCCCTGGAGGAGGGCATGGCAACCCACTCCAGTATTCTTGCCTGGAGAATCCCATAGACAGAGGAACCTGGTGGGCTACAGTCCATGAGGTCTCAAAAGAGTTGGACATGACTGAGCATGCACACAAGTATGTGGAGGCCCATGAGAGTGGAAACTTCCAGGGCAGGGCTCCTCTCAAGGTCTCAGGCCCTAAGCCCAAGGGATCACCAATAGTTTCCTTCTAGCTCTTACTTTACTCCTTTCCCTCTCCAGGTTTGAATCTCTGGATCTGGTGCCTGAAACTCTCTTGGTCTGAGTACCTGGATTGTATTCTTCCCACTATTAAAATCCTCTTCCTGAACTGACTCTCTAGCAGGACAAAGACTCAACTGGTATAATTAGCAAATCACTTCTAATCTAAAATGATGGTGCTGACAACATCCACAATAAGATGGTCTCTGCAGGCTGGCCTACCACATTCACTTCCCAGGTTCAAAATGATGTGCCTTTTAAAAGACAAGTTTGCTGAAAGCATTCAGTGTCAGCTTTGTGAGCCATTTACAGTCAGCTCTTACACAATGTAGGAAACTAGCAGGCTCTACTCAGTTCACTAAACCACTCTAGAAAATTGGGTGGTGCTGGCCCCAACTTGCCTCTGTTAGCGTTTTAGTTCAGGGCATTAGCTCTGGTTTTGAATCTGAGCCTACCTGGATTCGTGCCTTTTTCTGACCACATTCATTACCTCAGGTTCCACCAGGGCCCTCCTTTTGGCTCACTCCCATTTCTAATAAAGATGGAGTCACAACATCAAAGCTGTGTACATTGATGACTTCCTCCAGGTTTAACCTTTACTGTGAAACAAAAAACAGAATCCTCTGTGTTGTTAGAAGGTGGTTGATGCCTCAGAAATAGCACGGAAGCTGACGGAGACAGAAGACCAAAGTTACACAACTTCACTCTCACCCACAGTTGCCCCAGTTAGCCTTCCTTCACTCCCGACACTCAATTACTGTAAACAATTGGATACAGTTTTTCACTGTCTTATCCTCCTACCCAGGATCACAGGAAAGGCAAAAGTTGTGCTATATTTTGCTAGAACAGTGCCAAGCACACAGTCAACTGTGTCTTCACTATCTCCATAAGCCCATCATCAAGGCCTGGGCTTTGGGGTGCAGGCTGCTTCCTCAGGTGGGACTGACCCAGCTGGTTTTCACAGCTCTTGGGGCGGATGCGAGTGAGTCACAATAGCCACATGTCTGGGCAGCACTTAGCCTACCTGTCTGGTGAAGGAAATGCTGAGGACACCTGGAGAGCCCATCCTGCCCCACAGTGGCTACCAGGAAAGCCTGCACTCCCAGTCCCAAGGCGGATGATAGAAAATGGTCCAGTGGAGCAGGAAAAGAGAACATGCTGGACAACCATGGCCCACACCAGGGTGGCTGAGGAGGCCCAGGCCCCGCCCTCAGACAATGGTGGTCCACCCAAAGCAGAGACCCATCTATAGACGGGCTGGGAAGAGTAGTGCGAATGGTCATCTCAGCGCTGAAATCTCAGGAGATTTTTGAGTGTGACTTCTGGCCACACCACCTACCAACTGTGTGTGTGTGACTTTAGGCAAATCAATTAAGCTCTCAACTCTGAAGAAGGGCTGATATCTGTCCCCTGAGCTTTTGGTGAGAATTCAGTGACATTTTGTAAAACTCACTTCAATATAAAGGTCTCTGCCAATGTCTTTCATTGGAAGGACTGCTGCTGAAGCTGAAGCTCCAATACTTTGGCCATGGAATGCGAAAAGCCAACTCATTGGAAAAGACCCTGATGCTGGGAAAGATTGAGGGCCAAAGGAGAATGAGACGATAGAGGATGAGATAGTTAGCTAGCATCGCCGACTCAAAGGACATGAATTTGAGCAAAATCCCAGAGACAGCAGAGGACAGAGGAGCCTGGCATACTGTAGTCCATGGGGTCTCAAAGAGTCAGACACAACTTAGTATCTGAACAACAACAAGCAGATGCCTAGCTGATAGAGTTGAAGGCCTTCCAGCCAAAGTTGAATTAAGGGTCTGAGGCTGAAAAGTGATGTTCTCCTGAGAGTTGAGGTAACAGAGAAACTCAAGGGGGTGGGTTTAGGTGAAGGAGGGGCAGGAGGAGTAGAGGAAGGTGCCTTAACTGTGGGGGTCTTGAAGACCAGGTTGCAGAGACAGACTTCTACTCTTTAGGGCACAAGGACTCCTTGACTGTGTCTGGAGAGGGTAGGGATGCCTTCAAAGCACTGGAAGGCAGAATGGTACTATATTTTCAAGTGCAAGTTTTGGCACTTTTCCTTGGGGAAGTGACAGGGGAAACGAGGACAAGGCAAACCATGAGCCTACCTGGGCCACACCCACAAGCAGGGATCAGCTTCATACTTCAACCCGGGGGAGGTAAGAAGCCAATGGGTGGCCAAGGTTTCACTCCAGGAGTCTCTGGCTCTGAGCTCCCAGGAGGCCCAGGCCCAGTGAGAGACCAGGCTCTCTGGTGTAGAGCCAAAGAACCAGAGCCTCTGGCCCTGCCCTGCCATATTTGAAGGAGAGAGAACAGGCCAGAGTGGGAACTTTGTGTGCACAAGTCACACAGCAGGCGATCACAAATGCAGAAGCTCCTCCCTTCACTCCAGCACACCCCCTGTAAATTGCACCCCCCTCCACTTGCTGCCCCCACAGCTAGTGGGATCCCACGCCCACCCCAGGGAAAGGAGCTGAGGGCAGCAGCTCTCAGAGCAGGAGAGAAGGGTGTTGCACTGCCTGTCATGGCCTCCCTGTCTCCACCTCATCTCTCCCTCTGGCTATGGGCAGGAGCTTCTGATAAATCTTGCTGTGCGACCTTTGCCTCCCTGGAAAGCTAATCACAAGGAAACTGCCCGTGCTTGCATTCTATGTTCTCCAAAAACCTTCATGCTCTCTGTCCAGAGAGGCTTGGGCTACTTCTCACCCCCTTACCAGCCTGTGTGTAGCCTCCACACACAGGGAGGCCTTTCTCCTCTCCGCCACGCTGGATGCAGTCATGGTCTACCGGAGAAGGTGGAGTAGGGAGAACAGGCAGTGAATGAGCCTCGGGACTCGCCTCTTGTGATCCTCCTGCAGTCTCCTCCCAGTGCAGCAGCAACAGCCTAGTTCCCCTCTACAGATATCCAGCCAGGTCACAACAGCCCCCAGTCAAAACCCCACCTCTGTCTGGGTAAAGCCCAAATCTACACAAGCCCTTCCTTCAGGCCTTCTGACACTTCCCTGACCTGTCTATGTGGCTCTCCCTTAACCTCCCTTTCCCTCCTCTCAACCTCTCACTGCCAGCTTCTCAGGGAGAAGGCCTTCCCGACCATTCTCTTGGCAAATGCAGATCGCCCTTCATTCCTCACCCCTTCCCTGTCTTATTTTTCTCCAGCTAACATACTGGCTGGGCTCTCTGATGGCTCAGTGGTAAAGAATCTGCCTGCAATGCAGGAGATGCAGGAAATGAGGGTTTGATCCCTGGGTTGGGAAGATCCACTGGAGGAGGAAATGGCAACCCACTCTGGTATTCTTGCCTGGAAAATTCCATGGACAAAGGAGCCTGGCGGGCTAGGCTCAATGGGGTCTCAAAGGTTCGGACACGACCGAGCATGAATGCAACATACTGGTTATTTGACTTAAAACTCGCACTGGCTGTTTTACTTATCATTGTAAAGTAACAATCGTCTCAGCCCCGGCTATGATGACCGCAACACCAGAGCAGATGTTCTGTCGCTGCTATATCCTTGGAACGCAGTCCCGTGCTCGACCCACAGCACGCCCTCCACAAATGCCTCTGAGCGAGGGGATGCAGAAATTAATTAAGAGAACAGCATATGCTATTTTGCCCTCCCAGGCAGGGGAAGTTCCCTCCTGGCTATGGAAATCCTGAAAAAATGCCAGATGTGGACTTTTGTAAGAGAGAAGGGGCCAAGCTGTGGGTCAGGATCTTAGCTGATAAAACCACCGAGTGCAATCATTCACTCCCCGACCCCATCCAAACACACTTCTTTTATTATTTTTTTTTACAGAGTGCTTAATCCACCCGTTTGGTCCCAGTTGTTACTCTTGACTGAATTATCTCCAGTTTTGGGGATTTTTTTTTCCACATCTTTTTAATCATGGGTTCCATAAAAGGTACAGATCTGAAGCCTGCAGCTTGGTGAAATTTTACATATACACCCACCTGGGTGACCACCACACAATTCAAGATCTGAGCCATCTCTCCCTCTGCACAAGGTCTCCCTACGGGTCCCCACCCTCTTGACAATAGAATGCAGCACGGCACTTTTGTGTCCAGCTGCTTCTGCTCAGCATTGTCTCTGTGAGGATTTCCTACATTCTCCTGTGTTACAGGAGCTTTTTAAAATTATTATTATCGCTGTTTATATTCCTCTTCATGTTTTCTTGAGTGTGGATTGCATGTTTTTGTTGTTTGTTGTTTTGGGGCCACACTGTACTTCATGCCATGTTTTAGTTCCCTGCCCAGATTGAACCCCTGCCCCTTACAGTGGAGGCTCGGATTTCTAACCACTGGACTGCCAGGGAATTCCCTTGAGCATAGATGTTAAGATCTGGACCAAATCTTTCATTAGTCTCACAAAGGACATGTGGAGTCCCCCACACTGGCTCAGCCCTCTGGTCTCTGGCTTTTTGTGGACACACAGGCTAGAGAGAGACTCAGTTGCTCTGCTCCAGACTTGAGGACCTCATCACAGATCATGGGAGGTGGACCAGTGTTGTGGGAAAGGGCTTGGGCCTTGGAATCAGGTCTGGGTTCAAATCACTAATTGTCACTTCTCGGCATTGTGACCTTGGGTGAGTGAGTCCCTAAACCTTTGTTTCTTTTCTTTTCTTTCTCTCTCTCTTTTTTTCAATATTTGTTTATTTATGTATTTGGCTGCACCAGGTCCCAGTTGCAGCACTGAGGATCTTCAATCTTCGTTGAGGCATGCAGATCTTTAGTTGCAGCGTGCGAACTCTTAGTTGCAGCTTGTGGGATCTAGTTTCCTGACCAGGGATTAAACCAGGGCCCCCCTGCCTTCGGAGCACAGAGTCTTAGCCATTGGACCTGCAGGGAAGTCTCCCTTTATTTCTTCTATTCAACTGTAAAATGGAAATATAATTACACTACTGACTGTGTCACTGCTGTGAAGATTAAAGAAAATAATGTGTGAGTCTGGTGCTCAGGGCATGGTAGATGCTTGATAAATGCTAGTTGTTTTTATTACTGCTTACACCACCTGACAGCTCCTCCAGAACTGTCTACCAGGATCTTTGCCCCACAGGCCAAACCGTAGCTCTTTCCTGGCCATCTCTCCTCAGCTCTGCTGGGCTACCTGCTCAGGCTTCAAGTTTCCCAACTTTCAAGGTACTTTTATAAATAGGGACAGGGAAGCAACCGGAAACCAGAAGGAACAAGAGGAAGGACACATATACGTTTACAAGCACCACAAGAAAGCTTTGTATCCTCATAGGCTTAGATTCATTATCAGCTCTTTCTGGCAGGACTTTGAACTTGAGCTCTGCAAAGTGCTGAGTGAAGAGGTAGCTTAAGTGCAGGAGGCAGGTAGCAATCTGAGATTCAATCTGCCCCCCACCCCTCTAGGGAGATGCCTGGGCTGCTCCCACCCACCCACGAGGGGCTATTGCCTCCCAGCTAGAGAGCTGTGGTCCCCACCTACATGGCCACACACGGAGGGGGCTGGGCACATTATGGGGTTCCCAAAGTCACCCCACAACTCAGCTCCTGGGGCTCCTGGCCTGTCCACAACACACTGACATGGCACACTCTGTGGTCGTGTCAAGGGTGCCTTGGGAGTGCTTGGTCACACCACCTATCATCCATGATGACTTAGGAACCATCCCGAAGGATTGATAGCAGTGATGGTTCTAAATAGTATTTGATATGGGCCACAACTGATAGTCCCGCAGTCATAGATTAAGTGGGACTCAGAGTGTCTTCAGAACCCTTGCTGTCTTTGCTGGTGAGGTCAGGGCCGTCGGCAAGCACTTAGCCCCTCCACCCTCAAGGTCCTCCTTACAGTGAGATTCTGGAGCCACGCTCCTGGAGAAAGCTCACACTGCCCCTGTGGCAGTTGCCCCACAAGACACACTGCAGCACGCTGGCAGCCACTGCACAGCAAATAACAATATGATAATAATGAACATTTGTTGAGTGAGTGATGAATCTGCAGCAGGCTTCGTGCCTCGGCGCATTTAATCCACTCTGCAATTCTGTGAGGTGGTACTCTGGGTTGAATTGTGTCTCCCCCTAAAAGATGTTGAATTTGTAACCCTCTGGTACCTGGCAATGTGACCTATTTGGAAACAGGTCACTGTGGATGATGAAGTTAAGATGAGATCATAGGCTGGGCCCTTATCCAGTTCAACCAGCATCCTTATAAAAAGGGGAAATTTGGACACAAAGACTCACACACAGGGAGTAGGTCATGTGGAGACGAAAGCAGAGATGGTGGATGAGTCTAAAAACTAAGAAACGCCAAAGACTCTCAGCAAACCCCCAAGAGCTAAGGGAGAGGTCTGGATCCAATTCTCCCCCATAACCCTCAGAAGAAACCAACCGTGCTGACACCTTGATTTCAGACTCCTAGCCTCCAGATATACACCTCTGTTATTCAAACCTCCCAGTGTGTGGCACTTCATTACAATAACCCTAACAAACTATCACAGTACAGACTGAGGCTTGCCCCTCGTGGGGCTTTAGAGAGTTGAGATGATGGAGCATCTGAGGTGGGAGCAGCAGAGCTCCTGAGGGGCTGTCTGTGCCCTGCCAGCTGGGCAGGTGTCCCCCTCTCCCTGCCAGGGGGCGTCCACTCTTACAGCAACAGGAAGTTTTACAGCCAAGCCTGGTGGCTTCTCTCTGTTCCCTCGCATTCTTAAGGCCTGAAGACTGAAGTCAGTGACCGGGGAAGGGAGCTGCTAACACAGTCCAGAGGCTGCAGTAGGGAATGGGGAAGTCTGGCTTGAGGATGGAGGAGCTACCACAACAGCCTTTCCTTTTTTACTCTTTTACTCTTCAAGATCCTAAATGGACCTCTGGTATAGGAGAAGACCCTGACAAGGCCACGGAGTGGAACAGCAAGGGCGCAGCCACAAAAGGAAAGTGTTGCCATGTCTGGAGGATGTGATGAAGAGAGAGTAGGTGTGCCTGAGCCCAAATTGTGTTTTCTTCACTTATTGGCTAAGGGAAGTTGGTCTGATTTGGCCTCAGTTTCCCCATCTGTAAAATGGAAATAATAATATTATAGCCTTACATTATAAAATAGTGGGAATTAAAAAAAACCCTCACTTAGATTTTCCTGGTGGTCCAGTGGCTAAGACCTCATGCTCACAATGCAGGGGGCATGGATTCCTGGTCGGGGAACTAAGATCCCACATGTTGCGCAGAACTGTCCCCCCCCCCAAAAAAGCAAAAAAAACCCCACTTAGCACAGCCCATGGATATATTAAGGACACAGTGTTATTGATTGTTCTAATATTATTACAAGGATGACCCTGAACCAATCCTGAAAATAAATATGGTGTGGAGGGAGCAAGGTCTCCTGTGTCCTTTATAGACAGATAAAGCATGGGGCACCAGCTGTCAGGCCTGGGTTCATGCCTGACTTAGCTCCAGCTCCTTGGGTGATCTTGAGTGAGGTCGAGGGAGGCTGGGAGGGCCAGAATTTAGCTCTTGCAGCCTCTGCATTAGGCTGGAAGAAGGAAGGGGTTCCTGTCAATTCTCAGATGTACATCCTTAGTGCCAGGGCTGTGCTGCACCCGGGGCTCTAAATAGCTACTTGGCTGTTGCTTGTCTTCTTCAGGGTGCCAGAAAGAGTGGGGTTTTCCAGGAGTCATCATTTCTGGATTTGACTTGTTCCCCAGATGGGGTATGCTGGGAGGGGCAGATGATCTGGGCTCTGGTCTTGGCTCAGTCTGGACTGGCATTGGAAGACTTGGGCCTCTGTTCCTTTTGGTGATGAAATTTTGGATGTTCTTACCTCAAATGACGGTAGGTACTCACTGAATGACTCCTAAGTGCCAGGGGCAAAGATTCCCACACACTTATCCACTTACTCATAGCTCTAGGTAGCTGCTATTACTCTCCCACTTTGCAGATGAGAAAATGGGTCTCTGAGAGGCAGGTAGCTTCCCTGAGGTCCCACAGCTAGTAACTGGCAGAGACGGAACTTAACACTTTCGTAGCTTTGTTCCAGAATTTGTTCACTGCTCCAGCCCTCTCTGCTCTCCATCCTCACTCACCACGTGTCACTGGGGCCACTCCCCTGAGCACATTCACCAGAAGTGCCTCCTTTTTGACCAAGTTTTAAAGATGGCATTAAGAATAAGGTGGGGGGACGTGGTGCCACAGCCGTGACTCATTATGGAGAGAAGGCAGTCAAGGGACGGTGCTGTTTTAATATGCGTACTGCCTCACCAGGTCTGGGCACCACTCCCTTCCTGCCCTCCCCCACCCCCTCCACCCTGCCCTGAGCACCAGCCACAACCCTGCCTGGCCTGGAAAGGTCCCAGCTCTGGCTGTAACTCGGGCCCTCTCGTGACCAGGGTAAACCCACCACTCCCGTTTCCCAGGACCAGGCCTTCCCTGAACCCTGGGGTCTCAAAGCTCCTCATCTGCTGCCTGATGCTGTATGCTTACTTGCCACCAGGCTCCTCTGACACCCTCTGGGGCCTTCAGGTGTAGGCTTTCTGGAAGGGTCTGCCCAGCCTGGAGGCATGTCTGGTGTTCGGAGCCCAGCCCTGCATCGAGCAGTCTCTACAGCAGGGTTCCCACAGTAGGTTTCACAGTGGGTCCAATCTTGTTCTACAGCACCCAGTCCAGACCCACCCTGTCAGCCTGCTCTGCGTGCTTGGCTCACATTTTGATGTACTGAGAATGCTATGAAATGTTTGAACGGACCAGCACTCCCTGGGCTGGCCTCATGTTACACTCTTTCCATGCCACTTTCTGGAGCCACCGCCACAAGGGCATGTGTGGACATCCTGGCTGGTCACTCAGGACTCTGAAATGACTGAGAAGAGAAGCCATGCCCTGGGCTGATCGGATCTGCCTGGTTTCTATGATGACGAAGTGGGTGGCTCTGGAGCGTGTGAGCACCCAGCAGAGCGTGGCTCTGGGAAAGCCTCTCTGGTCCTCATTGGAATATAAACACAGTGAGACAGCAGCCCAGAGGCCAGCACAGATCGGAGCTCCGGCCAAAGGGTGCTAGAATCCGCAGTTTGGTTTCAGGCTCTGGTGTCTTCAGCCCTCGACATGAGAGAAGCTCAGAAAACTCTGGAGGAAAAGACCTGAGATTCTTCTTCTAAGGATATTAAACACACACATAACAAATCAAACACTGCAAGTGAAAATGTGTTTTCTGAATTACCACAATTTAAAAGTATTTCACATAGAAATCTGGATTTTTGTCTTCTGTTGCAAAATTGGAAACTCTGGCAATATTGGGACTGGGCTCTTGTATGGAAAAATAAGCAGGAGCCGAGGGTCCTCACTCTGGCTTAGCTCTTCATGCAGGATCGTTTAACCGTGACCCATTCTCCTTCTATTCAGTCCTCTTCCCTCTTTCTGTTATCTGCATTCTTCCACAGGTAGGTGAATTTCTTTTATTTAAGTCCCATGTAGTCCAGCTGTAAAAATAAGTCCAGTAATTTGAGGAAGCCCTGTGTACTCTTCCTGCTCTTATTCATGCCCAGACCACATGAATATATCGAGGTTCTGGGAAGTCCTGATGTTTCCCAAAGCATAATGGTTCCCATCTGACATAGTGAGTGTCTCCGCAGACAGGGAGTGGGTGCCTCCTCAGATAGTCCCTGTGCCTTTGGGGCAGCTCCCTCCGCCTACCGCACCCCTGCCCAGTGAATGCTTTGACATCTTCTCAAAGGCCTGGGCAGGTCTCCCTAAGCTGGCTGAGGAGCACCTGTTGATGTGGGGGATGTTGCCTGTTTGACTCACAGAGAGACAGAGACAAAATGAGAGCAAGTGATGAAGAACTTCAAACCCAGAGCCAGTGAGTCAGCGTCTCACCCTCAGCCTTTTCTTTGACCTGGACATCCCCTCACGAGCCGGACTGATGCCAGTATCCTAAGAGTTATCAGTAATTAGACTCTCTCCCCTGGAGCGCCCTGACCACTGGTTTCAGGCCCCTCCCAGGCTGGGTGTTCTGCTTAGGTGGGAGCGCTGACTCAGACACAAGCCATGCCAGTGCCCAAAGCAACTCTAGAGATCTTCCCATCCTATCTAGTTCTTTCATGTCAGCTAGAAGCGCTTGGCAATGGCTTCCTGGAGAAAACTGTTGATTCTGAGTCTGATTCGGTGCTCAGCTCAGTGAATAGATACCTGCAATCCACAGGTATCACCTGTCATGGTGGGAAAAGAGTGGTGGGTTTGCCCCAGATTAACATCCTGGCTCTGTGGGTCAGTTCAGGGGTCCTTCCTGGGGTTGGGGGCAGCTAGTGAGAGGGAGCTGGGTTCAACCGTTAATAAGGGAGCCAAGGCACGAAGGAGACAATTGTGGGCACGACCATCTGGTAGCACATTGTCCAGCCAGCCTCAGCCTGCCTGCCACTCCCACAGTCTCCTTCAGAAGCAGTCATGTTGGTATCACATGATGCCTCCCCCCACCTCCCTGGTTGCAGCCGACTGGACCGTGGGTGGGGACCCAGTCTACAGTCTGATTCACCAGCATTTGAGGTAGCTTGGTAGGAATGGTAGGAAATTAACTGAGCCATTCTTTTTGGGGAACAGGAACTGAAGGCAAAGATAACAGTTGACTGCAAGAACCAAAGCTGATCAACAGACAGAAGTGCAGAGAGAAGAGAGACTCTGCGTGGGGTTAATGATATACCCTAGAGTGAAAACCTCCCAGTTCCTACAGCTGACACATCAGTTATGGCAGTAACCATGGCTGAGGGTGTGGGAGGGCAAAAGCTATGCTTGCTGGTTTATCAATAATCAGGGCCCTATAGGGCTTCCCTGGTGGTCCAGTGGATAAGAATCTGCCTGCTAATGCAGGGGACACGGGTTTAATCCTGGGTACAGGAAAATCCCACATGCCATGGAGCAACTAAGCCCGTGCACCACAACTATTGAGTCTGTGCTCTAGAGCCTGCGAGCCACAACTACTGAAGCCTGTGCACCTAAGGCCTGCGCTTCACAACAAGAGAAGACACCACCACAAGAAGCCTGTGCACCGCAACGAAGAGCAGCCCCTGCTTGACACAACCAGAGAAAACCCATGCGCAGCAACCAAGACCCAGCACAGCAAGAAAGAAAGAGAGAAAGATGACAATGAGGTCTCTCCAACCCACTGAATCTGTTTCTGACCAAAGGGGTTTTTCTTTCTGCCAGGGATGGCTTGTCAGGGTGGGCTCCAGAGGGCAGATCATGGGTGGGTTGATTAAAGTGACAGCCAGCTTCCACTGGAACTCGTGCCAGACACTTTCCTGGGCCACTGTGGGCAGAGCACACTCTCTGTGCACCGCCTCTTACTCCCAGGGTCTAGTAAATTTCTCTTGGGGGTGGGGAATTGGGCCTTAAGAGAACATGTGTGAACACATCAGAGGCTCAGCCTGGCTCTGCTGCTAAGCTGCTAAGTCACTTCAGTTGTGTTCGACTCTGTGCGACCCCATAGACGGCAGCTCACCAGGCTCCCCCATCCCTGGGATTCTCTAGGCAAGAACACTGGAGTGGGTTGCCATTTCCTTCTCTAGTGCATGAAAGTGAAAAGTGAAAGTGAAGTCTCTCAGTCATGTCTGACCCTCAGCGACCCCACAGACTGCAGCCATCTAGGCTCCTCCGTCCGTGGGATTTTCCAGGCAAGAGTACTAGAGTGGGGTTCCATTGCCTTCTCTGGCAGCCTGGCTCTAGCCTTTTATTATTTCAAAAAATATTGAAGATGAACAGATAAGAGGCTAGGCTTATCAGCCAGATTCCCTGGATATACCACTTACCAACAATAAGACTTTGGCTAATTCATGTAAACTACCGGTGCCTCAGTTTTCTCAGCTGTAAAAGGGGGGCAGTGAGGGCCCCTGACAGGGATGTGGTGAGGGATTAAAGTAGGATGGGCACATAGTAGGGCTACTAAGTGTTAGGCCCTGTGCCAGCTGCTGAGGGTACCAAGTGGATTTGCCTCCTGCCCCCATGGAGCAGAGTCTAGAATTCAGTGGCTGCTAGAGACTCCTGCCCACTTCTGACCTCCACGCTGTGGGGAAACTGGTCTTTTCTGGGCCTGGTCTCAGCCAGCCCTGATATCATGTGAGGCTGATATCATGCGCATATGTCTAGTACTGCTCTGCCCTCCCACCCAGCCTGGCTGGCGGGTGCTGGCAGAGCCCATGCTCAAGGAGAGGGAGGCATTCAGGGTTAGGGATAGGGTTTAGGGTCAGGGTTAGGAAGAAGAAGCACTAACATCACCAGGAGCCACGTGGGGGTGGGAGTCCTTCTCCTGAGTGGCCACTGTGTAGCAGATACATGCATATAGATGTCCCTGTAGGCATTTCATAGGGCTGCTATAACAAATTATCACAAACTGGTGACTTGAAACAACAGGAATTTGTTTTCTCACAACTCCCAAGGCCAGAAGCCAAAATCCAGGTATCAGGTGGGCCATGCTCTTTCCAAAGGTTCCCGGGAGAAGTCTTTCTCGCCTCTTCCAATCTGGTAGCTTCTGGCACTCTCTGGCTTGTGGCCGTAGCACTCCAGTCTTGGCTCTGTCTTCACATAGCCTTCTTTCTCTGGGCATTTGTGTTTCATCTCTGCGTCCAAATCTCCCATAAGGACAGCAGTCACAATAGATTTACGGCAACCATACTGCTGGCTTCCCTGGTGGCTTAGAGGTTAAAGTGTCTGCCTGCTATATGGGAGATCTGGGTTTGATCCCTGGGTTGGGAAGATACCCTGGAGAAGTAAATGGCAACCCACTCCAGTATTCTTGCCTGGAGAATCCCATGGACGGAGGAGCCTTGTAGGCTGCAGTCCGTGGGGTCGCAAAGAGTCAGACACGACTGAGTGACTTCACTTACTGCACTATGCCCTCTTGATCACATCTGCCAGGACTCTGTTTTCAAGTAAGGTCAAATTCACAGCTTCCCGTGGATATAAATTTTAAGGGGACACTATTCAACCCAGTACAATCCCTTAGCTATCACCTATCAGAATGCATTCAGTATTATTTCCCCCATTCTACAGATGAGAAAACTAAGACACACACCAGCCCAGGGCCATACAACAAACCCAGGTCCCTGACCTACAAAAGGCCTCTGAGTCTGCAATGGTGACCAGATGCTAGGTTGCTAGACGAGAGACTGGAGCTACAATTATGAGGAAGAAGGAAGCAACAACAGAAAATTCTTAGAGCAACGTCCAAGGCTGCTTATCAGCCCAGGGACTGGACTTCAGCCTCCCAGCCCTCTTCCCTTCTCTTTCCAGGCCCAGAACCCTCAGCCCTTCCCAGGAAGCAGCTTAGCCTGATACTCTACTGAGATCTGGGCTGTGCTGATCTGGCATGAATAAGCCAGCAGCAGCTCAGGAGGCAGAACTGGAAGGAATGTTTATCTGGGGCCAACAGAAGAGAGAGGGCTGGAGCCCAAGGCCAGAGCCGCTTGCCTGGAAGGGCCCCTATCTCGCGTGTGTGTGTGTGTGTGTGTGTGTGTTGACCAAAGGCCCTGTTGCCTGTGCTGGCCCTGCCAAAGCTTGGACAGCTGCTGATTCTGATCACAGCAGTGTGTTCATCAGGGAGGAAGGGCCCTTAGAGAGATCCCAGCGCAGGGGTATCAAGTAATGACAGGTCTACCATCAGAGGAGATGGTTGGACGGCATCACCGACTCAATGGACATGAATTTGAGCAAACTGCAGGAGATAGTGAAAGGAAGCCTGGGGTGCTGCAGTCCAAGGGGTGGCAAAAAGTCAGACACAACTGAGTGACTGAACAGCAACCACCAGATTTCCTTCCTCTGAATCCTCCTCAACACAGTGCCCCATCCAGAGCTATTATCTACCAACTGGGTCTGACAGAAGGGTTAATAGCTGCCCTGTGGTTCCAATTCCAGATCCAGGAGTCTGAGCCTCAGTGATTCCTCTCCAGGGGAATGAAAAGCCTCCACCAGATCCTACAGCTTGGAGAGAGAAGTGGGCCAGTTCTCCTGATCCAGACCCCAGACTCTTTTTCCTGACATCAGACATATTACACAGGGTGACACCCAAGCCTTCCTGTCTTCCCACTCCCTGTGAATCATTGCTAGTTGCTGCCAAGAACTAGGTTTCACAGCTGCTGTGCTTGCAGCCCTGGCACTGGCTTCCAAGGACAGCTGCTGCTGCGGCTGCTGCTGCTGCTGCAGGGCGCACCCTGCCCCCAGGGCAGCTGGTCTGTGTGCCGGGAAAGCACAGAATGGTGCTGAGGTACAGGTAACAGTCTGCCCAGTCCAGAGAATTCAAGGAGGAAATTCTGGCAGAAGAATCAGCATGTGTAAAAGGGTCTGACAGAGCTGAAGGGAGAAGGTGGGTGGGCGGGGGGTGGAGGAGGAGGTAGAGGTAGCAGCCTGAGTCCTGGCTTCAGTGACATGACACCATTGTCCACAGGACCTGGGTTCTGGTCTTGGCTTAGCTACCACCTTGCTGCGGCTCTTGGAGAAGCCCCTGCCCTTCTGGGCCTCGGTTTCCCCATCTATACAGTAAGAGGGGGCTTTTACAGGAACTGCTCTACAGGAACTCCAGGAGATGTGGGTTTGATCCCTGGGTTGGGAAGATCCCTCGGAGAAGGGAATGGCAACCCACTCTAGTATTCTTGCCTGGAAAATCCCATGGACAGAAGAGCCTGGCTAGTTACAGCCCATGGGGTTGCAGAGTCAGACACGACTGAGGCAACTGAGCACATGTACAGAAGCACAGTAAGAGGCAGGATCCAGTGCTTCTATAGCCATTCCTGACTTGTCGGCGGTCTCCACTGCCCTCCTCACTGTCCTGGCTGGGAGCTAGCCCAGGGGTCCCTGGGCTTCTGCAGGAGCAGGATGGAGAGAGGGACACAATGTTCTTCTCATCTTTGTGCCCCGGGTGCAGGAGGCAGCTAGGCACAGGGTACCAGCCACCACACACGTCTCTGACCCTGGTGAGTCACACACCTTTTCCGGGCCCTTTCCTGAAAAGGGCAGCAGACCACTGGACCCAAGGCCCTGGCAGCTGGTGGGGCGGTTGGAGCCGGGCGATGCCTGCATGGCCAAGGAATGTGTTTACTTCCCCCCCTGCTGAGAGGAAACCCAGCAAGGCCCCTGCTGGATTCCTTCCCAGCCAGACCAGCAGGACTTTCTGCCTCCTCCCCAGGCTGGCCACAAGGTTCTAGGCAGCACCTCCCACCAGCCACTTTTCAGGACTATCCTGCATCACTTTATCCTTCCACAAATAGAAAACTGGGCCAGTCAGGGCCACCCACTGGCTTTTGGTCCTTGCCCTGGAACCAGGACCCTGCTCTCCCCTAGTTGTGTGTCTAACCACTGTGGAGCCCTCACAGGTGCCTTGCCCTCTCCGGCCTCAGTTTCCCCTTTCTCTTATGCAGGGGTAGGACTAGGTAAGCTCTGAGGGCCTCTTCAGGCCCAGGGGTCAGTGGAAAGTCCTGGGGAGGCAGGGTGATTTGGGGGCTGTGAGCCCAGGCTGCCATTATTCACCAAGATCTCAGCACAGAATGTGCCATGTTCCATTCTAAGTGCCAACAAACCAGCAGCAAGCAAGACAGATGCAATCCCCGGCACCAGCGACGGAGATAGGCATTGACCAGACACTTAAGTGTGTTGAGAAGGAGAAGACTCCATATGAATAAACTATCAGAGTGGTGAGAGATGGCGGGTGGTGGGCAGGGAAGTCTTTGTCCTGGAGGTGACATTGAAGCTGAGATGTGGGGGAAGAGATGGTGCCCGTGTCGTCAAGAAAGGGGCAGAAGAGAGCATTCCAGGCTGCAGGACTGGTCTGTCTGAAGGAGTGAGGAGGAAAGACTCGGTAGGGGACATGCAGACCAAGGTGCTAACTTTACCATTAGAGCCCCTGGACCCTAAAGAGGACCCTTAACCTCCCCAAGGCTCATTGTCATCATCTTAAATTAGCCAAAATATCTAACTTACAAGATACTCATGAGGATTTAATTACATAGCTTATTCCAGGGCCTTATGAAGAATAAGTACTCAATAAATGGCAGCAAATATCTAGTTATGCCCTGTGTATATATGATTTATAGCTATTGTCTGATTATATTTTGTAATCCATTCTTCTGTTTTTCTTTATTCCTTTGTTCCTAACTTTGCACTTTCATGCTACATTTTTACATATTTCTTTACATTTCTATAATGGGAACATTATTATTATTACTAATAGCAGTACCAAAATAGTAATAAAATGAGAATGTGGGAGAAAGTATGTAAGCTGCTATGCAAATAGGAGGAATTCTTATCACATATTCCAAATGTCTCAAACTTCATTGATACATAATATACTGCATCACAGAATCAAAAGCTGCTTGCAAACCTGAAGCCTCACCTATGTGCAAGGAAGCTGCTGACACTGGGTCTCTTTTCTCATGGGGCTCTGGGAAATGGCATAAGGGATACACTGAACACAGGCAGATCCTGCGAGGAAAGGAGGGAGTCAGGAATAGAAGCTCTGGGCCCTTGTGAGCACAATCAGCAGGACTTGGTTGACCCTCCTGAGAGAGAAAATTGGCTGTATGCAGACTGAATGAATGAAGATGAGGAAGAATTTTCTAACACATTCCTAACAATTCACTTCTAAAGTTGAAATGACTTCCAGAGGTAGTAATTGTGTGAGCTGTCCTAATCCTTTAAGGAATGGATTCAAGCCTTGGATGAAAAGATGGTATTTTTGAGGGGTGGTGGAGGATATGGAAAATTTGGAAGAGATAATGCCATCAATTAGGAATTGATTTGACTATAGGAAACAAGTTCAAAACAATGGCTTTCCAATATGGATGCTTATTTCTTTCTCTCATAATAGTATAAAGTAAAAAATATAAAGATGGGAAGTCCAGGGCAGGGGTGGCTCTCCCAGCTAGTTCATGTCCTCCTTCCCTGTGATGTGGCACTCATCCTAGTGGACAAACAGGTGGCCATCACACCCACATTCCAGGAAGCAAGACTGAAGGGACAGAAACAGGAAGGTGAGCAGACAAAGAAGGAAAAACAAAGGAAGACTCAGAAGTGCCGCATCTTATTGGCAGAACTTAGCCACACGGCGTACCTAGCGGCAGAAGGGCATGGGAAGTGAGATGCAGTCTTTATTGTAGGCAGCCATTAGCGTGAGCATGTGTACTCAATCATGGCCGGTTTCCGACCCTAGGGACTGCAGCCCAGCTGGCTCCTCTGTCCATGGAATTTTCCACTCCAAGAACACTGGAGTGGATTGCCATTTCCTCCTCCAGACTGGCGTCTCCTCCGTCTCCTGTTTTGGCAGGCAGACCGCTAAGCCCCCTGGGAAGCCCGTTGTGTTAAGTCGCTTCAGTCGTGCCTGACTCTTTGCCACCCTATGGACTGTAGCCCACCAGGTTTCTCTGCCCATGGAGATTCTCCAGGCAAGAATACTGGAGTGAATTGCCATGCCCTTCTCCAGGGGATCTTCGTGACTCACGGATCAGACCTGTGTCTCTAAGGTGAAGCCCCTTAGGTAGCCATGGTTCTAGCTAATAAATCCTTTAGTGGAGGAAGGAATCAAGGTTGAGGAGCAATCAGCATGTTTCCAATATCCTTCAGTTCCAAAAGCCCATAAGCTTGTGATTCTTGACCTTGTATCACTGTAACTAAGGTTCAAACCCTTACTTTTGACCCACAGTGGGTATCTGAATGGAATAGGACAGGCTAAGACTGCTAAGGGAAGGCAGGAAGGATCACAGAAATGCTGTATCAGAGAGGGAGCTGCCTCTTTCTCCTCCATGCTGAGTGCTGACTCGATATTTGGAAGCCTCTCACCAGGAACCCATGAGCTCAGCAACCTACAAAATTGCCTTTCCTTGAGGTAGAGAAACATTCTGTAGTTTGTTGTGGTCCATGTGCAGGTTGGAAAAGAATTTCCAGACATGAGGCAGAATGAGAGGAGAATAAAGTTTATGGGAGTGGGAAACGCTGTTAGAACAGTGTGCTGGCTCAGGGGAGAGCAGAACCCTTTTGCAGGCTAGCAGCCAGTTTTTATAGTCTCAAGACAGAGAAAATTCCTACCAGAATGGTGGCATTAGGATGACCAGAAGATGGGTTATCCTGGTTAGGATGCAGGATAGGTAATAGGGTGGGTATTTTACCTCATCTTGGGTCAGGAAACTGGCCAGTCTTGATTCAGAGGCTCGTGGCAACAGTTGCTGTGGGCTCGGTCAGCTCCAGAGATTTTTATCACGTGACTTTCGTATAGCGTCTCCACACCTGTGACCTCGGTATATGGCTCCACACTATTGGCTTTCACAGGTGGGCGATTTGCAAAACACACACTTGAAGGATGTTTCCATATCTATGCCAAAAAGGGGGTGAAGCTGCCGTCCACTATGTCAGGAAACAGCACTGGATTTCACTGCCGTGTGAAGGGATCCAGTTTGGAATTTAGAATCAGGGAAATGCTTATCTCTAGCTGGGCTCACATGGTTTTCTTTCTCTGTAACACATCAGATAACATAGTGGCCCTCTGTTGTGTGTGCTGTCTTAGCGTTATGACTCCCCTTCCTTTGGTAGCGTCACCAGTTTCATTCGGGGAACACCCCATTCCAACTCCCCACCCAGCTTCCAGTGCATGCGGTTCTGCTGGGGCTGGTTCTACCTCCTCTTCTCCTCCAGGGGGAGGGCACGATGTGCAGGCCTGGCCAATTGAAGTCACAGTGATTGCTCCCTGAATTGGATTATGATTCACTCTGGGATGTTTACCTGACACCCTTGAGACTTTTGCTGATATTATTGAAGAGTGGGAGAAGCACCTGCTTTCCACTGGGGGCGTTAAGCTGATAAAACGCAAATCTGAAGTTGCTGGTGGCCATCTTTGCACCTTGTAGAAAGAGCTTGCTTGAGAATGAGGGAATGAGGCAACACAGAAGATGGCAGCAACACATTCCTGATGACGTGAGTTGAGCCTCTGAGGCCAGCCCATTCCTGAATTTCCCAGTATTTCCCTAGATTTCCCTATATATGAGTCAATATAGTCTCTCTCTCTCTTTTTTTTTTTTTTTGCTTAAGCCAGTTTGAACTCAGTTCCCATTACTCACAAATGAAATAGTCCCCAGTTATATACTAACCAAACTACAGTTCTGCCTGAAAGTGGAGGTAAGAGTTTTGTGATTAAGAATGCTAAGGTACCACAGACGCTAGATTTACCTGCTGCTCAGTTTCTTTCACAGGAAATGTGTTGGGAGCTAGTGAGCATGCCAGCTGCGGCAGAGCGCCTACAAAAGTGATTGCCAGTGATTCCCCTCATCCCTATGCACGGCTGCCCCTCTTCCCACTGGGTAGTGAAATCCATTTTTCTTCTCTTAAACCACAAATCTTGGTGTGTTTTATGAGTTGCTTTGACCCATACAATGTGATTTCAGGGATGCTGTGATAGTTCCAGGCTTCAGTCTTAAGAGGACTGGCGGCTTTTGCTTTTGCTCTCTTACAACCTGAGCTGCTATATAAAGAAGTCTGGCTAACCTGCTAGAGAGATCATGTGAGAGAGCAGGTCTAGGCAGCCCCAGATGTTCTAGGCACCACAGTGGAGACACTAAGCATGTGAGGGAGCCATCTTGGACATTTAGCCCCAGGCAAGCAGAGCAGAGAACAGGAAGTGTGGTACACTCCTGATGACATTACTTGAGCCTCTGGATTTAGCCATGCCTGAAGGCAGTCCAACCAGTCCATTCTAGAGGAGATCAGTCTTGAGTGTTCTTTGGAAGGAATGATGCTAAAGCTGAAACTCCAGTACTTTGGCCACCTCATGCGAAGAGTTGACTCACTGGAAAAGACTCTGATGCTGGGAGGGATTGGGGGCAGGAGGAGGAGGGGACAACAGAGGAGATGGCTGGATGGCATTACCAACTCGATGGACATGGGTTTGAGTGAACTCTGGGAGTTGGTGATGGACAGGGAGGCCTGGCGTGCTGCAATTCATGGGGTCGCAAAGAGTCGGACACGACTGAGCGACTGAACTGAACTGAACTGAAGGCAGTCAGTCCAGTTGGATGCAGCTGAATGCAGTATCTGAAACTTCATTACTTTGGCCACCTGATGCAAAGAACTGACTCACTGGAAAAGACTCTGATGCTGGGAAAGATTGAAGGTGGGAGAAGGGGATGACAGAGGATGAGATGGCTGGATGGCATCACTGACTCGATGGACGTGAGTCTGAGTGAACTCTGGGAAATGGTGATGGACAGGGAGGCCTGGCATGCTGCGATTCATGGGGTCACAAAGAGTCGGACACGACTGAGCGACTGAACTGGACTGAACTGAACGCAGTAGACTGAGTAGTCCCAGTGCCAAATAGAGACCAAACAGAGCCCAGATAAGTCCACAAACCTAAGGGTCACAGGAAAGAAAAACGCTGCTTTTTTTTTTGCCACGAAGCACGTAAGAACTTAGTCCCCTGACCAGGGATCAAGCCCGTGCCCCCTGCTGTGTAACTGTCAAGTCCTAACCACTGGACCACCAGAAGACTCCCTCCAGTTGCCCCTTTAAGTCATTAAGTTTTGAGTCAGTTTACTACACAGCAATAGCTGACTGAAATGCCCACTTGAGCAACTTTAAAATATCAGGATGTTTACTGGGTGCTTTGTTTGAATGAGGGCCTTTTTGAGAGATGGTGGTGGGAAAGGTCAAGACTACAGGTCAAATGAATGGAACTTGAGAATTGAGACTCTAGGACGATGAGGAGAGGAACTCTGCTTTTCAGTGGCTGGGAACTCAACTGGTGGGAGAGAGAGGCCAAGGTCAAGGTTTCAGCTCAAGAGGCTGTCGCGGTGGATGGGAAGGCGAGTGCAGAGGGATGGTCATGAGATCATGAGGCTGGGCCTGGGGCTCTGAAATCGCAGATCACTGGGTCCTTACAAGGTTAGAAGGCCCAGGTCTGGAGAAACAAGTGTTACACTTTTAATGCTTCTACCCTCTTGTGTTTCTTTTTCATTATCCTGTTTTATTTAGGATTTAACCTTGTAAATCATCTCAAATCCCTTTTGAAAGTGGGTGGGAGGCAATGGCTCACAGTCTTCTGAGAGCTGGGATTAACCCTGGAACCCAACATGAGGGACCAGAGCTGGCAGACAGCCCCCTGACTCCACTGGCTCTTCTTGGGAAAGGCCCTCCAGTGTGTGAATGTGTGACTGTGTGTGAGTGTATATGTGTACAAGTTGTGTGTGTGAGTACTTGTGAGAGTTGGGTGAAAAAAATGGGTGTGTGCTTGTATGTGCTTGAGAAGTATGACTGTATGTGAGTTGTGTGTACACAAGTGTGAGTTATGAAGACAGTTGGGTGAAACTGGATGTGGATTTGTGTGTGCAAGCGTGTTTGTGTGAATGTAAGTGTGATCACGAAATGTGTGTGTTGGTGCGATATGAATGTGTGTGTGTCTATCGGTTGGGTGTGATGTGGGTGGAAATGCGTGTTAGTGTGTTGAGAGCATGCTGATGGGAGAACAGGAGTGTATGTCTGAGTGTGTGTGGGTTAAGTCCGTCCCCATCACAGCATCAGCGTGATCTTCAGAAAACCTAGTTTTCTGGATTGGTTCACAGACAAAGAAAGTGCTGGGTATGAGCTGCTTCTAGGACCAGCCCCCTACCAGACCCT
>SJXQ01009091.1:955511-1067994 GCA_006408695.1 Aepyceros melampus
GCAAGCTGATCACAGCTGGGCATCCCCACCTCGCCCCTGCACCGCCCCGCCCCAGCCCCAAGGCTGCTCTGCCCCTCCGGGGGTAGGAGAGTGATGAGGGGTGGGCCGCCCCAGGGCCGAGATCCAAGAGAACGCTGCTGCGCCAGAGGCCCTTGTGAAACTTTTTCCTGACAGCAGTGAGGCTGAAAATCCCCAGGCCTCCGCCTTCGTGGACTGGCGAGGTCACGGCTCCCTTGAGCTGGGATCCCGCTCTCTGCCGCCCTCTTCTGGGCGTCCGTCGCCGGCGGACGCAGAGGGAAGCCGGCCTCGCACCGCACCCTACCCTCTTCGCTGCCACACAGGCTCAGGGGGAAGATTTTCAAGGCCTAGGATCCGAGTTTATTGTCTCTTCGATGCTTATAGCAGGTCTGACACTCGCTGGATGCCAGGAAGAGAAAATATGTACACATTGGCTCACTGGTCGAAGGGGAAACTGAGGCCCAGGTTGGGGAACCCAGTGAGCTGACTTGCTCACGCAGAATGCAGACTATCAAGTGGGCAAGGCTTGCCCTCCCGTAGCTTCATGGATACTGCGAGGCGGGCGAGTCCTGGCCTTTTCCTACTCAGCCCGAACCTTTCTCAGCTCACTGGGCTGCCCTACTAATTGGAGCAATGGGGCCATACTGGGGAAGTGGGCGGTGAGGAGCAGAACCCAGCCTGCCTTTTCCGGGTGCCCAGGCCAGTCCTTCGGCGACTTTGCTGAGCTGGCGGCCCACGCCCGGGTGCACAATGATGCTGACACAGACACACCCGGGAGCCTAAGGGTATGTGTGTGTGTGTGTTGGGGGAGGGGGAACCTAGGCGCGTCCACCCCACCCACTGCCTCTGCTATAGAGTCATTATCCCTCGGGGTAGAGGGAGACACCGAGAGGCTGAGTTGCCAAAGGCCACTCCAGGTGTCCAAGCCTCTCCCACCAGACCCAGGAGCTCCCCAGGGGGGCTCGTTTGCTCTCGCGGGCTGCCTGGGAGTGTCCCTCCAGTGAGACAGGGCCACCTGGTTTCCAGCCTGGGGCTCCCAGAGATAGCCCACTCCCTTCTTTACTAGTTACTCAGTGCAGAAAAAGGGGAAGCACAGAGAAGCAGAAAGAAAGCAAAACCACCTGAGGTACCAACCAGTGATCAGCCCCACTCCCCAAATAGGCCCATTCACTCTGCTGTTGCTGGAGTCTAAATGGATTCCTCCCCGTCCACCTCCTCCAGGACTGAACCTCTCCTTCCTAACCTCTCTGGGCGGCCTCACCCAGTCCACCCAGCCATTGTCCCTTGAACCCAGATTGTCCCCACCTCAAGGATCGGCCTCTGTGACCTCCCTCCTGCTCTGTCCCTTCCCCTGTTATACCTGCCTCCATGATGGCCCAGGGGCCCTGTGGGGCCGTAGGGTCTAAGATCTCATTTCTAAGTGAGATGACTGGGTCAGCCACTCTTCTGCTGTGAAACCTGCCCTGCGTCCCAGGCAGACAAGAGAAGTTCTCAGATAGATTAGTCTGGCCTTCAAGGCTCCACCAGTCCTGCCTAACGCCACCCCAGCCATTATTCCTTCCCACCACAGGTCTATAGGAATGGTTAGTTTCCTTTTGGGCTGCTTCCCCTGACGTTTTGTGATCTAAGTCCACTTTATTGCTATGTCCCCAGTGCTTAGCCGAGGGCCTGGCACAGTGTGGCCTCTCAGTTAATGTTCACCAGAAGTAACGTAACTGGTTGGGGCAAACCAATTCACTCCTGTTAGTAATAATAAGAAGCTTTTAGTCAGCATGTATTATGTCCAGGCATTGTGCTGTATGCATTACAAGAATTGCTCATTGTCCTTAGCACTACTTTCTCAGAGGATGGTATTATTTTATTTACTTATTTATGTTTTGGCTGCACGGCTTGTGGGATCTTAGTTCCCCCATCAGGAATTGAACCCAGGCCCTTGACAGTGACAGCACAGAGTCCTAACCACTGGACGACCAGGGAATTCCCTAAGGTGATGCAATTATAATATCATTTTCCAGATGAGAGAACTGAGGCTGAGAGATACTAAGTGATTTGATCAAAGTTATATCCAAGATTCCACCCAAGCCCATGACTTGCTGTCCTAGACTGTTGGGTTTGTCTGCTCCTGCCTCGTAAGCACGTTGGCTTCCTGCTCCTTTTTCCCACACTCCTTTTTCTGGGCCCAAAGGCTCTTCCATTCCGCCTTCTCTTCAGGCTCAGCCCCGGGGCCTCGGCAGTGCACAGGAGTCTCAGGTGCCTGGCGCTGTGGCTGAGTGTGCCAAGAAGGCTGCAGGAATGGTTCTGTAGCGAACAGGAACGCCTCTGTCACAGGTCTCAACAAGATCCAACAGGTCAATTTTAGGTCCTGAAACAAGTTTCTGACATGAGCTTGAACTGATGCAGCACTGGAGAGATCTGGCCTGGGAATCTCAGTCCAGGCACAATTCCAGACTCTATGTGACTCTGAGCAATGAGTTTAGCCATGCTGAGCCTCAGCTTCCACATCTGTACAATGGGCATGAGAATATCCACTTCACAGTTCTTTGGGAAGATGATCTGTGAGCTGGCATGGGAAGGCACTTCATAAACTACAAAACTGCTAATGGAGGATGAGGGGATAGTGTTGCCTTGTGGGACTGGGATTGGCAGTGGCCTAGTTTAGAGGCTGGGAGAAGGGAGAGGCAGGCCAGATGCTGCCCAGACACAGGTTTTTCTGGTTAGGATGTGTACAGGGGGTGGATGGAGAAGTGAAAAAGGGGCTGGTGAAGGTGGGCAGGGCCTCTGTTGGTAGCTGCTGGGGATCCCTGAAGAGATGCTGAGTCACTCCCCTCCTCACTTTCCTTCTCTTTTTAAAGTCTTAATTGCCTTTTTCTGCTTACAAAAGCAGTATATACCTGTTGTATAAAGTTCAAACAACACCAAACTAATAAAGGTAGTTTCCTGTTCATGCTTCCTAGCTGTAAATGCTGTTGACATTTTGGTGTATGTTCTTCCAGATTTTCCTTTTGATAAATTTTTATATTAATACAAAGCATTTTCCTTGAAGATAATTCAAAGCAGGGCAGAACTAGAGATTGTGTAGTCCTTCTCATACCCTTCTCAGAATCAGTCACTATTAACAGCTCTGTAGGTATCTCCTTGAACTTTGTATGAGCATTTATATCCATAAGAGGGTATGAATGAGGAGAGGCAGTAATGATAATAGACACAGCAGCCAAGGCTGCCAGGGTTCAAGTCCCAGTCCTAACAGTTACTAGCTGGGTGACCATGGGAAAGGCATTTAACCTCTCTGAGCTTCATTGTCTTTCTCTGTAAGGTGAGAATAATGATAGCACCTACTTCAAAATGTGATGGAGAGAATTAAATGAAATAAAGCATGCAGTGCTCAGCATAATACCTCAGTGAAGATTACTGTTGTGGTAGACACACCTAAAGAGAGTCGTTTCCTCTCCTGTGAAATTAGGATCATAACATGCATACTGCCCTGTTTGGTTTGGAGGCAGAATTATGTGGAAAGATTAGTCACAGGGATCCTGAAATTTACACTGAAGACAAGAAGTCTTGCATTTAGAGTCAAAGCATTGGTAGCATAAATGTAGGATGGAAGAAACCTAGATTTCCCAAGCTGAGTCACAGCTACCTCTGTGATGTGGCTGGGATGTGGGCTTGCATCAGTAGATGCTGAGCTTTCCAAACAAAGAAGGTGATGGGTTTTCTGTAGCCTGGGCTTGTTGTCCCACCTGAGGCTTCTATTCCCTTGAAGGTTTTTGCAGGCCTTGCCACATACATCCAGCTTCCTTCATGGTAACTTCTGCTTTAAATGTCTACAACTTCTCCCTCCCAATCTCACCTCCTTGGAGCCTCCTTTTCTTCTGATCTTCCCAGACTCAGGGAAGGTACCAAAATCTGCCCATTTGCTCAAGCCAGACCCAGGAATGGTGGGGGCATGCTTTATGAGGATCCCTCCATCCTGTAATAGCAAGGGGAGATAAGAAAGCCTTCCTCAGTGATCAGTGCAAAGAAATAGAGGAAAACAATAAAATGGGAAAGACTAGAGATCTCTTCAAGAAAATTAGAGATACCAAGGGAACATTTCATGCAAAGATGGGCACAATAAAGGACAGAAATAGTATGGACTTAACAGAAGGAGAACTTATTAAGAAGAGCAGGCAACAATACACAGAACTATACAAAAAAGATCTTCAAGACCCAGATAATCACGATGGTGTGATCACTCACCTAGAGCCAGACATCCTGGAATGTGAAGTCAAGAGGGCCTGAGGAAGCATCACTAGGAACAAAGCTAGTGGAAGTAATGGAATTCCAGCTGAGCTATTTCAAATCCTGAAAGATGATGCTGTGAAAGTGCTGCACTCAATATGCCAGCAAATTTGGAAAACTCAGCAGTGGCCACAGGACTGGAAAAGGTCAGTTTTCCTTCCAATCCCAAAGAAAGGCAATGCCAAAAAATGCTCAAACTACTGCACAATTGCACTCATCTCACACAGCAGTAAAGTAATGCCCCAAATTCTCCAAGCCAAGCTTCAACAGTACGTGAACCATGAACTTCCAGATGTTCAAGCTGGATTTAGAAAAGGCAGAGGAACCAGAGATCAAATTACCAACGTCCGTTCAATCATCAAAAAAGCAAGAGAGTTCCAGAAAAACATCTACTTCTGCTTTATTGACTATTCTAAAGCCTTTGCCTGTGTGGATCCCAACACACTGTGGAAAATTCTTAGAGACGGGAATACCAGACCACCTGACCTGCCTCCTGAGAAATCTATATGCAGGTCAAGAAGCAACAGTTAGAACTGGACATGGAACAACAGACTAGCTCCAAATCGGGAAAGGAGTACATCAAGGCTGTATATTGTCACCCTGCTTATTTAACTTATATGCAGAGTACATCATGAGAAATGCCAGGCTGGATGAAGCACAAGCTGGAATCAAGATCATCAGGAGAAATATCAATAGCCTCAGATATGCAGATGACACCAACATTATGGCAGAGAGCGAAGAAGAACTAAAGAGCCTCTTGATGAAAGTGAAAGAGGAGAGTAAAAAAGTTGGCTTAAAACTCAACATTCAGACAACTAAGATCATGGCATCTGGTCCCATCGCTTCATGACAAATAGATGAGGAAACAATGGAAAAAGTTACAGACTTCATTTTGGGGGGCTCCAAAATCTGCTTCCTTCTCTATGGTCTGATAAATCTCCCCTGTATGTCTCTTGTAAGAGCAGATGGTGACTGCAGCCATGAAATTAAAAAACGCTTGCTCCTTGGAAGAAAAGTTATGACCAACCTAGACAGCATATTAAAAAGCAGAGGCATTACTTTTGCAACAAAGGTCCATCTAGTCAAAGCTGTGGTTTTACCAGTAGTCATGTATGGATGTGAGAGTTAGACCATAAAGAAAGCTAAGCCCCGAAAAATTGATATTTTTTTAACTGTAGTGTTGAAGACTCTTGAGAGTCCCTTGGACTGCAAGGAGATCCAACCAGTTCATCCTAAAGGAAATATTCATTGGAAGGACTGATGCTGAAGCTGAAACTCCAATACTTTGGCCACCTGATGCAAAGAACTAACTCATTTGAAAAGACTCTGATGCTGGGAAAGATTGAAGGCAGGAGGAGAAGAGGATGACAGGGGATGAGATGATTGGATGGCATCACCAACTCGATGGACATGAGTTTGAGTAAGCTCTGGGAGTTGGTGATGGACAGGGAGGGCTGGCGTGCTGCAGTCCATGGGGTCACAAAGAGTCAAGACTGTGAGACTGAACTGAGCTGAACTCCGTCCTGCCTCTGATCTTTCCAGAGTCCAGTGGACCTTTGCTCACATACATATCTACTCTGTCAATGTGCAGTCCCTCTGCCACCCCATTTTAAAGTTCACTTTGATCTTATCGGATAGGCATCATGACGGATTGAATGGTGGCACACCAAAAGGAAAATCCACACAGTAATTCCTGCAATTTGTGAATGTGACCTCATTTGGAAAAGGGATCTTTACAGATGTCATTAAGTTAAGGATCTCGAGATAAAAAGATTATACTGGATTATTCAGGTGGGCCCTGATTCGGTGATAAATGCTCTTACAAGAGACACACAGGGGAAATTTGTCAGACCATAGAGAAGGAGGCAGAGCAGAGCAGGGTGACGTAGCCATGAGCCAAGGGATGCGCCGAGTCCCCAGAAAATGGAAGAAGCAAGAGCAAACTCCCCTAGCATCTTAAGAGGGAAGCTGGCCTTGCCAACACCTTGATTGTGGATTTCTGATCTCTAGAACTACGAGAGAATACATTTCTATTGTTTTAAGTCACCTGGTTTATCATAATTTGTTATGGTAGCTACAAGAAGCTAACACAGGTAAAATATTCAGGTCATTCAAATGTCAAAACAAAACAACATAATACGTAAACATGGAGAAGTCTTGCTTCTCTCAGTAACCATTCTTTATAAGTTCTTTCGTATTTTTCTAGGATTTCTCTATGCAGATATAAGGAAACATGAGAGGGGAATACATTTTGATTCCTTTCCCCAGTTTGAGTGGCCTTTTCAAATGTATACCTGACTATATCACTCACTGCACTTAGATGTGGAGAAGGCAATGGCAACCCACTCCAGTAATCTTGCCTGGCAAATCCCATGGATGGAGGAACCTGGTATAGGCTGCAGTCCATGGGGTCGCTAGGAGTCGGTCACGACTGAGCAACTTCACTTTCACTTTTCACTTTCATGCATTGGAGAAGGAAATGGCAACCCACTCCATTGTTCTTGCCTGGAGAATCCCAGGGACGTGGGAGCTGCCGTCTCTGGGGTCACACAGAGTCGGACACGACTGAAGTGACTTAGCAGCAGCAGCAGCACTTAGATGGGACCCAGACCATCCAGTCAGCCTGGCCCTGTGCTCCCCAACCATGTCTTATACACCCTCCTTCACTCCAGGCTGTAGCCTTCCTAGTCTCCTGCCTGAGTCTTTTTTTTTTTTTTAAATTAATTAATTATTTTGGTGGTGCTGGGTCTTAGCTGTGGCACACAGGATCTAGGATCTTTCATCTTAGTTACAGCATGTGGAATCTAGTTCTTGGACCAGGAATTGAATCTTGGACCCCCTACATTGGGATCCTGAAGTCTCAGCCACTGGACCATCAGAGAAGCCCCTCGCCTCAGAGTCTTGGCACCCATCCTTGCTCCTGCCTGACCCCTACCCCCTTCCACCCCAATGTCTTCTGGTCATCAGATCTCTACTTAAATGTCAGCTCCATCCCACCCCCCACCCAGGGGCCTCCCCAACCTTCCAGTTTAAAACAGCTCTCCTAATCCTGCCACTTCTCATTGTACCACTCTCCATTTTCTTCCTTGAATTTGTCACAATAGAAAATTAAAGATGTGGTAGCTGATTTGTTTGTGTCTCTCTCCTGCTCCAGATTGTAAATTCTTGGAGCTGAGATTTGTTTTAATCACCCTTCCATCCTGGGCCCAGAAACAGTGCTTGGCAGGTGGTAGGTTCTCTGTAAACATTTGTTGAATACATAAATTAGTACTAAAGGCCAACCACCTTCTGGAAACTGTGCCATGCATTAAAGAAAGGGCCGATGGACTCTCTAAAGTAGTGAGTAGTGCTGTTTTCTTGGAGATGGTTGGTTGTTTTTATTAGGCTCTCAAAGGACGTCCTGACCCCAAAGAAGGGGTCTTGATTGTGCAGGCAGGGAAACAAACTTAAATTCAGTCTCAGAGGCCCACTGGGAGCCCTGGGCATGTTTATCTTGGAGGAGAAGAAAGAAGCCAAAGCCACTGTTTGTACATCTCTGTGTCAACTACAAATTGGCACTTACCAAGAGCATCACCAAGGACTGAACAACAGAGGCATTTGCCATCTGCCTCCACCCCCACTGAAACTCATGCTTCTACAGCTATTGACCTTCAACAATCCCTGAGGGAGCTGAGGGTAGAGAGAGACACTCTGTGCTCCAGGGAATCTGGTGGGACAGGTCTTCAGATAGTTGGGTGTTTTTAGGAACAGATTTTATCTCAATCCTTGCATCTCCTCATATTTAGAGAAGCACTAAATCCCTTCATGGTGACATCAGATCTTATGACTAACAAAAAAAACCTTATGTAAAAATGAGTGCTTCATGGTATGGAATTCCCCCCTCACCAAAACCTTGTATATTGGCCTTCTCCCACTGCCGCCTTGGAGCAGTCTCTCAGAGCTGAGATGCTGCCTCCCAGGCTGCAGTCCTTTTTGCCCCAAATAAAACTTCACTCACAACTCTCAAGTTGTGTGTCTTTTTTAGTCCACATCTGTGGGCAGCAAAGGAGCTAGGGAAAATGATAGAGCTTTTACTCCAAGAGAAAGACTTCCTAACAATCCCTGCTGATCAAGGACATAGCCTGGCTGGTAAGATGGTGAGGTCCTTGTCACTGGAGGTATGCAAATTGATGTGCATGCCCATCTGTCAGAAATTGTGGCATAAGCAGGCCAAGGAAACAGTTTGGGGCTTCAGAGTGGTATATGGATTAAGGCAAAGGGGACAGTTTCTAAATTAATATAGCTATGGTTCCTTCCAGGTTCCCACAGACTGGAGTGCAACTGACATGGCTCTTGATGTCCCCAAAGTGAGGCCATTTGGGTGCCATCCCCATATTTTACATAGAAGGAGCAAATTCAGACCAGTCCCCTCCCTGCTGGGTTGATTTTCACTTTGCCTGCTTCCGTGACCTGGAGCAGGGCTGTCTAGGTCTGAAATGCCCATCCAGGCCTGAGTCCCCTCTACTGGCCACTCTCCTTTCACAGCAAGGAGATTAGCTTGCACAGGCTGCTGGCCAGGCCCCTAGGACTCCTGGAGGCAACCTTCCCTGGACTAGACTGACTGTCTTCCTCTCAGCTTCCGGCTCTGAATCCCTCAGGGTCAGAGCAGTCCTTTTCACTTCCTTTGTCTGCATCCTCAGACCATGTGTTAGTTGCTCGTGTCCGACTCTTTGTGACCCCACGACTGTACCCCACCAGGCTCCTTTGTCCCTGGGACTCTCCAGGCGAGAATACTGAAGTGGGTTGCCATTTCCTTCTCCAAAAAGCATCCTCGGACCATAGCCTGTGGCAATTTTGGAGTGCCCTTCTTAAACAAGGATCAAGTGAGATCATGAGATGAGAAGTGTTTTGAGATGCAGTGTACATATGTGCTAAGTCACTTCAGTCCTGTCTCACTTTACGACTGCGACTGCATGGACTGTAGCCCGCCAGGCTCCTGTGTCCCTGGGATTGCCATGCTCTCCTCCAGGAGATCTTCCCCACCCAGAGATGAAACCCATGTCTCTTTTGTCTCCTGCATTGGTAGGCGGGTTCTTGACCACTAGCGTCATCTGGAAACCCCCTTGTGAGATGCAGTATCCTATGCAAATATGTTAGATAATGGTCATTGATAACAAGAAGTCCTCCTAAGTTAGCTTGTCTTTCCAGGGTGGGCCACAAGAGGGCACCGCCTCCTTCTTGCGTGCGTCTCGCCGCCTTCTTGAACAGGCCCCAGGAGGCACCTGGCCCCGGCTTCCCTGTCAGTAAAAGGAGGTGCCTGTCTTCACTGCTGGAAGATCTGTCAGCAGCCTTGTCAGGGGGTGCCAATTCCTTCTCCGCACAGGACAGAGGCCCATGGCTTGCCTGGGCTTGTCGGGACCTTTTTGAGAGTGTTATGGCTGTGCTCAAAAGTGGTCTTGACACAAATTCTGGAAGAGGAGTGCGAGACCTCACACCTGTGTGTGTGTGTGTGTGTGTGTGTGTGTGTGTGTGTGCAGCGAGTCCTCCTCACAAGGCGGAGTTATGGCTGTGCTCAAAAGTGGTCTTGACACTGAAATTCTGGAAGAGGAGTGCGAGACCTCACACGTGTGTGTGTGTGTGTGTGTGTGTGTGTGTGTGCAGCGAGTCCTCCTCACAAGGCGGAGTTCTCTGGTTGTCTGGTTCACTGCTGTGTCCCCAGCAGTGGGCGCATCCGGGCGCCCAGTCAGGAAGGCTGGCAGAGGTAAATGGAGAGGACACAGCTTTGCTGAACATTTGCTGAAGCTCCCACCCACCCCTCCCTCCACTCCGGGGAAAGCTCAAACCACAGAACAGAACCCGCCTGTGGGAGTCAGGAAGCTGCGTCTTAGCGATAATGCCCCAGGGGTGTGAGGGAAAGTTCTAGAAGGACCTCAGTAGGCCCAGGCCCGTGAGTTTGGAGGAGGCCCCAGTGACTGACGCTCCAAAGCTGAACAAGAACAGGGTGTGTCGTGGGGGCGTGGGGTGTGTGGACGGCTGGGTGGTGGTGGGGAGCTCTCCACCCTGCCTCTTCCTTGTCCCTGTGGCTCCCCAGCTGCTGCCCTGGGCCTTCGGGGACCTTGGGCCCCTCTGCAGGGCGGCACAGGCATGCAGGCCTTGTTTTGGGGCTCAAAGGAGCATTGAGGGGAGGCCCCGGGCATCTGGGAACCAGCAGGTAGGAAGTCATGTTGATTTTTCTTCCCCCTCAGAATGTATCGGAGTTTGGAGGGTCAGTGCCAAAGGAAGAGAAGTGTGTTAAAATGTCCGCACAGTTGGGCGTGATGCCTGTGGTGCAGCTGACCTTGTGTTCACTCTGATTCCTTGGCCCCGTGTGCGGTGTGATTTCAGAGTCTGTCTCGCCTCCTCCACCTGGTCAGTCACACCTTTGGGACTGGAGGGGAGAGGCTGCCGCGTGGCCAGGCTCCTCAGCCTGCGCCTTGGCCCCCGCCCGAGGGGACCTCACCTTGGGGGACCTTCCCTCTCCTCTCCCTCTTTGGTGGGTGTTCTCAGACACAGCCTGGCACCTTCCTGGAGCTTCTGACTATCCTGGTGGGTCCTGGTTGCTGTGTAGCTGGCCCCTGGAAATGTCCAGCAGTGTGAAGTCACCTTAGGGTTACCTCAACTGGGGCTGTGCTGTGGGCTGGCTTGTGTCCCCCAGCTACGTTCATGATGAGCGTCTTAACCCCCAGTACCTCAGACTCTATTTGGTGGTAGGTCTTTAAAGAAATAATTTATGTTAAATGAGACCTGTGGGTGGGCCCTAATCCAACAAGACTGGTGTCCTTGTCTGAAGAGATTAAGACACTGACATGTACAGACTGAAGACACGGGGAGAACACAGCTGTCTATAAGACAGAGAGGCCTCGGAGGAAGCCAGCCCTGCTGACACCTTGCTCTTAGACTTCCAGACTCTATGATAAAATAACATTCTATTGCTTAAGCCAGCCAGGCTGTCGCACTTTGTTAAGGAGGCCCTAGTGAACTCATACAGGCTGTTAGGCTGCCTTCACCTCCCCTCCCCTCCTCTCATGTTCCCCAAAAGACACGGACACAAGTCAAGGGTCTCACACTTTATTATAATCACAGAACACAGGAGGGACCGCTTGGGTCTCACCGAAGGTTTGTTTTACCATCTGCCCCAGGGGAAGCCACAGGAGACAGCTCTACCAGCCAGACCAGGCCAAATGGGAGAGAGCAGGTGACAGGTATAAACACAGACTTGATTTGACTCAGTCTTACAACTTGTCAGCTGTGTGATCTTCGACGAGTCTCTTAACGTTCTGTGTCTTGGCTGCCTCATCTGTGAAGTGGAATAAGTGATAAAGCCTATCTCACTGACTTGTGAGGATTGAATGGGATAATGCTTGTGAAAGTTTTTAACACAGTGCCTGGTAAGTTGCAAATACTCAGTAAGTGGAAGCTATTATTATCATTTGGAGCAAATCAGATTTCTTCATGGTCAGACCAGCTCCAGTCTCTGAGGAGGAGAGGGACGGGATCTGTTACTTTGTAAATTGTCTGCAGCATGGCCTGTTAAGAGAGACAGCCTGATACATAAGTGGGAGCCACCTGGTCCCTGGGAACATGGCTACTAGACCCCAAAGTAAGGATCCTGGGGTCATGGCACCTCTTGTGCCATAAAAATCACTGGGAAGATTTTGTGAAAAGTTCTAGTATTGCACCTGGACCACATCATGTGTCTGGCATTCAGCCAGCATTTTCTGCATCTATTCAGATGTCTTCCTTTCATTTTTTATTTTTGTAGTTTTTTACTTTTGGCTGAGTCACTGAACCCGGAACAGATCCTGGCTCTGCCTAATGCTATCTGGGTGACCAGGGGCTGGTCACTTCACCTCTCTGAACTTCACTATCTCACTGACCTTCAGGAGTTTTGAGGACAAAGCCAGGTAATTTGAGTTAAATTAAACTAAATGATGGAGACATCATTGGTAATGAAATGATGGATGGGTCTTAAGCTGGTTCAAAAGGAGTCTCTGTGTGTGTGTGTGTGTGTGTGTGAGAGAGAGAGAAAGAGGGAGAGAGAGTGTGACTTAAGCTGGTTCCAAAGGAGTCTGTGTGTGTGTAGGACAGCCCAGTTTTCCTGGGTTCTCCAGGGTTGTGGCAGGCATCACCACAAGAGGGCAGTCTGAGCTTTTTTGTCTTCTCTACCTTGATGAAAAATTACAAAATTTTTCTGTGGTATTCCAAATCGAACTAAAACTTACAGATTTTTAGTTTACGTTAACTGATCTAGTGAACTTTTAAAAATAAATTCACATATATTTGTTTGTTTATCACTAAGTGGATTTGATATTGTGAGCCTACCCCCACCACTGCTTGGCATGCTGGGAAGTGGGGATGGGGGTTGGGGGAGGTGGAAAGAGACACAGGCTTTATGGTGTCCTGGTTCAACCACTGCTCAACTGAGCGTCTGGACAAATTTCCCAAGAGTAGGACAGAGGTGAAGCTCCCATTCCAGCCTCACAGGATGTTGCGAAATGGACAAAATGGAAAGAAAAGCAATTTAAAGGTCAAGAACACAGTCCTCAAGTCCTCTTACCTCCAGTGGATGGCCTTCCACGTGACCTCATGCCGTGCTTGAGCCCAAGTCCCACGGGGGCAACTTGGGGTGGGAAGGAGGCGAATCCAGCTGTTAAACCATGACCTCAAGAACAGTATTTCCAGGAATCCCCATCTTAGCATCTAAGGGATTCCTGGGAAAACTGGACCGTGAGGACAAGGTGAGAGAGTGGCCTTCAGCACCAAGGCCCTGCCATATCCCTAAGGACCAGTTGGGGTTTTCTTCTGCATCCAGCCCCATCTGCAGAAGCCAGTGTGGCCACCATGTCTGGCGGGATGTGGATGACTGCTTCAGGGGAGGGGGTAGTGACTGGAACTTCAGTGGCCCTGGAAAGTACCTTCCTGTAGTCAGAGGCTATGTTGTCGACCAGAAATCATCTGATAACACCCCACCCCCCTGCTTCAGTTGCCATGGATTGTGTGTATTCCTGAGTCTCCAGCCAGAGGGAGGGTTCTACTCGAAACCACCTGGACAGTTCTGGTTCCCAGTCTCTGTTTGGCACCTTCCTTACTGGTGACCTCCAGCAACTCACTTAACCTCAGTCTTCCCCAATGATAAAATGGGATGGTATAGGACCTACTTGAAAGGTGAGACAAATACAATGGTGGTGGGTGGGAAGAAGAGGAAGGAAGTCTATAGGATTACTGGAGAATGTCTCAGACTGTCTTTGCTAAAAGTGAGCCAGGATGTAAGGACAAGGCTAGAATAGGATGTATTATGTTCTCCTTCTGCGCCCCAAATCCAGGTTCTCAAGTCACACGCAGTGCATAAGAACATGAATCTGAAGGCAGACAGATGAGGTTCCAAGCCCAGCTCAACAGAATTTATGTGTGACCTTGGGCAAGTTGCTTACTTGAGCCTCGGTTTTCTCATCTGGAAAATGGGTCAATAAAATCCACGTCCCAAGCTTGTAGGGAGGTTCAATAAAATTGTGCTTAGCCCAGTGGTTTTCCTCTGCTATTTCTGACTAGTCTGAAGCCCCTGAGAGGGATCAGATATTTGGGAGATGCCTGGATTAGTTTAGGCAACACCTCAAAGAGTAAAGAGCTGGACTCAGAGCCCAGGACTTTGTCTTTAGTCTGAAAGATTTTTTTTAGGAATTGACCAGTTCACAAATGATGAAGTGTTTCACCTTTGAATCAATAGCAGCTCTCTAGGACTTAGCATTAAGAAGGATTCTGAAGCCGCATCTGAATGCTTTAAGAAAGGATGCCTTGACTGATTAGCCGTGTCTGCCATGGGCTCAGGAGAAAGCAGAGTCAGGGTACTGGATAATGGCCACCACCGAATGCTCCAAAACCTCATATTACAGATGAACAAACTGCAGTGCACAGAGGAGTCAGGACTTGCCCAGAATCATGAAGCAGATAGTGGCACAGATGGGACGCAAGTCCACTGCTTCCTCAGCAGACATTCTGGAGAATGGAAACACTCCCGTCCTTCCTGGTGCCTGCAGACACCATACCACTTACCACTTCTGGCGACGGCTGCAGAACAACTTCTCCCTTCCCGAGCTACAGTGCTTCATCTCAGACTCCCAACTGACCAGAGATGCAGCACTGCACCTCAGGCTGGGAGACAGGATGCCACACCGCTCTGCACCAGGGGCCGAAGGCAGGGAGTCCACCCTAGGCAGGAGAAGGGGCATTAGAGGGGCCCGGCTCCTCCCTCCAGCTCCTGCCCTGGAGGCTGCTGCAGCTACACTGGTGTGCTTCCTGTCATCAGCCTGGCATTTGAGCCCTCTGGGACCAAGCTTCATCCTTCTTTTCTTTTTAAACAGTTTTGTTGAGATATACTCCTCCTATTCAAATTACACAATAAAGGGGGTCTTTTAGTTCAGTCACAGAGTGGTGAGCTGGGCTTTCCTGCTGGCTCAGTGGGAAAGAATCTGCCTGCAGTGCAGGAGATGCTGGAGATGAGGGTTTCATCCCTGGGTTGGGAAGATCCCCTGGAGGAGGAAATGGCAACCCACTCCGGTATTCTTGCCTGGAAAATTCCATGGATGGAAGAGAGCCTGGCGGGCTACAGTCCATGGGGTCACAAAGAGTCAGACACAACCGAGCATGAATGCAAAAACACAGTGTCACAAGCATCGCCACAATCTTAGAACATTTCATCATTCCCAAAGAACCCTCTACCACCACATCACCCCTCACCCTGGGTGATGGTCTACCTTTTTGAGCCCATACCTCACCTTTATGCTTGGTGTATCCCAGCCAAATGGCACATTCATGGTACTTTATATTTATATCATCAAACATTCGCTTCAGCCTCCCACCTGGCTTCCCTTCTGCTCCCACCAACTTCCCACCCATCCTTCCCAGCCATCCTCTCAGAATGATTTCTCAAAATGCAAATGTGCCCATATTTCTCCTGGGTTTAAAATGGTGAAAGGTCTCCTTCCAGCTGAATTCTAAAACCCTTGCAAAAGGCTATAGGCCTGCCCTATCTGGCCCAGCTGGGCTGTTCCTCTTGGGCCCTTGCCCTCTTTTTCCACTCCTCCAGGGAGTCCTGTGCCGACCACCTTGGGGCTCCCAGGAACCATGTTACTCCCTCTCACTCCCCTGCCCATCTCTTCTTGGTGGGATGAGTCTCTACTTAAATGGCCACTTTTTCTGTGAAGCCCTCTTTGACTTTTTCAGACATCAGAACTCCCCGGTCCACATCCTTTGCCCTCTTTCTTTCTTTTTTAAAATTTTATTTGACTGCATTAGGTCTTAGTTTCGGCACGTGCAGTCTTCGTGCGGTATGTGGTTGTGGCATGTGGGATCTTAGTTCCCTGAGCAGGAATGGACCTGAGTGCCCTGCTTTGCTGGGCAGATTCTCCACTACTGCACCACCGGGGACATCCTCTCTGCCCTCTTTCTCACCCTTTATTGCATTTGTGATGGTAGATGCTTAATATGTGTTGTCCGAGTGAATGAATCATGTTCTTCAGCCACATTCTCACCAGTGTCAGAGCTCTTTGCCTCTGGGTCTGACTGGGGTAGAACTCCAGTTCCCTGAGAACAGCACCCATGTTTGTTCATGGTGGGGATCCCTGGGCCTTGTGAAGGCCTTTGTACATGGTGAGGGACCCCAGGGAGTGCTGCTGATAGATGGCTGAATGGCCATGTAGATCATTTGTTTTCCTGTTAAGACCTGGCTTAGATGGGAACCTCTGAGTGAGCAGGCAGAGCCCTGTACCCCCTTCTCCTGTCCCGCCAGGATATCAGGGCACCCCTCCTGCACTGCTGATACCACTGTGATGGCCTTGATGCTGGATGACATGTACTTTCAGGGATGTCTGAAGGGTGGAGAGGGCCGGCAGCCTTTTCTGAGGGCTGGGAGAGAGCAGGAAAACACTCACATCCTTCAAAAATTAGTGTCTCTTATGCCTCAGATGGAAATCTGACATCAGGCCCCAAACAGCAGAGTGTTTTCCTTTGGTCTGCCGGGGCAGGTCAGCCCCTCTATAAGATATTCCCACCCAAAGAACTGCCTTCCTCTAATATGAGTAGGAACTTCTTCCAAACTGCATTTGGCTAAGGAGTGATTCCAACAACAGGACCCAGCTTGGGGGGTCCTGGACAGCCCACAGTCTGTCTACTCCACTCTCGGACTGCTCCCACTAGTTCTGCAAGAGCAGATGCCTGGCCTGGCCAACGTGGAGGTTTCAGTAAGAAGCAGAAGTGAGCCTTTGCTGCTGGGAGGCCAGCTGATAGGCCAGCCCCCTGCATTCCTTGGTGCGGGACTCTGTCCAAAGCTCTTTCACCTGACCACTTTTGGCTTCTCGCAATTTTGCTGCATATGTGGCCTGAGCACAGACTTGGAAAACACAGTGACCCAGGCTGTTCCCTGTCAGTTTGCTTCCAGTCCTTCTGTTTTCCAGGAGAAAGAGCCTCAGTTTGGTGCTAACGTGTCTCTGACACTTTTCAGGCTCCTGTTTATCTCCCTCAAGTCCAGGGCCTTGCAAGCCATCGCTCAAGGGGAAGGAGTAGGAGCACCGCTGCGTATTTACTGTCTCTTATCTTTATTATCTCCTAATTATGAACAGCGTTTAGTTTCCTATATAGGTATTAAAAAAGACTCACCTTAAAATTTAAAATGATTGCAGATATGGCAAAAGTTAAAAAGGGGGAATCTGAGAAAAAAAAGGGGGGGTGGCATCTGAGTGCCTGCCATTTGAAAAACCACCCAACACGTTTAATCTGCAGAACAGCTGTGCGGTGGTCAGGGGAGCCTTATCACTGCACATGGCGAGCCAGGAAGGGGAGGAGACGGTTCCAGGGTCACAGCCTTGCTTGCACTAGGGGAATTGGCGGCTATTTCCAGCACACCCCGATGGGCTCAGAGTATTGCCGCAAAGATAGCAGCTCTCCTGGGTGCAGAGACAGGAAATGGATGGGAGGCAGTCCCACGCTCCTGTGGGAAACTCTGACACAGGGCCAGAGGTTGAGGCCTTTGACCAGGGAAAGGTATTTGCTTCCGTATCCTCTGTGGCTGTAGGTTGCCTGGTTCTGTTCCTTTGTCTCTAGAAAGACCACAGTGACGCTGATGGTAAAAAGAACGGTCGTGTTTTGAATGTTTTCATTGTGCTAATCCCCGTGCATCCCACGGTTCCACGAGAAGGGGATTTTCTAAGGGCACAGAGCTAGGAGCCTAGCTTGGGTTCCTATCAGAACAGCCACCTCAGGATCATGACTTTAAACCTCCGTGCTGAACATCTCCTCCCCTGACCATTATACCAGTCTATCAGGATTGAGGACAGGGTCTAACCATTTCATCCATCCTTTTAGCAAACCAAATACATCTTCTGCGTGCAGAGGGGACAGGCCTGCATCTGATATGTCCTTATCCTGGAGGAGCACAGTCAGGCTGAGATGGAAGGATAAATGCCCTTGGTGAGCTGAATAGGGGACAGACCCAAGTGGCCTAAGAGAGAGCCCAGAGAGGACTGCTGAGGGCTTAGGTTCCTCTCTGGGGGAGCTAGGAGGGCTTCCTGGAGAAGAAGGTGGTGCAGCTGGATTGGGAGGAGGGCAGAGGTGCAGGAAAGATGGCATTCTGCCATTCTCTGGCTCCAGGTACTCCTCCCTTGAGTTTTGCATCCTTGCTGGGAGGCAGACAGAGCTGGCCTTGACCCCATTTTTCTTTCAAATGAGGCCCCACTGAGAAGAGGGTATATAGCTCTCCTGTTCCACTTACTCCACAAGAGGCCCCTCCTTGCTTTGGGTCCCCAGTCAGGAGATGGGTCCCACTAGGGAGACTCAAGTGGTGTGATCCCTTCTCACAAGCACTTCTCACTGTCTCCCTGTTTCCTATTCCATCAAAAGAGGCAGTCAAACAGGTGGCCTCACAATCTTACCTGGCAGAATCTTACCTGGTGCTGGCTGTCAACATCCTTCTACTCCCGGAGGATGGACTGTTTTTTCTTCCCTGTTCCCCACTGTCTTCAGGAAATGTCGCTTGGCCCCGGGGGGCAGCCTGTGTCTTCTGTCGGGAAGCTCTGGGGAGGCTGGGAAGGAGAAAATAAACAGTGGCTGTCTGGATTTTCTCGCCAGGCCTGAGAGAGGAGACCTTCCTGGCTCCTTCCCTTATATGGCCAGGCTGCTCTGGGCTGGGAGCCTGCCGCTAAGTGCCCCCACCCCCCGCTGTCTCTGTGGGCGGGGGGCCACTGCTGGTCACCTGGGACTCTGGTGCTGCAGAGGCTGGGCAGGGCTCAAGAAGGAGGGCAGGACCCAGGACATGTCCCTGTGGGCCCTGCACAAACTGGCCAGCTATTGTGGCTCTGGGCTGCTTACGGTGAAGCAGGTTCGGGGGCAAGGGGAAGGGATCTACCTGGTTATGACTCAACCCCCAGTGTGACCCTGGCCAGCCCTTTCACTCTTCAGGCCCCTGTTTCTCCCTGTGTCCCGAATAAGCGCAGGGGAAATAAGAATTAGTCCTCACAGTCAGTCTTATGAGGTGAGAGCTTTTGTATTTTCCATCTTACAGGTGGGAAAACAGGCTTCAAAAGACCAAGACCACAGCTATCCAGTTAAAAGGAGAGCAAGGCAGGATTTGAACTTGGGGATGTCTGACTTCAGGGTCTGTGTTATGAATGGGCTGATTGCTAAGGCTCCTCTTGGTGATAATTTCAACTGCTCATACATGCCATATGGAAAAGGGATTCTGCTGGAGCTGCTCCCCAGGAAGATCGGGGTGGGGGGTGTCCCAGTGCTCAGTGATCTGGCTGAAAGTGACTGTTCCATTAAGCCATGCAGGCAGAGGCTGCAAGTCATTCCCCAGCACCCCACATAGGGCCTGGGGCAGACTCAGGGCTCAGGACAGGAGGGCTATGGGATCACTGAATGAATGAAGCTCAGTAGTCACGTCTGTAATATGGGCACAATGTCCTAACTCCCTGGTACATTCTGAGGATCAAATAAAGCAATGGATGAGAAAGCACAGAGATGCCACTTTTATGATGGCGTCGTCTCAGTTCACAGATTTCGTTTCCCCTCTGAAGTGCCTGTGTCTCAGCCCCAGGGCATTGTCTCTTAAGTGACCGGTTCCCACTCAGTCCAGCTGTGGGACCAAGAGTTGGGGGCAGATCTGATCGGGGTTTGGGCTCTGGCAGCAGTGACCGGGTGACCGTGGGAGAGGTTGCTGGAGGGGAGGGAGGGAAGGGAGGTGGGGCTGGTTTGCTGGAAACAGCTCAGAAATGAGCCTCGCATAAGCACGAACATCCTGTGTGCTCTTGAGCTAGCCCTGGAACCTCCCTCAGCCCATCCATCATCATGGCATTCTTTGGGACCCAGGGCCCCTTCCCGGGGCCCGGGGGCGGGGTGAGGGGACCGAGGAGGCCGACCTGTCAGCATGGCAGAGAGACTGCAGCTGGCTGCTCTGCAGGCCTCTCAGTGTTGGAGCCGACAGCGTGGGGGAGGAGGCGCCTGCAGCCCTCCTAATCCAATTTGTTTGGACCCAGTTCCGAGGTTCATTTGCTAGTGAATGAGGGCCAGGTGTGTGTGCTGTGCTGGGGCGCACGTTTGCACGCACGTGTGTGGTGTGCAGAGGTAAACAGGTGTGCTGTGTTCTATAACCCAGGCCCGGGGTACCCTGTGTCTTTGGCTCGTCAGCTCCTTCTCGGGGTCTTGCTTCCTCTGTTCACGTCCAAGTCTTCCTCTTTTCTCGTCTTTGTGAGATCTTGTGCCAGAAAGCCCCTGCGCACTTGAGACTGAATGACTCTGAGTGGAGTCCCTTCGCCACTCTGGGCCTCGGTTTCTCCACCTGTCTTATGGAGCTGGTCCCTAACCCTGCCTGCTCCACGAACAGCTGTAAGCGTGGGAAGAACGTGGTGGACAGTGAACACAACCGCGTGGGTTTCTAGAGCTTCACCGTGTTCCAAGCACTGTGAGTCCGCACACACACCTGGCCCTCTCAAAGCCCTGAGAGCTGTTTCTGTTATCAGAGGCTGACAACCCGATAACCCCGCATCTACTTGCTTTCAGAATCTGACCCCGTTTACTCCTTTCCAGGAAAGATGACCACCATCCTCCACAGTTCCCTCAAATCCTTTGGTTTTGGTAGCATGCAGGCTCTGTGTTTGTTGGTTTGTAGGGAGCATGGGATGGGGGTGGATTCTTGGCTCCTGGTGGGTTTTCCCTTCCTTGGTTCCATTTCTTTTCACCTACGACCCCAACCCAACAGCCCTGACTTGTCCTCAGCTCGTCAGTCAACAGGGCCTTCCTTGTTAACCCATTCTGAGGCCTGCTTTCACGGTCCTTCTGAGGATGGGATGGGGAGTTTATTGCTGGTGGGGTGTAGAGGGGAGGATGTGGGTGCCAGTGGGTGGGGAGGGGTGGCACTCACAGTTCTGTGTCCAGGGAACCTACTGCCTGCCCTCCTCGGGTCCTCAGGAGGCCCTTGTCTGGGGTGTTGCTCTGTCAGTATGAGGGTTGAAAAGGGGTGGCTCCCACCAGCCAGTGCCCTTGCCTGAAAGGAACAAGGATGCCCCCATCAGAGAATGTTGGGGTGCCTGTGGGTCCTGACCAGGCTGCTGGGCTCCGAGGGATTGAGGATGAGCCTGGGCTGCTGCTGGGTCCTTAGAAGCCTCAGGCCAAGTCTACTGGGATTTTCCAGGCCTCGAGGCGTCTGTCCTTCTGCCCCTGCTGCTGCTAAGTTGCTTCAGTCGTGTACGACTCCGTGCGACCCCATAGACGGCAGCCCACCAGGCTCCACCCTCCCTGGGATTCTCCAGGCAAGAACATTGGAGTGGGTTGCCATTTCCTTTTCCAATGCGTGAAAGTGAAGTCACTTAGTCGTGTCCAACTCTTAGCAACCCCATGGACTGCAGCCCACCAGGCTCCTCCATCCATGGGATTTTCCAGGCAAGAGTACTGGAGTGGGGTGCCATTGCCTTTTCTGCCTTCTGCCCCTAGGCTGCCATTCTCTGCAATGCTTGCCCGGCTTTCAAAGGGGATGTTCTGAGGAGCTCTAGGCTCCAAGAGCAAGAGGGGCTGCCTACCCTTTTCAGCGCACCAAGACTCCATTGGCAGAAGTGTGGGTTTGGAAGGAAATTTCCCAGAGGCCCCAGTGACCAATGCCCCCACCTCTAGACTCACCCAGGGATAAGGAGCCATTTAGGGGTAGATGGAAATTTGTCATTAACATAGTAGCCAAGACTGAAGGGACAGCCCTGGGGCCACCTGTGACCACTTCCAGCTGTACAAGGCTTGCAGCCTGCAAAATGCTCCCTCCTATAGCTTCGGAAATACTCAAAACCCCTGCCAGAGATAGGAGTGACTTCCTTGCTTACTGAGGCTCCAGAGGCTCTGTAGTGTACTCAGGTCAACGCCTGGTGAGTATCAGAGGTCAGCTTGACCACTGGGCTGCTCACTCTCCACCCAGCTGTCCCCTGAGCTTGGGCCACAGTCGGCTGGATGGCCACAAGACAGAGCCACGTCGTCATAGATGTTGCAAAAGGCCCTGTGCCCTCTCCTGGTCTTGTTCATTTCCAAGAATTCTGAGGGGCTAGGAATAGGCCACATCTGCAAGCCAGATGGCACTACCCTGGGAGATGGCTGAGGTCGGGGCCCCATGTGAGCACACCCCCACCACCCCATGCCAGTTTTTTTTGGAGGGGCTTCTTTACCCACAGCTCCCCTTCCTCGGCTCCCTCACCCAGGTACAAGTCCTCTGGCCTGTGTTCTCCTTGGGTTCCAGGGCCCTGGGGTTTCTGGCATGTGTCTGGGGAGAATTGAGAAGATGCTAGCTCTGGAGCCCGGCAGATCTCTGTTTGCATTCTCACCCGTAGCATTTTCTAGCTGTGTGATCTCGAGCTGGTGGCTTTGCCTCTCTGGACTTTGGCTTGTTTGTGAAGGTCAAATGAGGTGGATGTCAAGTGCAAGCGCGGTTGCTGGCACATTGTAAGCCCACAATGAGCAGTGGCAGCTTCCATTATGAGCCCACAGTGAGACACAGGCATGGGAGCAAGAGAGCAGGAAGGATGAGGGCAAAAGTCCAACGTGGCATCTAGAGAAGATGTGGAAGCTGGGGTGGGAGCTGCCGTGTAGGGCCCCTTCCCATGTCCCCTCCACTGTACGGCTTCTCTGGCCTGTGTTCCCAGAGCGCCCTCCCACCCCCTTGACAGCCCAGCTGAGTTCACCAGCCTCACACGCTCCCCACTTCCTCCCCAGGGAAGGTTGCTGCCTGGGACTTTTGAGCAAGGCCTGGGAATGCAGTCTGAGGCTAACACAAGACGATGCAGGAGAAAGGGAAGAGAGGGAAAGAAAGCCCAGCCCCACACCCTACAATCCCAAGCCCAGCCTTGAGTAGCTTGGGCTCTGGGAGGCTGGGGGTAGAGACCAGGGTCCCCGAGACTCCCTATCACCCTGACTTTCCAGTGTGACCAGACTGGGAGAACAGTGACATCAGTGACAGCCACCCCCTACCTACCACACTGGGACATGCCATAATCGTACAATGGCCAGTTCACCTTACGGGTGACACACTGGGTGTCTTTGATGCACTCCACACTTGCTAAGGGCTTTATTTTACACAGGTTTTTCTCATCCTCACCATTGCTTATGAGTCAGGTACCATCCTTATCCTGTTTTTTAGATGAGGAAACAGGCTTTCATGAGTTACAGCAGTCCCTTGAGGTCACATGGTTAGTAGGCGTCAGAATCAGGGTTGCCGTCTAGCTTGTGTTTTTCAAGCTCCCCTGTAAGACCAGACTATTCATGGAGACAGCCTGAGTCATGAGTCAGTGTCTTAGGACATTCCGTCAAATGTGTGTTATGGAAAGCATCCTTATGGAAAGGGGGCTGTGAGCAGAGAGCACATTTTCAGTGTAAGTGAAGGCTCTGTCAGCACTGGCAGTGTGTGTCTCTGGAAACAGGGGACTTCCCACAGCATTTCTCCCTTGTATATGGTCTATTTGAAGAAAATTCCATGATAAAGGAGTTAGTTCTTTCTCTCCTGTCTACTTTGCAAAGAACTAAGACCTCTAGAGTTCCAGTTTGCTGGGCTGGGTGATGTTTTCTGGATAATACAAAAGTTGGTTTCTTCTGGAAGGTTTTGGAAGGGAAGAGCAGCAGATTAGGTACCGGCTCTCCTGTAGGCATGTTGTGTGATTGTAGACAAGTGCCTTCCCCTCTCTGGGCCTCACTATGATGTAGGGAAAGGACTGGACTCTGTGGCATCTAGAGTCCTCCTGGGGTCATAAAAAGGGAGATGGTTTGGTTCTGCTCCCACCCCCGCCATGAAGGAATGCATAGATCTCCTTGGGGTGAAAGGCACAGGGTTGCAAGGGGAGAGGCTGGAGTTCCCCTTGCCCCCATCTCACCCTCACTGCTCAGCCCAAGGTGGGCCCCAGGGACCTGGGCCTCAGGATTTTCTGCACTAGGATATGAAGTCTCAGAGCATTAGTGCTGGAGGCACCCTAGTTGTGTTCCCACTGTTCAGATGAGGAAACTGAGGTGTGGAGAGGAGAAGAAATAACTTAAAGTGATGCAGCCCATCAGAGGCCCAGCTGGGACTGACCCCTTCCACTCACTGAAGAATCCTAATCCATCAGATTTTAACAAAGGGGCTCTGGGAGGGAGGCAGGAGAGAGGAGGGCCTTTATGTTCCTTTGGCTTTGAAGATGGAATAATCATGACTTCCTTTTCTAAATATCTTTTGGCCCTTTCTAGAACCAGATGGCGGATGTTTGGAATTTATGTTGTAAATAGTGTTTAAGAAGGGTGTGGGGGTGCAGATGTGTTACTCTCTCCAACCACCAAAAACAGGATCTGTGGGAGGGATGAGGGGCAGGGGGAAGGGGAGCTGGCTGAGAGGAGATCTGGGGAGAAGGGAGAATTGAAGGGGAAGGAAGAGAGGAGGAGAGGGAGAGGAAAAAGGAAGAGAGATTGATGGAGTGAGTGTGAAAGCAACACAGAGGCAGAGAGAAGAGAAGCAAGGGAAGAGATAGCAATGGGCGAAGAGGGAGGAAGACAGAGGGCAGGTGGGCAAGGGAGATGGGAGAGGGCTCCCCGGGTGCAGGCTCAGACAGGCACCATCTTGAGTTCAGGAGCAAACCCTAGAGTTTCCTAAAAATAGTTCTGCCTTTTCCCCAGTGGGGCTGGCAGTAGGGACCCAGAGAGGCACGCTTGCCCTTTTATGGTAAGAAAAATCCAGATCCTCCGAGGGAGCTGGGCTGGAGCCTGTAGATCTGGATGAAACCCAGTCCTGGGGTCCGGGGTGGGACCAGGCTGGATGGAGGTTGTGATCTGGTTGGGTTTCCTGGCCTGGGTAGCCCCACCCTCTGTGAAGAAAGAGCTGAGGAGGCCGCCCTGGGGTCCTGGAGTGCAAGGGCTCCTAGAGACATCTGTTCCACCCCATCTCCCCATTGGATAGAAGAAGAAACCAAGTCTCAGAGAGGGGTGGCAGAGTGTGGGCTCCCTGTGTGGGGAGTGTTAAGTGTGAAGTGAGTCAGTGCCTAGGTCCACATGAGATTGGCTCATGCGCCTATCATCTTGGAAGCAGTGTGGTCAGTGAAAGCACTGGTCTGAGCGTCAGGAGACCTAAGGCCCACTGCCACGTGACTTGTTGGGTGACTCTGCGTAGTCTGCGGAAGCTCTCTGGTCTCAGATCTTTCACTGGATTGATCATAAGAGCCTCCTCAGTTTTTTGCCTCTCCGGGAATTCCAAGGCTGGAAAGCAAAGCTAGGGCATAGAGGATGCTGCTCCCAGCAGAGGGGGATCTGCAGGCTACTGTTTTTTCCTCCTGTGCCTGGCCTACTTCTGTACCAAAGCAAAAGCTAAAATGGCTTGAGAGACGGGGGAGGCACTCAGGAGACTGAGGTAGGTCATGGATGAAATCTCTGACCATCCAAGCTGGTTGGGTCCAGCCCCTCCCCAGGCACATTGAAGTCAGAGAAGACCCTATCTCAGGTCATGTTCAAGGTCATGTGGTGAGTTGAGGCAGAGCCAGAAACAGAACCTAGGGCTTCCCCTCCAGCCTTGGGCTCTCTCATCTGTAGGAGTCCCCTATCTGCAGCAGCTGACAGCTCTGGGGACCATGTCTGGCCAGGGAAAGCACCCTCCTGGGCAGAGCTCCCAGGACTGAAGCTATGATGCTATCCTCTGACTACCTCCTGGAGACTGTTATGTCTTGGCAGGGCACCTGCCTTTTCTTTGTCTCCCTCTTTGGTGGGGAGACCATACCATGGTCTCCATCTCTGGCTAGAAGGCAGAGAAGAGGCAAAGAAAGATGCATAGGGCTGGGTGGCCACTCTGGCAGTCTGACCTTAGGCAAGTCTCCTTCCATTGTGGACCTCAGGTCCTGCATCTGTAACACGAGGAGATGGTTTTGATGCACTTAAAGGTCCCTGTTGGCTCTAATAGGACTTTTATGCTATGGGTTTAGGATTCAACATGAGGAGTGTTTACTAAGTGTCTCCCAGGATCACCAGGGTGAATGAGATGGATTTAGTAGTACTCTGTAGCTTTACAGTCCCTTAAGGCCAGGCCCCAGTGTCCAAGAGTCTCAAAAGAACTGATCTGATACCATCTGTCTCTTCTGGGAAACTCAGCTGATTCTCTGACCCCAGCTTGAACCCAGAGCTGAAGTAACTCTGGTCTTGAGTGTCCAGGAATGCCTGCTGGTCTCGTTATCCCCTTGATTTTGCCCTCCCCGTCGCCCTTTCTCATGTGGAGTCTACCTCCCCAGGCCCATCTGCGTCCCTTCCCTCTCTGCCCTGCACCCTCATCTCTCTACACTGGTCTTCCTGTGATTCTGCCCAACGAGGATGCTTGTTTTCCTCCCCGAACCTCCTGTGACAGCCTCCCCCTCCCCCCAGTAAGGGGAAAGGAAAGAAAAGGGGACAAAAATAAAGCATTTTGTTCTAAATTGGAATCTTCCCTGTGACCCTCCTGGAATTTCCATGCAGTCTCTGTGGGGCGTGTGAACAGGGCCCCTAGGGATGCTGGCCCCCTCTGCCTCATTCCTGCTGGGCAGATTGTTCCCTGGGGACCTGATCTCACAACCAGGCTCCAGGTCTCTCTGGTCAAGCCTGGTGCTCTCTGAAAAGGGCAGAAGGCAGCAGAGGGGTGGAAGGAAGTGGGAGGAAAGGGTGGGGGTGTGTCCCTAGAGGCCCTTATGTGAAGTCAGGGCAGAACTGATGTCATGCCCAGCTGGGAATCTGACATCCAGGCAGCAGGGGGTGTTCAGCCCCACAAGACTGTCCCAGGGCCATTAGGGCTGTAATATGAAGTCTCAGGCTGGTGGTGGGAAAAGCCACGAGGTCCAACCTCCTCTAATGCTGAGTTCTAGAGTGTCCCTGCTAAGCTCATATACCTCTCTGGTGACAAGAAGCTCACTGCTTTCCAATCACCTCATCTCTCTGTGGACAGACTGTTGAAGACTTCTCCTAATATCCTGCAGATATTTGCCTCTCTGGGGCTGCATGCCCTGTGTTTTCAGGCTGCAAAGAACAAATTCCTGATCGCCAGAAAGCTCTTCAAATCTCAAAGACGATGACTGCAGCCCTCGGGCTTCCTAACCCCCCAGCCTCATATTTGACACTCAGAGTCAACAGTGCCCAAATTCCCAGGTCTCTCTCCTCCACTGGGGCTCTTGGTCTGATGGTATTTTGGGGGAGGGTACAAATGTCCCTCCCAGGAACACTTCTTCCATCTTCTGGAGCTTTGATTTCTGGCGATCAAAGCCACTCCATGACCAGACCTTCACCACTTAGCCAGCCTCAAATCATACAGGGTCTTGACCCACTCTTGGTTCCAGCTGAGTGGAAGCAACAGCAAACCACTTGTGTGCTGTTCTGAAAACGTTTTTCCAGCTCTGCCTCCCCACCTTTGCAGGCAGAACTCCCCTGGGGTGCTGTCTTCTCTCACCTCTGTCCAAAGTGTGCCCTGCCACTCTGACCACCCCACCCCAGATTTTTCTTCCCTGAGAGTCTGAGCATCCACTGTCATACAAGGGGTGACGGGAGCTGTCCTACTCCCATCCCAAATCATGGAGCGTCTCACCCTGCAGGGCCCAGAGGCATGGACTCACTTCTGTGTTGGCTGTAGAGCCAGGGCCAGCGTCTTAGCCTGTTTCTTTCCCTTTCTCCCCATCTTGTTCAGCTTATCTCATCAGATGCCCTCAGACACAATGGGGTTGTTGGGTCATATGCCTGAGGTCTGGCAGGCTCTGGGCAGACTGACCAGTGGCTTCGGAGCCCAGCAGCCCTGCAGGAGTGGTGTCATGGCCACTGTGGATGGCCTCCCAAGGCGGCAGCCTGCCTCTGAACACTTCAACCTGAGCTGTTTCCCTGAAGGAGGAGGAGGGTAGGGCGGAAGCTAGTGGCAGTCGAGCAGTGTCCCTGCCAAGCTTGCAGTGTCCAGTGTGGTTTCCATCTCCCCTGGAGCGTGGCTTAGGTCAGAGGAGGACCTCTGAGGAGGGCACCTAGGTGTGTGGGTGGAATGTGCACTCTCGGGGATGTGCGGGAGTGAGGCGGCTTCTTCCTCAAAGAACCAATGAGCTGTGCCAGTCAGAGGCAGCCCAGGACTGACCAGGCCCCGGGGGCACTCAGCCCACAGAAAGGATGCTCACTGGTGAGAAGCATTGTCTGAAATTTTTTGCCCCTGAGTGGGCATGGGGATGGGCAAGGGGGACTCTTTTTATCTTACTGAGGCATCATGCTTCAGATGGCCCCTTTCCTAAATGCCAAGAGTTTTCCTACTAGACGAGTACAACCAGAAGTAGCTTTTGCTCACAGACTAGTCAGGACAGTGCTAGGGTTTCTGTGCATGGGTTCTGGAGTCAGCCAGACCTGGGTTTGAGCCCCAGCTGAGCCTTTTATAAAGCTGTGTGACTTTGGGCAAATGACTAAATCTCTCTTAGCCTCTGGGTTTCCAGAGGGATCATGGTATTTACTTCAGAGAGTGCTGGGTGGAGAGCTGGCCACTTGGGAAGACTCGATATCTAGTTATTGTTATTTCTGAAGGAGCAAGAGTAGATTATCCCCCTAGGTGGAGGGTGGAGTTAGGGCTTCATATGACACCTCCTCCCTCCTAAAGAAACTGCCTTTTGTCATCACATTTGGACAGTTATTTATTGAGTACTATGTGCCAGTCACTGATCTAAGGACTTCATGAGTTGTAACTCATTTGATCCAGATGATTCAATAACCTAATGAGGCTGGTACTTTTACCTTGCCCAAGGTCACACAGCTGTTGTGGGGCAGATCTGAGATTCAAACCCAAGCAGGTTGACTCCTCTATGGCACCTTTAATGGCCAGCCTGCTGCATCTGGAATTGTGGTGTTGAAGACTCTTGAGAGTCCCTTGGACTGCAAGGAGATCCAACTAGTCCATCCAAAAGAAAATCAGTCCCGAATATTCATTGGAAGGACTGATGCTGAAGTTGAAACTCCAATACTTTGGCCACCTGATGTAAAGAACTGACTCATCTGAAAGAACCCTGATGCTGGGAAAGATTGAGGGCAGGAGGAGAAGTGGCTGACAGAGGATGAGATGGTTGGATGGCTTCACTGACTCAATGGACATGAGTTTGAGCAAGCTCCGGGAGTTCATGGACAGGGAAGCCTGGCGTGCTGCAGTCCACGGGTCGCAAAGAGTTGGATATGACTGAGTGACTGAACTGAACTGCTGCATCTTAGCTCACTTTAGCAGCGCTCTGACCTGCCTGGTCCCCTTATCACCTGGGCATGGGGATTCATTCAGCCCACACTGGAAAGGTCGCTGGCTCCAGAGTCAGCCTCTGTTTTCTCATCCAAACAAAAAGGGGCCTGATGAGTGGGTGATCCACGGGCCACGAGAGTGGGTGACTCATGCGGTGCATTCCTGTTTTGAATTGGAGAAAAGGTTTCTGGTGATGAAGCACTGTCGCCAACAAGCCTCTTTTGCAAGAAGGGAGGGGGCCAGTCTCTGTGGGGTTTCACCATGTGTGGTGAAGCCCTGTGGGGCCAGTGTTGTCTAGACAGGCCATTAGGAGGTGGCAGACACGTGGGCTCTTTCCCCACCCCAAATTCCTGCAGACTATCGCAGGCAATCTCCGATTGGCCCGAGGCCCCTGCGTACTGCTGGGCTGGGGGAGGGCCATGTGGGCTGTGCCCACCCCTACTCCGGGGCCTGCAGGCTGTCCTGCAACTTGGTGCATGTAGGGCAAGTTTCTAAATACCCATGTGGACAGTAGCGTTAAAGCATTTCTGTTTCTTCCTTCTTAATTATACAAATTCAATAAGAACAAAGTATATAACAAGAATTCAGGTAATTTCAAGGCTCGTCAAGGAAGGGAATGCTCACATACTGTACTGCTGGTGGAAGCTGTGACACGGATTGGCCACTTTGGAAAATAATCTGGTGCTTTCCTGTGATGTTGATAGGCATGCACACCAGAACCTAGCAATCCCTCTCTAAATATGAATCCCAGAGAAACTCTGGCTCATGTGCCCCAGGAGACATGGACAAAAATGGTCATAATAAACACAATTGGAAAAAGCTTTATCATGATCCTTTGCACAACCGCTGGCCCTGAGCCCCAGGGCCTGTTTAGTTGGGAAATCACTGTTGAGGCAGGGCCCAGGAATAGCCTGGAGATGAGGACCTCAGAGGCTGTCTCCCCCGCCCTCAGGGCTCACACAGTGAATAAGACACAGCCCTGCAGGTCAAGGGTGGCAACGGGACTGGAGCTTTGTATTCCTCAGGGCTGTGTGTGTGTGTCAGCTGTTCCCTGGCACAAGCCAGCCTGGGAAAGGGCTGACTTTGCCCAAAGAGCTGTCCTGTGGCTCCTAGGAACCAATGACAAGCAGACCCTTTTCTGTCTCGGCAGTGGTGAAGCTAAAGGAAGAGCAATGGCCTTGGAACTAGAAGACTCAGGTTCAGACTCTGGTGTTGCCACCCGCTTAGCCTCGGTCTCCTCGAGAAGTGGGATTCCTCATCCCTGCACTCAGACGTGTCCTGGTGGGCAGACTATAAGCATGCATTTTGCAGAGTGCGTTCAAACCTTTTCCGCCAGTTCTAGCTGTGTGACATTGGGTAAGCTCCAGTGGTTTTTTTCCCTATGGATTAGGATGGTGGAATGATGCTGATCCTGCTCCAGGGTAATCCTGGGAGGATTAAGTGATAATGCAAGAGGGGGGAGATCCCCTGCACATATTCATGAGGTGCTTTGGAGGGTCCCCAGGAAGTTATGGAGTGTGGTGTCCAAGGAGCAGGACAGGAGGTAGGAGACCCCTGGGGACAAAGGGGCAGGAGCAGCGGATAGACATACCGTGTCCAGGTTTAGTAGTTCACCGGCTGTGTGACCTTATGCGAGCTACTTAACCTCTCTTTCTCAGTGTCCTCGTCTGTGCAACAGGGCTAATTGTTGCCCCTGCCTTGCAGGGTTGCTGTGCATGACTGTAGTTTGTGTAAAGGCGATCGCAGTGTGGTTCTCCTGTCCGCGCCACCTTGCTGGCAGAGGCTTGTTGTACTGTGCTCTGCCATCAGCTCTCTGTGTGACCTAAAGCAGTACTCTCTTCTTCTGGGTTCAGTGACCTCAACTGTGTTTGTAAGGGCCTCAGGCTACTTGACAGCACAGCATTCTCCAAACTCCATACACCTGGGGTTTCCTGGAGAGGCTGGAGTGCAGCTTCCTGCCCAGCCAGATTCCCTGTCAGCTGATGAGTGCACAGTGCTTCAGACACCACACTTTGGGACACATAACCCACAGAAGGCCCTATTATATATGCAGAAAATGAGACTTCACCTAGCCCTTACACATTTCAAGCTGACCCTCTCCTGTGCCTTGTAATCTCTGACCTCTGAACTCACCCCTCTCACCTCTTTCCAGACCCTGTTCTCTCTTCAGCAATTCAGGGTGCTCACTGGCCAGTCCTCACTCTCACTTCTCTCTAAATATAGCTAAGGTCATCTTGCTTCACAAGAGGACTAGGGTCCAAATGTAATGAACATGAGCCCCATTTATTCTGCTTTTAGGCTTCCCCGATAGTTTAGCAGGTAAAGAATTTGCCTGCAATGGAGGAGACATGGGAGATGCGGGTTCGATCCTTGGATTGGGGAGATCCCCTAAAGGAGGAAATGGCAACCCACTCTAGTATTCTGGCCTGGAAAACCCCATGGACAGAGGAGTTTGCTCTTAGGTACATATGTCCCTCACGCCTTAGAACAGCCAAGTTAGGTCAGAACAGAGACCATAGCTGTTCTATAGAAGAGGAAGCTGAGGCTCAGAGACGGCAAATGACTTGCCCAAGGTCATGTGTTCTGTAAGTAAAAACAAGCCAGAATTGGACCCAGGCAACTGGTTCCAGAGTCTGCTTTTGGACTGCTGTGGCCTCGGGTCTTGTGTAACCAACAGTGGGAGGTGAATGTGCTGGGCAGGCTGACACTGGAGGACTGTGTCCATTCTGGGCCCTAGATGTGGCCAGAGCATACTCAGAAGAGCCGTGTCTTCCAGCCCTGCCTCCCACGTTCCCCATCGCAAGTCCTCTGCTTTCCTCTGAATCCTCTGGCTCCACCACCTCACCTCACTGAGACTCTCTGCTGTCCTCATCTCCCTCCAAGATCCTGAACCCTTAGTACACTGAGTTTAGAGACCAGCACCGCCCCCAGCAGAGGCTGCCTCGGGGCAGGCTCATCTTGAGGTCTCGGGGCTGTGGGCTGACCCTTCCTTGGCCGAGCCTGCAGTCAGAGATGCTTCAGCTCTTTCTACTTCTCGAGGCTCAACCTCTAAGCACATCCCTGGGCTCCAGGTGTCAGCTTGGCCCCTAAACCTGTTGTCAAATGGCAGACTCAGCTCAGGGCCTCCTGGGGAAACTTCCCAACACCAGCTGCCCTCTAGGCTCAAATGGGGCTCTAAAGCCACATTCTCAGAAGCACAGAGACTGTGTTGTCTGATGGCCTTACAGTACAGATGGGAAACTGCAACCCAGAGAGGGTAGGGTGTCTGCCTGGGGCCACAGGACCAGGCAGTGAGAAGCAGAGCTGAGGCTGGAGCCTGCGCCCCCATGCCCCAGCCAGTGTGCCCTACCCACTGCTGCCTCTCAGCCAACACCCTGGCCTTCCCGCCTCGCTGCCTGTCTGCTGGAACCTGAGCTGACATAGCTTCTCCAACAGCTTTGTTTCTTGAAACCATTATTTGAAAACAATTTTACTTGCCAGGAGCCCCAGGCTCTTAGGGCTGAGAAATCAAACCTCATAGACCAGGAAGAAGCATTGTCTATAGTGAAGTCAGCAAGATGGGCCCAGACTCAGGTACAGCAGTGATGCTCAGGTGGTGGGACATCGACGCCATCCCCTCCCTCTGCTCCCATCCCCTGCATTTAACCACAGCCACAAGGAGTCCCCAAAGCCAACAGGATCACAGATCTGCACATCTGGTCAGAGCAAGATGCGTGCTTAGAGATCATCCAGTCCAGGCTCTGCACAAATGAGGAAACTGAGGCCCAGAGGGGGTTAGCAAGAGAGCAAGGATCAGAACCCCGACGCAGCACCCCCCGGGGTCTCCTGCGGGAGGAGGATACCCCAGAGACCCCCCACCCCCGCCACCGCCACAACACACACACGCAACTAGACTCAGACCCCTGTCTGCCATTGGTTCTCACCTCTCTTGGGGTCCATCCAGGTGTGGCTCCTTGTGGCCTGGAGGCATGGGCCAGCCCATTTGGGGGATGGTTGGCGGATCACTGGGCCCTGGCCCCCTCACTGCCACTGCCACGGGGGCACTTTTAAACAGCTGGCACTGGGCCCCCCTCCCCTTAGCCCCTTGCCCGCTGCTCCCTGGCCGCAGAGACCCCTCTGCCTTTTACCTTATATGAGCTGAAGAGGCGAGCCTGGTGTTGGGGTGAGGCGGGTGCTGAGTCCTCTCGGGGGCCGCCATTGGCCCAGGCGCCTGCCACGTGACTGCCTCGCCTTGACCTGCCCCCGGTGCCGAATGTTGCTTTTACCCCCTAAGGAAGGAGTGGTTGACAATTTTCATATTTCTTCTAAATTTGGAGATTTCAGACAATGCTGGGAGGCTTGGCTCCAGCTGCCAAAGGCCCATGTGGAAGTCATTAAGCTGGAGAAGGGGGGCTGGGGGGAGAGCGGGAGGCAGGGAGAGGAGGAGGAGGAAGGGAGTAGGGGCCGGAGTTCTGAGGGTTGCCAGTTGTCAGCCTGGGAACATGAGCAAACTCCCTGGGAGCAAGCTATGTGTGAGAATTTCCTCCCTCTCCCCTGGCCCCTGTGTCCCAAGGCTGGAGTAGGAGTGCTGAGATTTTTTTCTGGGAGTCTCTGGCAGGGAAGATACCCGTCCTGGCTCCTGGGGTCCAGAGGGTGGTGAGAATGGCAGGGGATAGGTGACCATGAGGAAGTAAATCCTCTCTCTAGAAAGTCGGGACCCTGGGGGGCCAATCCCATCATTGTGCAAAGAAGGCTGGCACCTCAGAAGGGTAGGGCCTGCCCTGGTCACACATGGGGCCTGCAGCTGGCAGGAGAGGAGTCTGAGGACCCGCCTCTAGGGCTCTCCTTCCCCTGGAGTCCTAGTCTAGAGAAATGCCTGTCCTTTGCCCTTTCCCATTATGCTCTGGCCATCAGAGGCTCTTAGACAATCCTTAACATTTTTCATGCCTCAGTGCCTTTGCATTTGCAGTCCTCTCTGACAAAAGTGCTCTCTCCCTAATCTTCCCATGGCTGGCTCCTCCTCCTGCTTCTGGACTCAGAAGTCACCTCCGGGAAGGCTTTGTCTGGCCATAGTGTTAGTCTCCTTCGCTGCCTCTGCTTGCTGCCCTCCAGGGCTGTGCATATTTCGTATGTATCTACTGAAGTAGTCGCTTGTCATCTGGCTTTTCCCAGAGAGCACAACTCCCTTAGGGAGGGTGAGTCCCCAGGCCTCCTGCAGTGCGGGCGAGGGACCGCCAGGAAGATGCCTGTGGAGCCAGCAGCCAAGGGCAGAGGAGCGAGATGCCTGTGGAGCTGAGGCCGGTGGAGGGCTCCTCCCAGTGGCCTTGTTGCTCAGAGCTCCCTTTCTGTGGTGAGGCTGGCTGGACCCCAGTCACCTTCATTCACTCTCATTCACGGTCCCCCGGAGCCTTGGCCCGCACGGGACTGCTGCCCCCTCCTTTCCCCTTTCTTGGGGCAGGATTACCTCTAGAATTCCCTCAGGCTGTCTTGCGTGGGGCAGCTAGGTGGCCCCACGGATGTGGCATGCTGAGCCCTACACTGTACCTGGCCTTAAGAGGCTCCTGGTCTAGTAAGAGGGACTTTGATCCTTCTGAGGAAAGCAAGCTCTTCTCGGAGCTTGTGTTTGTTCCTGCCTTTGCAGTTTCTTGGCTGTGAGGTCGGGGTGCAGTCGTTTAGCTGCTGCTTCGTGAAGTGGGGAACACAGGGCCTGCCTTTTGGTGTTGCTGCGAGGGTCAGGTGGGGTGCAGTCCTGGGGGATGGGTCAAGTCTGGAGCACTGCCTCTGCTGCTTCCCGCAGAGGGTGGGGATGGGAACTGTGTTTAACATCTGTGACCTCCACTTTCCTTCTCTGTAAAATGGAGCCAGAGGCAGCCCTCACCTCCCAGAGTTGCTGTGAAGATGAAGCCAGACAGGCTTATGAAGGGGTCAGTCTGTGGGGCTCCAGAATAAGTGCTCAGTAAATGCCAGATATCTACCCCACACCTGACACATAGCAGGCTTGCTCTTCGTGTCATCTGCTTCCTTCCTGAGCCAAGAAGATGAATGCCATTCACACGTGTGCCCCTGGGGTGTAAGATGTGGCTAGGAAGGCTTGTCACCCCCACCCTCTACTCTGCTCAGTGTTTTCATCCAAAGCACCACCAGCGGACCCCAGGGAAAAGATAAACCAGCCCGATGGAGCCATATGGTAAGTCCACTTTGGAAGCTGTGAAACTTAAGTTATGCTTCTGTTACTGTCACATCAGGATATTACATCAAGACAGAGAAGAAGACAGAAAAATAACCAGTGTAAGTCACGGAGAGACCCACCATTTGAATACTCATGAACTCTGCGCTTGGCCAAGCATGAGTCGGCCACCCTTATGAGCCAAGTTTCCTTTGTCAGGAAGTCTTTTACTAGAGGTCAGAGCAAGGATTTTAAATGACCTGGAGGCAGATCCTAGGAGAGGAAGTGTCCCGGAGCCATAATATCTCAAGAGACTAAATAAATGGCACCCATTTGTGACACAGTCTCCCCAGCTCTGTCTCAAACATTTTTGAAACCATTTCTGTTTGCTCTCATGCCCTCTCTTGGGAGTTATTAGTGCCTTATATCTATTAACCATTGTGTGACGTGGCTTTTCTTTCCACGCTGTGACGAGGCAGCCATGAAACCCCTCCATTCCCAGGGGAAGCAGAGGGACTGGCTTTGTGAGTAGGCCAGAGTAAGGCATCTGGGGAGGTGAGGGGAGCCTCTTGTTAGGGACTAAGAATGAGAGTGTCTGGTGAGTTCCCTGTCCTCAGAGGGTGTGTGCTGTCAGGGGCAAGGTAATCCCTAGTGGGAGGGTGAGGGGCCTGGAGACCAGGAGACTCAGGGGAATGGAGCAAAGCTACTCCACCTCTACTGGTGATCAAGGAAGAGGTTGAACTGGTGCAGTTGAACCTGAAGGAAGATAGGGTTTAGACCTATATAGGAAAGACTTTTTTTTGGTGGGAGGGGGATGTAAGATCTTAGTTCCCAACCAAGGATCGAAACTGCACCCCTAGTGCACAGAGCCTTAACCACTGGACTGCCAGGGAAGTCCCAGGAAGGACTTTTTGAGTCAGTGGATTTACTCAGGATGAGATGGACTAATGGGCTGTCTTGATAAATTGATGGGTCAGAGAACTCATCACTTTACCAGGACAGCTAACAGACTGAATGACAGCTTGACAAGTCCCTTCCAGCCCTTAGATCCTGTGAGCTTTATCTCACACTTCATGTTCTCACCCCAACCTGTCCCTGACCCTTAACCCTTATTTGATGCTGCTGCTGCTAAGTTGCTTCAGTCGTGTCCGACTCTGTGTGACCCCATAGATAGCAGCCCACTAGGCTTCTCTGTCCCTGGGATTCTCCAGGCAAGAATACTGGAGTGGGTTGCCATTGCTTTTGGCCCAAAGGCAGAGCTCAGAGGTGATCATTTGGGAGACATGTTTTGGAACATTGAAAATCAAGCTCTGTATGTTTCTGAGACGAGCATATGACTTTTGTTTCATTGACCGAGTTTGATTCTGAGAGGTACTAAACAATTAGTGAAGAACTGCTTATAATTGTCATCAAACCAATTTTTAAAAAAATACATGTATTTTAAAATATTTATTTATTTCACTTACTTATTTGACTGTGCCTGGTCTCAACTGTGGCCGTGGGATCTTCACTGTGGCATGTGTAATCTTTAGTTATGGCATGCAAACTCTTAGTTGCAGCATGTGGGATCTAGTTCCTGACCAGGGATCATACCTGCATTAGGAACATGGAGTCTTAGCCACTGGACCACCAGGGAAGTCCCTCAAAAATATTTTATAGATAGCTGTCCACAACATATTACTGAGGTTAAAGATCGTGGTATAGAAGAAGATATATGGAATAATACCATTTAAGTAAAATGATATGTTTGCCAAACTGCAATGAGATACCACTTCTCACTCTTCAGGATGGATGGCTATGATAATAATAATAATTATCACCACCACTAAAACCCACAGATACTTAGACACTTGTTCACTGACCTCTGTAGCAGCATTATTCACAATAACCAAAATGTGAACACAGCTGAAGTGTTCATAAATGGGTAAGTGAATAAACAAAATGTGGCTCATGCTACAATGTAATGTTATTCAGCCATAGAAAGGAGCAAAATTATGGTACATGCAACAGCGTGGGTGACCTTTGACAACATTATGCTAAGTGAAATAAATCAGATACCAAAAGGATGAATACTGTATGGTTCCACTTATATGAGGTATCTAGACAAAGTCATAGAGACAGAAACAATAGTGGTTGCCAGGCCTGGGGGGAAGAAGATGGGGAGTTAATGTTTAATGGCTGTAGAGTTCCTGTTTGGGATGATGGAAAAGCTCTGGAAATGGATAGTGGTGATAATTGCACAACACTGTGAATGTACTTAATGCCGTTTAATTGTTCACTTAAAAAAGTTAAAATGTTCAGTTTTATGTCGTGCATATTTTTACCATAACAAAATAAATGATGTGTCTGTGTGGAGGAGTAAGTGTGCATGTAGCAAAATGCCCTGCTGGAGGTTAGGTTTGTGTTTCGTCTTGCCTTAGTCCACTGCATGGACAGACCAGGACAGAAGGTCATTATGAACTGCCTGAAGGGAGTATTTCTGGGAAAGGCAGGGAGAGAGGGATGTAACAAATCTTTTGTGCTGATCACCAGGGAGGGAGCGGTTGTAGGGGAGGGGCAATGGTGTGGTACAGTCCTTTGAAATTTCTGTGACTCTCTGGCATATCAATGCTGTTGGAAAATGGGACAGATTTGCCCTGTTGAAGGGCCCTAGGCAGTTGGCTTGGAGCCCTTCCCTGGTCTAGGGAGAATATTAGCTTTCAAAGGGCCTCTGAAGGCCCTCTGGGGATTGTGAACTTGACCCACAGTTCTGGATGTAACTCACCAGGAGCAGCTTCTACTTGGACAGTCCTATCTTTCTATCATGGTTGACACATTGTTATAGCACCAGGTGGGGCTCTTCACTGTCTATACCCCAAGACACCTGTAAGGATTAGGGGACCGCTGGGCGTGTGAGAGAACGGTGGTAAGAGCCTCTGGGAGAACGGCTGCATTGTGCTTTGCTTTGTGCTCTTACTGGCATATGAGGCCTTGAACTTTAAAGTCTGAGGAGCAATTGGGCCACAGTAACCACAACCTGAATGGTGCAAAGGAACTGCCTGTGACACATGTGTGTGTATGGTTGCACATGTGAGTGTGTGTATGGTTGCATATGTGTGCGAAAATACACTGTTAGATGTTTGCAAGAATACGGGAATTTGGGTGATTTTGTCTTACTTCATTGTAGTTTTCTACAATGTAGCTTTTGATTTTTTTTTCCTGATTTGCACTGAGATGATGAACTTAACTAAAGAGGTTTAGTTATATTCTATTATATATACAGTTATTACAATATAAGGACTTATATTTTTATTTCTAGCTAATTTCTTTTTTTTTGTGTTAAGAAGATAGAATATATTAGTATAGCAGTACTTGACAAAACTTGTAAAGATTTATTTTTAAAAATAACTTACTTCAAATAAAATATATTTATTTAAATAACCATGGAGATCAAACCAATCCTAGTCCATGTTCCCCCAAGGAGAAGGACACTAATCATGACTGCTAATGAAAGGGGTAAGTTTTTTGTAGAAGCCAAGAGCAGTGTGACCATTGTTTCACCTGCTTGCCACAGAGCAAGTTCAGGTTCACTGCCCCGTATGAAAGGGTTATGGTAACAGAGGGGAGTTATTGGAGATAATTTCCAGATGGGAGCAACCTGGTTGGTGGGATTAGGCGAAATTACTTTAATAGTCCCCTCCAGGCCTCAGCTTCAGTGGACTTTGCTCATCCATCTCTCCCCTTTGCCACAGAGGCCCCCTCCCTGCTCCCTACCCTCACCCCACCCGCATCTCCACATCTGACACTCCTCAGCAGCCCTCAGGACTGCAGGCTGACTCCAAGCCTTTGTAAACCACCCGGGATTATTAAACAAATCCTATAATTAGAAGCCAGGTTTCCTAAATGAAGTGAAAAATGTAACGTTACCCTTTGTTTGTTCACTGGATGCTCAACGCATGTCCCATGACCCAGAGGAGCTGTGACTTTGGGTTTCCAAGAAGCCTTAATAAGGTAATGTTATAAAGTTCTTAACTTTACAACTCCATCAGAGTACAACTCTGTGAAATGAGGACAAGCTATAATTCCGAGATATCTGCCCCACTCCTTGCCCAGTGGTAGAGAATGTTGTTCCCTTATGTGATGTGTGGAAAGTCCTAAGATTGGGATTGAAGGAAGTGTGTTCTGGTCTCAGCTTTGACACTGAACTGCTGTGTGACATTGCATCAGCCCCCCTCCCTCTCTGGACTTGTGTTTACCCTTCTGTAAAAGAGATGTCATGATGGGACCTTCTTGTTCTAAAAGTTTCTTGTCACTCTGACATTCTACAGTTTGACCGCTATGTTTCTCTGCTGTAGGGTTGCCATAACTCAAGCAAGAATTCTCCAGATTTTACTTCTCTTTTCTGGATTCCTCAAAAGGACTTGGTAATGTGCCTTGAACTGGATAAATTGGTTGGGGTTGGAAAGACACATGGATGTATCCTTTTGTGCCTCAGCTTTGAACCCTTAAGGGCCTCTCTCATGAGATAAATAAAGTACATTAAAAATAATGTGAAAATGACTTGCATCATAAAAAAAACTTCAAAGGAATTCAAACTGGTCAACATGAGGAACAGTGGAAAGAACCATTGTTCTGTCTGGAGCTGGTAGGCACTATTCAGTTGACATAATTCCATGGTAACATTATATAACTGACATTGAGTTCTTTCTATGAACCAGACTCTGGGCCAAGAGTTTACATCCATCCTCTCAGTTAATCTCATAGCAAATCTGCAAGATAGGTACTTTCTCATGATCCTCACTTTATAGATAAGAGACAGAATCTTAAAGAGATGAAATAATTTGCTTGAAGAAAATAAGTGGTTGGAGCCAAGACTCCAGAACCTGTCACTGATCTTTGTAAATCCACTGCCTGTATACTTCTGATCCAATTATGGTGCTTGTGGAAGCAAGTATCACAATGAAACTTCCACCACACTGTTGCTGAGTGATTCTGATGAGCAGAGCCCACTGAAGCAGCCTACATAAGACTTGTAGATGAGAAGGCGCCTTTCCTGGGCCGAGCCTCCAAGAGGATTACCTGTTACTGCAGCACAACTTGGCCCATCCTGACTGATACCACTTGTCATAGGGAGAGGGATCAGCTTTATTCTTTGTATTCTCAAGAGCAAATGTCATCAGCAGATGGAAGAACAGGGGAGACAGACATTTTTAAAAGAAGTAGAGACTAATAAGAAACTGGGATCATCTGATAGGAGTATCACTGAGATGCCAGCAAAATGACGCGTAAGGTCCCCTTGAGCCTGTGATTCTAAGAAATGGTCTAAAAACAAGATTTGTAAGTGATTCTGGAATGACAGGGTCAGAGCTGTCTCTGTGGTTGAGATAATAAGATAGAATGCAAAGGAATCCCAATATGGAAGACAAAAAATTATGGACATAGTTATGTGACTCCTTGACTGAAGAGCCAAAACCAGTTTTTTCCAAGAGCACACAATGTGGGGGTGGGGGGTAGGATGGATGGAGATCACGGTTAGCCTGACCTTTGAACTCTTTCCAGCACTGACTCAGAAAACATATCCCTTGGGCACTGAGCCCTCTCTTCAGACACATTTCCCTTGAATGTAGGTTTGTCCATAGAGCATAGCCAGGCTGTGTCAGAAATGATCCTGATGGCTTTGGTGCTCTGTGCACTGCCTAACAACAGGGTGCCCACTTCTAACCACAGCCTACATACAATGCTCATTCCCTAACTGGGGCGAACGTTAGGGTTGGGTAGTGGCTTTGGGAGCCCAGCCTTTCATCTCAAGCTCTGCCACCCTTTTACCTACTATATGAACATGGGCAGGTTATTTCCCTTCCCTGGGCCTCAGTTTCAACTCCTATGAAAATCTTTTTTCTTTCTTTTTTGTTCTTTTAATGTATAACCTCCTGTTAAATGTAGAAGTCTAGCTTCTGGTATTTTCAGTCATCTGTGTTAACTTGGAAATGAGCATTTCAGATAGCACAGTAGGGTAATTAAGCAGAGATCTTAGGGAAAAATCTGAATTCTCACTGTTCTGCTACTTACGAGAGCGCCTGTGAAAATCTTACATTTACATAGGATTGATGCCAGGAATAAATAAAGTCACAGATATAAATGTGCTTTGTAAACTGTAGAGTGTGACCAGTGTAAGAGGGGTATCACTGTTATCATTAGCACAACTACTTGCAGCATCTGCCTGGGTGCTAGGGCTGGACCACCTCCGTCTCCCAGGGTCAGAAACCTTGGAGCTGTCTTCTAACAGCAGAAGAATGGACTGGGGCTTCTTTCCTGGGAACCAGACTTTGGAAATAAATTCCACGCTAGGCACTTCTTCCTCTTTCCCCACAAATACAGTATTTATGAGAACTGACCTTCCAATGGAAATTTGGCAAGATTTCACATTCTGGAGACATTGTACCTTCCGCCACATGCCCTGAGGGCTGGGGTCATGGGCTTCCCAGGAGATGCAGGAGTTCCCACGGATACAAGAGGTACAGGGGACTGAGAAGAGAGGGGCCCAGCAAGACCCTAAGTCACAGGCTTGTCCTAAAATGTTGATACTGTTACCTTTACCATCCTCTAAAAGAATATGAGCTCAGGAACTGTTTTAACTATTCACTGCTATACATCCAGTGCCTAGAACAATGCCTGGTACATAGCTGGTGCTCAGTAGATATGTGTTAAATGAAGGGAATAAACCCTTCTCAGGACTTTTTAAGACTATTCTTTGCTCCTACCTTGAAGGTCACAGCTCCTAGAAACTTATAGAGCCTCCCAGACAAGCTGTGTAAACCCCCACTTGGTGCATCTTCTCAATTTCGTCTCCCAAGAGGCACAGACCACAGGGACGAGCTTCTGTTGGGAGGCCTGGGGTGAGTTCACTGCAGCTCTAAGAGCCTGCAAGTTTTGCAGGCTGTTTTCTGGTCGGGGGAGGCAGAGTGGGGACAGACGCCTTGGCTGTGGCCATTAGGGCTCCTTGCTGAGAGTGAAGCTGATGGATCTTGGAGTCTCTGCCTGTCCCCCAAGTGGCGCATAGTGAGTAGCCTTAGGGTGTCTCTCTTCCTCAGCAGATGCTGCCCTGGTCACAGCGGGGCCCAGACACCAGAGTCAGGCACTTGAGAAACACATATGAATAAGGTATGTCCAAGGCCTGCAAGAAGCTTCCGCCTGATGACTCTTCAAATCAATATTGAAACAAAACCCCCACAGGCAAGACCCATCCACAAATTTGCGGTCATGCAGGTATACTCCAAAACCTAGGCAACAAAAACAGCATTATCTGAGCCAGTAGCTGAAGCCAATATGTAAGTCAAACTCTGGTGAGTACCATCCACTATGAGCTGTGTTGAGGGGAGCAGGTCTTTGAATCTAGGCTGCAAGGAAAGTGTCCCCCCCTCCCCCCGCCTCTCCCTCCCAGGACTCCTCTCCCATAAGCAGCTGTGAGACACCACTGCCTTCTCTGCTCATTCCCCACAGCACAAGCTCCCTCCGCCTCTGGGGTCCAGGCTCTGGGGGACTGAAGAGAACATTTCTCACCCTTTTCCTGCTTCCCCTGGAGGATGGGGCTTCCCACCCAAAATAGGTGCAGACCCACCCAGCAAGAGGAGGGGCTGACAGTTGGAGGGGAGGAAATCAGAACTCTGGATTTTGTAAGTCCAGACGTCCTGTAAACTCTGACCAGAGTATAAACATCCCCCGGGACTGAGGGGAGGATATGCTGGTGGGCAGGGGGCCCGGCGCCTCCATCTGCCCTGAGGACAGGCTGTTTATTCCACATCCTTCACAGGTCCCCTTGGGCTCCTTCCTGTCTCAGTCTGGGCAAGTAGAGGCAGGCAGGACGGCCCCGCATGGGGGCCTGAGGCCTTAGACGTCAGACTCGACCTCTCCGGGCTGGAAGGGAACTTATAAAGCTCAAAGAGCCCAAGTCTCTCTTTTTCTTGAATTTCCGTCACAGCTGGTCTTCTTGGCCTCCACTAAAACACCTCGGCTAATGGGGAGCTCACTCTTTCCCAGGGCAGTCCATGCTATTACTGGCACTCTGGCAGCTGAAAAGTTCTAGAAGAAAGTGCTTCTAGAATTGTTTGTGTGACCTGATGGAGCACAGCTAAAAGTAATGTGTAGCACGGCCATTCACTGGGCCCACACTGTGCCAGGTGCTTTAGGTACGTTTTCCCATTAAATTTTTCCTCCCCTCAAGGAGGACACAGGCTCCGAAGAGTTAGGTTACTTGCCTGAAGTGACTCAGCTGTTTTGTGGTGGGGCTGGGATGCAGTTGCTATAGTTCAACGTCTATGCTTTAAATATTAACCTATACTGGTTCTTCATGATCAAAAAGCAAAAATAGCACACATACCACAAAAACTCCCATACAACAAACACAGTCACACACAAACTAATCACATTACTATAAAAGCAACCCAAACTAGCCAAATCTTAAGTATCTATTGTATGCTTGGCCAATCATAATTTTTATGTTAAGCCCTTTATGTTGTTAATCCCTTTTAACAACCCTATGAGGCAACTGAGGCTCATTGAAGTTAGAAAAAAAAAATGGACGTGGCAGAGCAAGTGTTTAAGCACCATTTCTGAAGTCTGCAGTTGCCACCACATCCTATTGCATGATAGGAGGGGACTGAAGTATAATGAAAGACAAAACCTTTATCACTGTTATTTTCAACAACGAAAGCTCTGAAAAGTGGGATGTGCAATCTCAGAGACAAATGATCACCCTACACTGGAGGTCGCACAGAGTTGGACACGACTGAAGTGACTTAGCATAGCATAGCATACACTGGAGGTGTCCAGCAAAGATGCTTTAAAAGGAGTTCTTACACTAGTAAAGGCTAACACAAGATCTTCCCCAGTGTCAGTCTGCAACCCAGAAACACAAACTTGACATTTTCAAGGCTGGATCCTGGGTGGAAGAGTGGCCTTGGCCACCCAGTCCCAGAGCACAAGCCCACTCTTGGAATCCTGCCCCGCCTCCACTCACGTTTCCTTGACTGCCCCTGGAAACGGAGCCATTGGCTCCTGGCCTGGGCAGAGGGTCCTGCGGACGTGGTGGGCCTTCTGCACATCCCAGTGGCCGCCCATTCACCCAGGCCTGCCCTTTTTTGAGAACTGGGAGCTTTCTGGCTGGGTCTGTTCCCACCAACAGCATTCCCGTCCAGGGAGCTTAAAATAGTGCCTCTTGGCTGGGGCCCTGAAGCGAGCAGTGAGGGAGGCATTTGTGCAAATATGGGCCTGGGAGAAGAACTCCTACCCCGAGAGGGTGGGGGATGGGGTGGGCAGCTCGGCAGGAGAGCCAAGACCTCCAGTGGAGGATGCGCCCTCTTGGCCACAGCCCCCTCCATCTTGCAGCAGAGGCGCCTGCTAGTCTCCTCCTGCCTCCCCTGACCTTACTGGGTCCACTTGGGCAAATCTCTACACTGAATCCCACAGGCCTTCCTGGCTCAGCCGAGGCTCCAGGGTGGGCCCACAGAGAACAGGGACCTCTACATTCTTTTGCTGGGTTCTATCCTTGTCCCCCTATCACAATGCCCTTCCTACCCAGGAACATCCTGGGTAGCAATCTTTTTTAGAAAATTATGCATTTAGCTGCACCAGGTCTTAACCTGTAGCACGTGGGATCTTTGGTTGCAGCATGCAAACTCTTAGTTGCAGCAAGTGGGATCTGGTTCCCTGGCCTGGAATCAAACCTGGGCCCCCTGCATTGGGAGGGTGAAGTCTTAGCCCCTGGACCACCAGGGAGGTCCCCAGAAGCATTCTTTGGAAGGCCCAAGTCAAAACTTGTTTTAACAATCACAGTGACAATTGCAGCTGCCACTGATTGAGGGCTTATTTTTGTCAGGTGCTCTGCTAAGGGCTATAACATGCATTATCTCGTTTGGTCCCCACAACCATCCACTGAGAGCCAAGTTACTATTATCTCCACTGTGCATGAGAAACTAAGTTCAGAGATGTCAAGTAAGTTTCCTGAGGTCACACAGCTCTGAAGTGGCAGAGGCAGAATTAAAATTCAGGTCTGTCAACCTCTGGAGTCTGAACTCTGACCTCCTGGGCTGCATCTCCTCCTCCGGTTCCCCACTGCTCTGGCCTCCCATGCTCCACCCTAGAATTACCACCCTTGTCACATATATATAGCTGTTTGGATTGAATGCATCAGGTATTTAGTGAATGCCTACTATGAGCCACGAATATTGCTGGGTGCCAGATCCACAGCCTGGGAACTCTTAGATTTCTATGAGGACTCTGTTTGGGCTTGGGTTCAGTGACTGCCCCAACATGCAGGATCTGGTTTGACGATGTCAAGGTGTGGCTGAGGCAAGCATAGACCCTCCTCAGTGACCAGCTCACCAGTTGGACATTCCTGCCTCCTTGCTGACTGTGATATCCCTCTCCTTCCTGCACAGCAGGAAACAGCATGCACAGGAATCAAATTTGCTTTGAATCCTCTGTGACTTTGGGCTCTCTGAGCCTCAGTTTCCCTATCTGTAGATTCGGGATAAAATTAAGACCTCACCACAGGGTGGTTGGAAGGATTTAATAAAGCAGTGCATGTGCTACTACCCTGGCAGTCCAGTGGTTAAGACTTCATGCTTCCAATGCAAAAGGTGCGGGTTCAATCCCTGGTCGGCCGACTAAGATCCCATATGTTGAGCAGTGTGGCCAAAAGATTAAAAAACAAACAACCAACCACAGAAAACAATGCACATGAGACTTATCACTGTACTAGGTGGTCTAAGTGGAGGAGGAAATGGCAACCAACTCCAGTATTCTTGCCTGGGAAATCCCATGGACCAAGGAGCCTGATGGGCTACTGTCCATGGAGTTGCAAGAGCTGGATGAGACTGAGCAGCTGAGCATGCATGCATGCAGGTAGTCTAAGTAAGTAGAATTAAGCAGCAGCTATTATTACTTATTGTGTTCCTGAAGATTACGTTGTCCTGGTGCCAGAGGCCTAGGGCCTTACACATGGTAGGTGCTCCAAGTAAAGGCAGTCACTCACGCAGCAGACAGAAGCCACCACCCGGCCCCCTGCCCCTCACTCCTGGCTGGTTGTGTGTCATGCAGTTCCTGCTCTGATCTGGAAGGTGTCCCGGGCACTGGTCCTCATCAATGCAGGGTTGCTCTGGCAGCTATGGGTAGGACAAGACTTTTACTTACCTGGTTTCCTTGTTTTCATCCAGGGAAAAGAAGTGGCTGGCATGAAAGTTCTGCCAGGGTTTGCCTGCTCCTCAGGGACATCTGGCTTTCTGGTGGTGCCACCTGGCGGTGAGTACAGAACTGCTTCTAGCTGGGCGGCCTCCGAGGGACCTGGTAGCTCTGAGCACGACCATTTCCTGCCCCTTGCTCTCCAGCCCATGTAGCCCTTCCCTCATTCCCCTGTATTGATCAATGACTGTGAGAAAAGACCTAAGGGGTCCCTGTGGGGTCTCTGTTATCATGTCTCCTTCAGGCCTGGCTCTGACCTGCAAGGTAAGGTCCCTCAGTGGTCAGCCAGGGTTCATCCTCAGGATACCCTTCAGGTCTGATGACCTCTCAGTGGTTTCTAGAAACCAAAGTTGGAAGAACGGGCCTGTTTCCTGGCTTGAGCTGGCCCAGGAATAGGAAACCCACTGATGGTGACTGGGTCCATCCTTGACTCCTCACTGTACCTGCTTAAGTATCCACAGATCCCCCTCCCCTCTCTGGGGCCACCAGAAGGACTGGCCTGGCTTCTAGGTTCTCTGTCTTTTAAAAAAATATTTGAATTTATTTATTTGCCTGCATCAGGTCTTGGTTGTGGCACGTGGGATCTTTAGTTGTAGCATGCAAACCCTTAGTTGTAGCATGTGGGATCTAGTTCCCTGACCGGGGATTGAATCCAGGCCCCCTGCTTAAGAATTAGGAGAATAGATTGTGCTTGAACCAGCCTTACTCAGCTTTGCACCAACATGGTGTGTGAGTTTGGGTAAGGCCTGTCCCCCCCTGGGCCTTGGTCTCCCTGTGGTAGAATGGTAATGGGGGCAGGTGATGAGTGAGGAGCCCTGTAGTTCCCTGACTGGGGCCTTGGTAAGGTGCAGATTCCTGGGACTGCCTCATTAGAATTCTGGGGCCAGGACCCTGGAATCTGTGAAGTTGGAAGCTGAGGCAGCCAAGCCCTGTCTTTGGGAGATGGAAGCCTGCAGTTGTGTTGCTGGCAGGGAAGAAGAATGTGGTGGTTTCAGGGTTCCTGAGAAGCTGAGGAACCCCCTTGTAGCCAATACCCATCTTTTAATTTCTCCCTTTCTGTGGATGCAGGGAGGAGGCCCCCGGCTGCATGTCTGTGGGACCCCGACAGCAGCATCAGCAGAAGGGCAGCAAGAAGGCTGCACAGGTTACAATCAGATTGCCCCATCCTTTTTCTCCTCATGCTGGCTGTTTCACATGTCCAAAGGACAGTGGTGTTGGAGCTGGGGCAGCCTGGTGTGGGACTGGGGGCCTTTGTTGCTTGAGGAGGTATTTTCAGAGTCCCCCTCCCTCTGGAGTTTCCAATGATAGAATAGAGCCCTGTCTAGTATTTGACCAAATATGGTGGTATCTCTCATGAGCCCGAGCCTCAGCCAGCTTCTCAGTTATGCTGTGGAAACCTGCCCCGGACAGATTAATCTTGTGACATTCAGGAGCGCCTTGCACCCTGCGTTCTTCCCCTCGGCGATTCCTGTAAATGGCCAAGAGTGGCCCCAACAGGATGGTGTAGTCTTGAAGCCTGCTTTCTGTGTCCCTCCCCTGTGCTTTTCACACCCTCTTTCACCTCCTCCTCAGGGGAGCTCGTTTGCTCACATTCAGCTGAGCTGCTCACTTGAGGGGAGAGACCCAGACCAGGTCCATCCAGCACATGATTCCTAGACAAGAGGACCCCGGGGTTACCTAAGCTCATGAAATTTTGGCCGGAGCCCGTGAGGTCCAAAGCTCTCAGTCAGAAGGGTGGGCCCAAAGAGGTAGAAAGGAGAGTTGGCTGGGCCGTGAGAACTGTGCTTGCTCTAATGCTAAATAGAACAGCAAGAATTGATGCTTTTGAACTGTGGTGCTGGAGAAGACTCTTGAGAGTCCCTTGGACTGCAAGGAGATCCAACCAGTCCATTCTCAAGGAGATCAATCCTGGGTGTTCATTGGAAGGACTGATGCTAAAGCTGAAACTCCAGTACTTTGGCCACCTCATGCGAAGAGTTACTCATTGGAAAAGACTCTGATGCTGGGAGGGATTGGGGGCAGGAGGAGAAGGGGATGACAGAGGATGAGATAGCTGGATGGTATCACCGACTTGATGGACATGAGTTTGAGGAGTTGGTGATGGACAGGGAGGCCTGGCGTGCTGCGATTCATGGGGTCGCAAAGAGTAGGACACGACTGAGTGAACTGAACTGAATGTTCCCAAGAACAATTACACCTTTATTGTACAGTGATAGTCTTCATAATAAACAGCTATGTTTATTGAGCACATGCTACATGCAAGGTACTGTGTCAGTTATTTAATGTGGCTTATTTCCCTTACTCCTAGTAACAACCCCTAGAGGTTGTTCTAGACACAGGGGACATGAGACTCAGAAAGATTTCCACGAGAAATGGGCCAGACCACCACTGACTCTTGGGCATGGCTCCCATTTTACAGAGAAGGAAACTGAGGCTGAGAGAGGATGGAAGTCACAAGCAGCCACGCAGGGACAGGCCTTTGGAGTGGAGAGCTTCTCTACATGAGGGGGAGCATTGCATCCAGAAGCCCGGGACAACCCGCCGTCAAGTCCTCACAGACCTCATGGACTTGGCCCTTGTGAGGGCACACAGATTCAGAAACATGTTCATAGCAGACTTGAACCGTGCAGAAAATATGCCAAGAAAAGCAACACGGGGGGGTGGATAAAGCCGTGCCTGGAGACAGGTATGAATCCTGGCTCTGGCATCCCTCACTCACTGTATAATCCTAGACAAGTCCCTTCTTCACTCTGGCCTCAGTTTCTCTGCCTGGGAGCTACGGGGGTGCCGAGGGCTTCTGAGCTCACCTGGGGCTGGCTGAGGCTGGGGTGCTTGAGGCTGTCTCCCTGGGAGATGGGGCCCGTGTCCTGCTCCTGGCCAGCATGCTCCGAGGACATTTGCTGTCCTGACCAACGGACAGCCTGTCCCTCCTCCACCCTCGCCCCCTTGCCATCCCCCAAACTAACGAAGCTGATTGTCTTAGGTAGCCCTGTGGGTGCTGCTGGGCGGCCGGCCGCAGGCCACAGGCGGAGGTGCCACCCGCCAGAGCCCCACCAGACACACAGGGCATTGTCCCTCAGTCAACAGCCCCTGGGCACCTCAGCCCGGCTCCTGGCTTGCCCCCACGCCCCTCACCGCTTGCCACTGCGCCAGGCCCGCCAGCTGGGAGCCCAAGGTTCCCAGGCGATGACGAGCCCACCCACCCACTCCCCCGGCAGCCCCCTGACGAGCTATAATTGCTGCGCTGAGTCCTGTTGCTGCCATTCTCCTGGCGGAGGCATCTGGGGTTCCAGGCGGGCGGCAGCTGCAGGCTGATCGCCTGGCTCGCGGGATGGACTGGCCGCATAACCTGGTACGTGGCGATTCCCCACCCCACCCCCACTCCCTTTTAGGGCCTGAGTGTTTTTTTACTTCTTCTCCATTGATTAATGGCCACCTCTGTTTGGCTTGGAATCTGCAGAGGCGAGTTCTCCCTCTGTCCTGTCCCCCTGGACGAGAGAGAAACAGAGACTGGTCTCAGAGTCTGCAGCCATGGCCAGCGGCTCCGGCTCCTGAGCTGGGCGCAGCCCCACTACAACAAGGCCCTTTCAGGCCAAAGGCAACTGAGGAGATCTTGGCAATCTCAGTTATCGGGGTTTTTCCAGAGTCTCTCTGTCCTGAGATCCAGGCTGTGTGACCTTGGGCAGGTCCTTCTGTTTCTCTGTTTCCCATCTACAAAGGGATGGAAGGAAATAGGTTCTCTTCTGAATTTCTCTGAGTGGAGAGCCAGGGTTTAAGAATGCCATGTGAGCAGCTCAGATGAGAAAGCCTATTGTTAGGGAGATGTCTTTCTGTACCAGTGACTTGAATCTGTCATGGATTTGGTGCCAAGAAATGGTTCTACCAAGAGGGGCTCTGCTGAAACTTGTTTGCAAGGGTCAAGACTGGCTGGGTAGGCAGAAGAGTATTACACCTTTATTGTACAGTGATAGTCTTCATAATAAACAGCTATGTTTATTGAGCACATGCTACATGCAAGGTACTGTGTCAGTTATTTAATGTGGCTTATTTCCCTTACTCCTAGTAACAACCCCTAGAGGTTGTTCTAGACACAGGGGACATGAGACTCAGAAAGATTTCCACGAGAAATGGGCCAGACCACCACTGACTCTTGGGCATGGCTCCCATTTTACAGAGAAGGAAACTGAGGCTGAGAGAGGATGGAAGTCACAAGCAGCCACGCAGGGACAGGCCTTTGGAGTGGAGAGCTTCTCTACATGAGGGGGAGCATTGCATCCAGAAGCCCGGGACAACCCGCCGTCAAGTCCTCACAGACCTCATGGACTTGGCCCTTGTGAGGGCACACAGATTCAGAAACATGTTCATAGCAGACTTGAACCGTGCAGAAAATATGCCAAGAAAAGCAACACGGGGGGGTGGATAAAGCCGTGCCTGGAGACAGGTATGAATCCTGGCTCTGGCATCCCTCACTCACTGTATAATCCTAGACAAGTCCCTTCTTCACTCTGGCCTCAGTTTCTCTGCCTGGGAGCTACGGGGGTGCCGAGGGCTTCTGAGCTCACCTGGGGCTGGCTGAGGCTGGGGTGCTTGAGGCTGTCTCCCTGGGAGATGGGGCCCGTGTCCTGCTCCTGGCCAGCATGCTCCGAGGACATTTGCTGTCCTGACCAACGGACAGCCTGTCCCTCCTCCACCCTCGCCCCCTTGCCATCCCCCAAACTAACGAAGCTGATTGTCTTAGGTAGCCCTGTGGGTGCTGGCTGGGCGGCCGGCCGCAGGCCACAGGCGGAGGTGCCACCCGCCAGAGCCCCACCAGACACACAGGGCATTGTCCCTCAGTCAACAGCCCCTGGGCACCTCAGCCCGGCTCCTGGCTTGCCCCCACGCCCCTCACCGCTTGCCACTGCGCCAGGCCCGCCAGCTGGGAGCCCAAGGTTCCCAGGCGATGACGAGCCCACCCACCCACTCCCCCGGCAGCCCCCTGACGAGCTATAATTGCTGCGCTGAGTCCTGTTGCTGCCATTCTCCTGGCGGAGGCATCTGGGGTTCCAGGCGGGCGGCAGCTGCAGGCTGATCGCCTGGCTCGCGGGATGGACTGGCCGCATAACCTGGTACGTGGCGATTCCCCACCCCACCCCCACTCCCTTTTAGGGCCTGAGTGTTTTTTTACTTCTTCTCCTTGATTAATGGCCACCTCTGTTTGGCTTGGAATCTGCAGAGGCGAGTTCTCCCTCTGTCCTGTCCCCCTGGACGAGAGAGAAACAGAGACTGGTCTCAGAGTCTGCAGCCATGGCCAGCGGCTCCGGCTCCTGAGCTGGGCGCAGCCCCACTACAACAAGGCCCTTTCAGGCCAAAGGCAACTGAGGAGATCTTGGCAATCTCAGTTATCGGGGTTTTTCCAGAGTCTCTCTGTCCTGAGATCCAGGCTGTGTGACCTTGGGCAGGTCCTTCTGTTTCTCTGTTTCCCATCTACAAAGGGATGGAAGGAAATAGGTTCTCTTCTGAATTTCTCTGAGTGGAGAGCCAGGGTTTAAGAATGCCATGTGAGCAGCTCAGATGAGAAAGCCTATTGTTAGGGAGATGTCTTTCTGTACCAGTGACTTGAATCTGTCATGGATTTGGTGCCAAGAAATGGTTCTACCAAGAGGGGCTCTGCTGAAACTTGTTTGCAAGGGTCAAGACTGGCTGGGTAGGCAGAAGAGATCAGCACGGGCCATGCGGGTGGCGGGGTGAGGGGTACAGGGCAGGTAGGAGCCTGGCTAGGCTCAGGGAGGAGATGAAGTCCCCTCTGGAGGCTTCTCCCGTCTGACCAGCCCTGGCTCCCACCCAAGTCCTTGCCCTCCTCTCCCAGCTTCCTGTGGAGTCTGCATTCTGCTGGGCACCCAGGTCCTCTCCCATGTAAATGAGAGGCTTTCCTGATGCTGCTTGTTGTGCAGGGAGGGGTGGACAGCAGCGGGTGGGGTTGGACAAGGGGTCGGGAAGGCAGATGGTTGAAGGGTGGAGGAGCGGAGAACCAGTGTCATGGAGTTAATCAGGGGTCTTTGGCCATGACCTGCACACATCACCAACCTCATCTGCCCTCATCTCCTGTCCACTCTATTTCAGCCCCTCTGTTTCCTTTCAGCAAAGTTTTAAGCCACTGAAACTTCCTCTCACATGTTTCCCTCCCCCACCTCTATACCATTTTTAGGCTCCCTCTGCCACATCTGCCTCTGTCTTATTCTTCAAACCTCACCAGACTTGCTCCCTTCCCCAGAAAGGCTTTGCAAGCCCACCTCACTGCCACCAGGCTAAGCGGGTGGCCCTGCTCGTCTCTGACCGCACGCTGTGTGGCCCCATCCCCACCCTGCTGCTAGCGAGGCTTAGGTGCTTGTTTCTTGTTCACCATCTGTTTTCCTTGCCAGACTGCAAGCTACAGATGGGCAGAGGTGGTGACAGGCATTCATTCACTCAGCAAATGTTCACTGAATACCTACGTGCCCAGTACTGTGCAGACATGGGGGACAAGGCAGTGTATGGAAATGGATAGAGCACTGGCTTTCACGGAGCCTGTGCTTGTGGAGGCCTGACTTGTGAAAGGAGCACACGTACACGGGAAGACGGCAGTCGTGAAGGAGGCATGGAGTGCTGAGAGCCCAAGAAGGTCCACAGAGGCTTCCCTATGGAAGTGACACTGGAGCCAAGACATGCGGGGTGACTGTAGGAAGCAGCCTGTGCAAAGTCCTTGTGCGAGGAGAGGAAGGTTCGAGAGAAGGCCTGAGGCTGAAGCATGGGTGCGAGAGGAAACCAGGTGTGATTTGAGGAGGGAGAACACAGCAGAGGTCTGGCCTGGGGAGGTGATGTTAGTAGTTGGCATTCCAATCCATCATTGGGCAGGTGTGAAGAACTGATCGGAAGGAGCCAGGGGGAGATGGGGAGATATGCAGTACGGTAGGAGGCTGCTGAGCTGTCCGGGGAAGTGACAGGTTGGTGCAGGTAGAGAAGTGGATGGGTGGGGAGGTTTTTAAGAGGTGCAACAGGATTTAGTGATGAATGCAGCATGCACATGTATCAGTACAGGTGTGGTGGGCTGGTGGGACCAGGCCAGGCCTTGACAGGTGACTCCCCTACAGGCCTTTCTTCTTCCCTCCTCCTTCCTTGTGCCCTGAATCTTGGCCTAGGCAGTGACTTGTGGCCTTCCTCCCCAGCTGTTCCTTCTCACCATCTCCATCTTCCTGGGGCTGGCCAGCCCAGGAACCCCAAAGGCAAGAGAAAGGGGCCAGGGCGGCCTGGGACCCTGACCCCTGGGCCTCACCAGCTGCCACTGGACCTGGTGTCCCGGGCAAAGCCCTATGCCCGCATGGAGGAATATGAGAGGAACCTGGGGGAGATGGTGGCCCAGCTGAGGAACAGCTCCGAGCCGGTCAGGAGGAAGTGCGAGGTCAACCTGCAGCTGTGGCTGTCCAACAAGAGGAGCCTGTCACCCTGGGGCTACAGGTAGGCCAGGCCAGGCAGCCGTGGGAAAGCTCTGTGTTGGGGGCTGGAGGGGATGCCCTGCCCACTCTCCCTATCAAGAGTGAAGACCTTGGATTCAGAGGCTTAGGTCTTCATCCTGGCTCTGCCTTTTATTGGCTGTGTGGCTTTGGGCAAGTTGCTTAGCCTCTCCGAGCCTCAGATTCCTCAACTATACGTGGAGGTGATAGTAGTATCTGCTTCATTGACTTGTTATGAAACGAGACATCTATGCCGGGCTCTGAGGTTGTGCTCTCCGAGTCTCCAGTGAAGGGCTTGAAAGGGCTTCCCCTGATGCCATGTGCTCCAGCTCAGAGTGCCTTGTGCACACCGCTAGTTACAGCACTTTCAGGCAGTGCTGAGTTGGCTGTGTGCCCATCCATCTCTCATGCTGGATGGGACCCTCCCTGTGCCTGTTTCAGAATCATCTAAGGACTCTCACGCCCCATCCAATCAAAATCTCCAGGGATGAGGCCCAGCCAGTGGCATTTTCTATATCTCCACATGGTTAGGGTACACTGCTGTGCTTGGGAATCAAGACCCGCTGCCCCAGGGGACAGCAGTGGTGTCTTACCTTGGTTGTAGCTCCACTTCCCAGGACAACACCTGGCACACAGAAGGGGCCACGTGTATATGTGTTGATTAAATAATAAAGAAAAAGACTGACCCTGAGGAGTCCTCACTCACGAACCCAGGCCAAAGACTTTTAGCCACACAATTTATATCTTGAGACTCTAGAACAGTATGTTCACAGACTTTCTGTGACAGTGTAAAGTCCAGTGTGGTAGCCACTAGCCTCGTGTGGCTCCTGGGTGCTTAGAATGTGGCTAGTGTCACTGAGGAGCTAGTTTTGATTATTTGAAGCTTGAACAGCCCCATGTTGCTAGTGGCTCCCATACCTGGAATGTGGCAACTGAAAGAGTCTGTAAAGACCCTCTGAAGCCGGGCTTCTACTTTGCTGTGCCCTTGACCTTCTTGGGGATCTTATGAGTATGTAGGTTCTGATTCAGGAGTCTAGTGTAGGGGAAGGTTCTGCATTTCTAACAAGCTCCCGGGCAATGCTGACGCTGTGGGCCCACAAGTTCACTGCCTGTCCTCCACATGGCACATGCTTGCTGTGCAGTTGAAACCTGGGCCAGGAAAGGCAGGGGCGTGGTGGTGGGTGTCAGTTTTTCCTTCCGGTCATCATCCTTCTTTCTGCTCTGTGCTCTCTCCTGCGTTCCCACAGCATCAACCATGACCCCAGCCGCGTTCCTGCAGACCTGCCGGAGGCGCAGTGCTTGTGTCTGGGCTGCGTGAACCCCTTCACCATGCAGGAGGACCGCAGCATGGTGAGCGTGCCCGTGTTCAGCCAGGTGCCTGTGCGTCGCCGCCTCTGCCCGCCACCGCCACGCCCCGGGCCCTGCCGCCAGCGCGCCGTCATGGAGACCATCGCCGTGGGCTGTACCTGCATCTTCTGAAACAGTCCTCCCCACAACCCCTTGCCGAGCAAGGCGATGAAAAGTAAAGGCTGTCTTTTGTAAAGCAAGACCTTGGGTTTGCTCGTTGTGCCTCTGAAGCCAAAACTGGGTGGGAGGTAGATTTCAATCAATGTGAAGGCAGATTTTCCATCACCCAGAGTTCTTTAACACTGAGATGGGTTATTACAAAAACTGTACATTCACTTATACCATTTAAGTGTTAGTCGCTCAGTCATGTCTGACTCTTTGCAACCTCACAGACTATAGCTGTCAGGCTCCTCCGTCCTTGGAATTTTCCAGGCAAGAATACTAGATTGGTTGCCATTCCCTTCTCCAGGGGACCTTTCCGACCCAGGGATTGAACCTGGGTCTCCTACATTGCAGGCAGATTCTTTACCATCTGAGTCACTTAGGAAGTCCTTTCTACCATTTAGGACAGTCAGATACTTTCTTTGCATTTATAAGCCTTTATTTCAGTCATGTTATTGGAGCTTTGTTAGTAGAAACCTATCTAGGAGTGAACAAGGGCTGATTCTCCCTGGTGAAGTCAAGGGCCACTGCAAACAAGCCCTTGTGGGGGGTGTGGCGCAGAGGGGGGAATGTGCAACTGGTGGCGGGGCAGGGGGCAGGGGACTGAGAGGAGACTTTGTGTTTCTAATGCAGTGGTTCCCAGGTGATACTGACGCTGCTGGTATGGGGACCACATTTTGAGAACTGCTGGCTTATACCAAGAATCTTTGCTGATCAAAAATGCAGTGTGGGGACTTCCCTGGCAGTCCAGTGGTTAAACTCTGCCTTCCAATGCAGGGGGTGTGGGTTTGATCCCTGGTCGGAGAATTAAGATCCTACATGCCGTGGGGGTACAGTCAAAAAGTTAAAAAAAAAAAAAAAGGCTGTATGGACTCACTTGTCCTAAAGCCCCTGCTGGCTTCTAACCCCTGGATGCGAATCCCTCCCCCAACCCCATCCATTAGACCCTTGCAATCCAATCCTCCTGTGCCCTCCTAGCCCCTGCAGCAAATCCTAAATCAGCTGTTCTAGGGGCTAAAAATACCTAGGCTCTCTGAAGACAGCTGAGGGGCTCAGGCGGTGTTTTTTGAAGGTAAGAATAGCTGGCACTTTATAGAGTTAATTTTGAGAAGACGGCCAACCGCCAGTGTTGAATACTTGGCTGCTCAAACTTCAGCGCCTAAAGCAGCCTTCGTTCTGAATGTTTTCAGGGTCTAATTCATGAAAGGGCAGTGGTTAGGTATGTGCCTGTCTGGGCTGGCAAGTAACTTACCTTTTTTGGTATTGTTCTAGAGTGGATACTGGTTAAAATTACCCTAGGAAGCTTCGCCTGGTTCCAGACACATGGAAAATATACTTCCTGTGCCAGCGCGTGCTGATGCCTTCAGCAGCTTCTCCTCCCTGGGAGGTGGCTCTTCCTGTGGCCTCTGCAGTCTGCTCTCCAGGCCTTAAGACTTCAGCAGCACATGAGGGGCCTCCAAGGCCTTTTTGTGGGGAAAGGGCCTGGGAGCCCCCCAGGGTGCCCAAGCCATAGGGATTGGGTGAGGAAACTTCTAATGTGGGTGGGACTGCCTGTCCTCCTCCTATGAGAACATCAGACACACACAGGCTGGTGCTCAACGAACACTCGTTAATTTTATGTGGATGTTGCCTTTTCCTTTTTCTGGGCTTCAGTTTTCTCAGCTGTGAAGCAAGCAGTAGGATTTAGGGATCTCCAGGGTTTTCTCAGGTTTTACCATTTGGTGACTTAGGAGCCTGGCCTCGTGAGCTGGCTGACAGTTGGCCTTTCCCAGTTCCCTGGTTTAAGGGCAGCAGTGGGGAGTTCAGGATCTTTGGAGAGCAAGGTCTACATTCCCCCCACATCTTTGTGTGCTCTAAGTGGGTTTCCTGTTTTCCAGTGTCTGGTGAGAAACTCCCCCTCCACAAGAACAGAGGCCTCACCTAACTCCATCAGAGCTGCATCTCCAACACTGGGGCAAAATAGAGGTGCAGGGATTGGTGGATGAATGCATGCACTCATACACAGAAGCCTCTAGGGGGAGCCCATGATCTGCCCTTTGCCCGTTGCTTTTTCAAAGGTGGGTCAATAGCAAGGCATTCCTCTCTCCCTCACTATTCCTCACCCACCCCAAATTCTACCCTCTAACCCCTCCCCACAAAGTGCTGAGATTTTGCTTGGGTTACCTGCTTTAGGGGTAGAGTCTAGGGGGGAAGTTTTAGCCGTCTACTACTTGTTGGAAAAAACTGATGCTGGGAAAGATTGAAGGCAGGAGGAGAGGGGGTTGACAGAGGATGAGATGGTTAGATTGTATCACTGACTCAAAGGAAGTGAGTTTGAGCAAGCTCTGGGAATGGTGAAAGACAGGGAAGCCTGGTGTGCTGCAGTCCATGGGGTTGCAGAGTCAATCACAACTGAGCGACTGAATAACAATGTTGTACCCAGGACTACTGAGGTGGTGTGACCTCTTTCCTGTTTCATTTGGCAGGTTGTAGGGCTCTGTCTTTGCAAATGCTGTCTTCTCCCAGAGAACTGTGGGCCCATGGGGGCCTCTTTCCTGGCCTAAGAAGGCTAGGGTGGGCTCTGAGGCCAGGGTTTCCTGCTGGTTTCCACACTCCCTTCTGCTGCTTTCAGGAATCTCTGGCTTTTCCTTATAGGCAGAGAGATAGTGGGATCCAGCTGTCACGTCTGGGCTTGTGGAAGCAGGTAGCATAGGCATCTTGGTCTGTTTTTGTTCTGAGCTGTTCAGGCCTGCCTACCCAGACAAAGGAAGTTTCTGAGGACCAGCGAGCCCCACTGCAATCAGGCTGAGGATCAAGTGAATTTGCCCTTGTTGTCCTCTTCTGTGCACATACCCTGAGGGATGCAAGGGTTATTGGGGACAAGTCTGATATTGGCCTTGGTCTTCCAGCCTAGTACCAGTGGTCATCAGTCATACCATGACAGCCCACAGCATCCTTATTTTAAACACAGGCCTTGACAAGAAATCATTGCATGCAGATTTCACCAGACCTGAGAGGAGGCGGAAGGAACAGCCCCATCTTGCATCTGGCTGACTTCCCTTCAGCACCCTTTCCACTCCCTGATCTTGTATTCTGGAGATCACCTCTTCCTCAGGGCTGTTCTAAGCTGATTAGTTTAATCTCATCCCTTGTGTCCCAGGTACTGGTCCAGTAGCTAAGTCCTAAGCCGTCTGCATGTGTTATTCATTTGACCACAGGAATTGGTTCAGTAGGGGCCCAGTGAGCCCAGAGCCAGACTCTGCTTCAGGGGTTGTGAGAGAAGACCCTCTGGCCCTGGGAGCTGTTGGCAGCCATCTCTGACCACAAAAGAAATGATGACGCTGGCATTGCACTACACTCAACGCCTGCCCTGGCCTGGACTTTAATAAGAACCTTTAATTGCTTAGGCTAGTTTGGGCTTGGTTTTTCACTACTGCCACAACCAAAGGTATTCTTACTAAATGTGTCGGCTTCCTATTTCCTATAATGACCAATGAGTGCATGCCATGTGCACGTCAAAGGCACCATCTCTTTCACTACCATCGCTTCCGCATAGTAAAAGCAACTTCAGACGAATCTAGGCCTCTGCTGCTTTGAAGGGTATTTTGTCCTATACTGAATTCAGTTAACTTTTAAGGAGAAGCTCTGGATTTAAGTTCTATGAATTTGTCAAGAGACTGGGCAAATTTGTTCCTCACTTTGGGCTTTTATCTCCATCTCTACAAAAAGAGGGAAGTTAGTTGGATGATCTCTGGGACTCTTCCTGTTAGGAATTTATGGTGCCAATGTCATTTGGCAGTGTGGTATCCTCATGGGGATCTGGGCCCTCCTCAGAACCAGCTTTAACTGGTCTGGATAGGACTTGGGCATCCAGTCTCCAACAAACTTCATCACAGCACCCTCTTTCTTCCCTTTTCTCTTCTGGGTAGACATTTAGGGGGTGAGGTACAGCTGCCTTCTACCAGCTGGGAACTCATCTTCTTATAAGACAAGACTCTTAATGGACAGAATAGTTGTTTCTTCCAGTTGCCAAGGAAAAAAGTGTTCCTATTCCTATGGCCTGGTATGTTTCCCTTTTTCCATTGGTTGCCAGGAGGCTCAGAGCTAGGCTGCCATCTCTGCTGGGGTAACCATTTCTTCCTTGTATACTTCCAGCCATCTCCTCCAAATGCAGTGTTGTTTAAAAACTTGCATGGTATCTAGTTAAAGTTCTTAACTAGGTACTTGCATCTAGGAAGCCTACCATAAATAGGAGCTATTATCCTGTCTTATTTATGTTTTCTCATCTTCCCTCTATTTGTAACCATCTGGTTACATATGTTTCATTGGAGGTGTTCCTTAGGTGCCTGTTGGGAGTAGACAATAAAGAAATTGGTTTCAAAGTTCTCTGCCTTACACTTATCAGACAGTTATCACTGTCTTCTACTTAGAAAACAAAGTCAGAAGCAGCTTAAGATGGACTTTTATTTCTTCTTAAAAAAAAAAATAAATAAGTGAATACATTGGGCTTGAATGTTCTTCCCCTTCTCTTACTCTCCCCCTTCAAAAAAAAACCAACCACTGTGAGAATCCTTGAGATGGAAAGGCAGAAAGTGGGCCACCGGGACCCACACTGGAGGGAAAGGACACTGCACACAGGAGGGCTCAGAGAAGGACTCTGTGGGTGCGCGTGGCTTATACGGTCTTGGCTGCTGTGAAGGGAGTCCTTCTTCAGCAGAGGCTGGACATTTTCCAGCTCTCCTTGGAGCCCTCACAGCTCAGTCTTCACCTTGTGCATCAAATCCTTTTGGTCAATCTTGTCTAGGTCCTGGTACCAGCGGTTGAAAGCCAGCAGTGCCACGTTCTTGGCTGCCACAGCCGTCACCTCCACGGAGCTGGCCGCCCACTCCAGGGCATTGAGGTGGAAGAGCTGGTCATGCAGTGTGAACCGTGGGAGGGGGGTGTAGGGGCTGTGGACGGGGTGGGCCTGCCACTCGGCTGTCTGGACTGAGTAGTAGGAGCGAAAGAGGGTCTTCAGCTGGGACCGGAGGAGGGGCTGTGGGGACTGGACTCGCCAAACAGCGGCCTCCTGAGGCTGCTTCCGCCGGAAGCTGGCCGAGATGTTAACAGGACAGATGTTGTCCAGGGCACAGAAGAAGCTGGGGAAATCTGTGGTAAGGATATTGGCAAAGGGGAAAAGCTTAGGGTCGGGGAAGCCAAAGTAGGAAGAGTTGAGGTAGCCATGGACCAAGGAGACGACAGTGGGCTGGAAAGAGCCCTGGACGACATCGATGGGCGGGTCGAATCCTTCAAAGGCGATGGTGCTGCTGTTGTCCAGGTGCAGGGGGGTGGCGATGACCACTATGTCATAGTTGTCAGAGCCCGTGCCCGCCTCATTCTCATACCTGACCCGATACAAGGGTTTCCCCTCTGGATGGGAGAGAAGAGAACACAAAAGTCGACTTCTTTCTTGGCTTCTACCCACTGATCTGCTGTCCGGGCCCAGCACTGAGGGGACAAGACCCTGGGTGCAGCCGTGCCATCCAGCTGCTGTGTCAGGTTTTCCATGCTGGTATGGTGGCAGGGCGAGCCCTGGAGCGGAATCAGGGAACCCAAGCTGTTTCTCTGGCTGTGGCGCTGACTAGCTAGGGAGCGTGGGCAAGGCTGTGGCCCAGAGTCGTCCGTGGTCAAATGAATGGGGCTAGCCTCTGCTTTCTGCTCTGACGTTTGAATCAGGACAACAGTGCCCTCTGGTGTCGCTTGGCAGTGCTGGGACCTGCATCCCGGCAGAGGAGTTTTAGGGATAGAGAAGGAGGAAGTGTTCATTGTGTAGGAAGGGAGTGTCCTGGCCCCGGCTCTGTCTACTTACCCGTTGGCTGCAGGGTCACAGTGGTCACCGTGGCATGGATCACGTTGGCCTTGGTGAGCTTCAGCAGACCAGAACAAACCAGCTTGTTGCCTCCCTCCACAGACCACAGGCTACCTTGGGCCCCGGCTAGAGACATGGCTCCTGGGCAAAGGGGGAGGGAGGGTGATCAGTGGCTTCTCAACCTCTAGGCAGTGGGGCTGGAGAGGCCAGCACCATCCTACCCAGGCCTCTGTCCCAGGCCAAGACTCCTCCCAACTCCCACAGGGAGAGACAACACACAGAAATAAATGCGATAGAATTCACAATGTTGTAAAGTAAAAACATTATGCTCAGTGCAAGAGCCGCTATAGAAGATCACAGGTTGTATGACTATTTGAATAGACTGCCCAGAATGGGCAAATCCATAGAAACACAGAGCAGGTTTGTGGTTGCCTGGGGCTGGAAGCTAGGGGATGTTGGGGAAATGGTAGCTATGGGGTGAGTTTCGAGGGCACTGAAAAGGTTCTCAAATTGACTGTGGTGATGGAGACACGGGCGTGTATGTGTGCATGCTCAGTCGCTCAGTCATGTCTGGCTCTTTGCGGCCCTTGTGACCACAGCCCACCAGGCTCCTCAGTCCATGGGATTTTTTTCCAGCAAGAATTCTAGAGTGGGTTGCCATTTCCTCCTCCAGGGGATATTCCCGACCCAGGGACTGAACCCATTGCTCCTGCATTAGCAGGTGAATTCTTTATTGCTCTGTCACCAGGGAAGCCAGATGGAGACACAACTCTGAGTGTTCTGAAAGCCATTGACACCTACATTTTAAATGTGTGCACTGCGTGATACATGAATTATATCTCAAAGGATACCTACAAGATGCTGGGAGAGTGAGCAGGGTCGTCTCGCTGAGGGAACACTAGGCAGGACCAGAAGGCTGGGAAGGAGCTAGCAGCAGCCAGAGGAGGAGTATCCTGGGCATGTGGGAGGTACTTGTTAATTATAAACCCTTTCATTCATTTATTTAGCAAAAATGGTCTGAGTGCCTATGATAGTCAGCACTGTTGTAAGGATATCTCAGTAAACAAAGGGGACAGATTCCCATTGGGAAGCCTGCATTCTAGTGGGAGGAGATAAAATAAGTCGATTCAGTAGCCTGGCAGGGCAAGGGGACTGGGACTCCTGGGTGTGGGAGACGTTAGGCAGCTTCGATGAAAAGGCAACATCTTCACAGAGACACGGGAAGCAAGAGTTTACTAAGACTGCGTCTCCAGGAAGATTCTTTCAGGCAGAGGGATGGCCACACAAAAGCCTCAAGGTGGGAGTGTACCTGGGATACTGGAGACACAGCAAGGAGACCAGAGTGGCTGGTCTGGGGTGCATGAGTGGTGAGATGGTGAGGCCTAGACCACATAGGGGCCTGCAGACCACTGGAAGCACTTTGGATTTTCCTTGAAGGAAAGTAGGAGCCATTACAGTCTTACACGCAGGCCTGTCAGGATCTGACTTTTGTTTTAAAAGGATCATCTGGGTGACGTGTTGAGCTTGGACGGGCCAGGGAGTGGGCAGAGGCTGGGGGACCTGGTAGGAGACTTGTAGCAATCCTTGTGAAGGATGCTAGTGCTTAGACCAAGAAGAGGCATTGCTAGGAAGCAGTCAGATTCTAGGTATACATGGAGGTAAAGCAGATGGGATTTCCTGACATATGATACAAAGGGTATGAAAGAAAGCAATGACTCAAGGTTTTGGCTGGAGCAACTGAAAGGAGTAATTACCAGCCAACCTACGGGGAGGCTGGGAGGGGCAGGCTTGAGGGGAAAGATCAGAAGCTCAGGTTTGGATGCACTGAGTCTGAGACGCCCATTAGCCCTTCCAGGGTGGACACAAGGGTGACGGCTGACACATGAGCTTGCAGTTCTGGAGACAGGTCTGGGCTAGAGGTCATGTTTGGGAGTCAGGTGGGTAGAACTGAAGCCCCAAGACTGGCTGAGCTCATCAAGGGCGGCTGAGTAGTTGAGAGCAGAGGAGGACAGAGGACTGAGCCTGGGCCTTCCATGTTAGGAGGCAGGAGAGAAGAACCCAGCCAAGCAGGCCAGTGAGTGCCTGAGTAGTTCCTTGGCCTTGAATGCCCCTCTCTGGCCCTCCACCGCCCCAGTAAAATCCTACTGTATCTTTCAAGGCCCAGAATAGTCACCACACCTTGGGGAAGATGTGCCTTGATGTCTGTCTTAGGCAGATCTGTGTCCTGTGCTGGGAGGTGGTGGGGGATGTATGTGCCTGCCCACCCCAGTGATGAGCTGGGAAGATGCATTGTTCTGATAAGTGGATGCCCAAGGGCCCAGAGGCCTTAGCGGGGCAGATTATGAAACCAGTCCAAACAGGAGAGGCGGAAGCACCCCAGACCTAAGATCTGAGCTTCCCTTTCGCTGTGAAGTGAGGTGAACACCATCTCCTGCCAGCTGAGAGGACGGATGCCAGAATCAAAGGGTGTTGGGGTGGTGTCATGTACTGAGTTGGGTAAATGTAAGGTTATTACAGGGAGGGCTGGGGAAGGGCAGGTGGGCAGGCTGAGGGCTAGAGGCTCACCGGCAAAGGCGGGCATCGCTGCTGACTGGCCGTAGCTGGCCCGCAGGACGGCGGAGACCACGTCGTCGATAAGCGCTGGGTGACGCCCACCTGGAGCAGGGACTCAGCCACGGATCGCTGGGTCATGTTGACGAAGGCGGATTCTCCCAGCGAGAAGAGCAGTTCCTCCACACCCGAGAAGGCATAACCGTGGGCCTGGTACTTATAGATCCTAGGAGACATGTGGACCCAGACCCCTTGTGCAGAAGGGCCTTTCTGCTGACCACCTGCCACTGGGTCACTGCACCTGGGGGCCCACCCCTCCTCTCCATGTAGGAGTGGGAGAGGAAGCTTATTATGTTACCTTGGCCTATTTGCTGGCTATGGTAGGCCCGTCCCACCTGGAGGGACAGCCCAGAGGGAAGGGCAAACACTTTGGATCCCACCAGAACCTGGCTTCACATGGTGGCTCCTCTGAATGACAATCATATCACCTCTCAAGCCACTCCCTGATGAGGTTGCAGTCCTCTTCTCACTCAGCTGGGACTGCCAAGCAGTGGTCAATCCCCACCTCCACCCCCGTCATATCCCCTCTCCAGCAACAATAGCTCTTCCCTGGCTTCTAGGACCACACTGGACCCCATGGGAGCTGCTTTATGCCAAAGTTGTCACCCTCTCTGCTAGCTTGGCCTGTCTTCGCCTGTGGCTCGGTCCAACGAGGCTCCCACTCACCCCCTTGCTAATGTCTTCTTCCCCCACGACTCTCCCCACCTCGAGGACTGGCATTTGCCTGGAGCCATTGGCTGATGAATTTTTGGATAGTGGCTTTTGGAATACTGCTTCTGTTTGGGCTGTTCTGTAAATGTGCTGGGTTTGGTTGTTGACAAGAAGCCCAAATGGAGGTGTCCAGAAAGCAGTTAGAAACTGCTTAGGTGGTGGGTCTGGAACTTAAGGGGAAACTGGGGCTCACAGGTAGAGGCTGTCTCCCACAAAAGGGAGAACTTGGTGCTGGGGGGTTGGATAAAATTAACAAGGGAGAACAGTATAAGAAAGAGGAAAGAGAAGTGAAGAACTAACTTTGGGGATACCCGGAGAGTACAAGGAAGTTCCATAAAAGCATAGTTACAGGATTGGGAAGAGCAGAGAAGTGCCAGAAACCAGGAAGGAGGCCTGGAGGCCATGAACTAGTGTCTGATCCTGAAGTCTCTGCACTTAGGCCAGGAAACAGGGAGAACCTTTGAAAGGACTGACTGTCGGGGAGAGCTGGGGACCAGCCTGGTGAGTGAGTGGACTATGAGGGGTGGACAGAGTGACAATAGGATACTTATCCTTCTTATTTGGAGTTGATGGGGAGGGGGCTGGGACATAAGGGGGAGATAACTGGCAAAGAAAGGCGTTTGTTCTAGATTGGCCTGGAGGACAGAAGAGTTTGTAAATGGTGGTCCACAGGTTGCTTGTGGCCTGCAGATATGTCTTATTTGCCTTGTAAGATGAACTGCTTGCATGCATTGAAAAACTAATCTCACATACAACAGGATTCCCAATTTCTTCTGAAAAACTAGAATTTTCCCTGTGAGGCTGGCAGTCCCACGTGGCCACAAGGGGTTTGAGCAGAGAGCTAGCTGCCCATCCCGATAGGGCCTGGCTCTTCAGGACCCCTCACTCCTTATCCTTCCCTTTCACTAAACTGTTTCACTTATACCCCAGGTAGGCCCTTGAAGGTGGCTGAGTTTGCAACCCATGCTTTTTTTGGCCAGAGCACAAGGGATGTGGGATTTTTAGTTCCCTGACCAGGGATCAAACCCATGACCCTTGCACTAGAAACACAAGAGTCTTAACCAGTGGACCATCAGGGAAGCCCTGCAACCCATGCTTTTATTTACCAGTTTAGCCAAGGGAAAGAGGATGCCAGTGTGACAACACGAGAGACAAGTACCGCTGCACTGAAGTAAGTCCCTTCCTGATGCTGGGGGTGTGCTCGGAACCTGGGTGGAATTCTCACACCCAGTGAGTACCTTTTCCATTTTGACAATGTACAGTCAAGTTGGTCCCTTCTGCATCTCTTTTCCTCTCTCCCTCTGGAAGGCCCTCCCCAAGGCTCTGCCCAGCCCTACCTCATGAACTTCTCCATGACCCCTCCACCCACATCTGCAGTCTCAGGAAGCTGATGCCATAGTGCCACCAGAGGCGGAAGAGGTTCAGCAGGTACCAGTCTGTCTCCTCCAGCACGAAGTTCTCCCCATTGAAGATGGCGCTCCTGCCTCCCACCTCGCGCCGGTGCCTCAGCCCTGAGGAGACAAGGAAGAGGCCCTTAGGTCCCCTACAGAGGCCCCCTGAACCCCAGGGGAACCTAGCAACACCAGAAGCTCAAATTCAGGGCCATCCTGAAGGACGGCTCCACTAAAGGGAATGTGACACTATGTTTGGTGCATCTGTGCTGCTTGTTCAACAATGGTAAACAGTGTGCTGGGGAGATGTCTGGCCCGGCTAGTCAACAAAGAAATGAAAATTAAACTCATATTCTGTTTTATATGTTTTTCTAACAGGGATCCACTCAGCCATGAATGAGGGAGATTCAGTCATCCTGGATTGTCTAGAGGCTGAGAGCCACGGGACTTGCTCTGGGATGGTGGCCCGGGACACCAAGGCCACAAGGAAGAAATCACAGCTCCTGACAACCACTTGCACCCTACAACTGACAGAGCACCGGAGCTTCGGATCTCACTTCATCCTCTCACAGTCTCGGGAGAGGCAGAACAGGTGTCATAACCCCCAGGCAAAGATGGATAGATGGAAGGTGAGGCTTAGAGATTATAGGGCCTGCCCTAAGTCATGGGTTTTTCTTTCTTTCCCTCCCATTCCTGTCCCTAAACCACAAAGTTCCCCTCCCCAGAGGCAACCAGTAAGTATATTCCTTCAACATCCTTCTAGAGATATTTTGTGCCAACACTTATAAATGTGTACACATCTGTGAGCTGTCTCTCCCTCTACCCACCCCCATACACTATTAATATACACAGTGGCCCACACCTTACTGACATGTGCATCTTAAGAGAGTGTTCTATACCTGGGCATATAAGACTTGGCTACTGAATAGTCTGCTGTGTGCTTAAACAATATTTAGTCTCAGATCCTAGTGGATGGGCAGGTAGGATATTTCAACTTTTTTCTATTACAAACAGTGCTGTAATGAGTAACCTTGTGCGTCTGCTGCTCTGTACATCTGTGAGCACACTTACGGGATCACTTCTGAGAAGTGGAATTTCTGCATCCAGTGGTATATATATTTGTGGTTTTGACAGATGCTGCTGGGGTTGAATCTCAGCTCTCTCACTTATTAGCTGTAGGGCTTTAGCCCAGGTGTATGAGCCTGTTTCCTTGGGAGGAAACAGCACCCATCTTGCAGGCTGGTAGGAAGATTAGAGGTAATGTCTATGTATGACCCAGAAGGATGCCAGGTGCTTGGCAAGCACACAGCATGTGGAAGCCATTGTGATTATAGATTATTGAGAAGCAGTAAACTGATAGGGAAAGTAACTAGTCTGGGGGTGGGGCTGTCAAACCTGAATTCTAATCCGGGCTCTGCAACTAACTCACTGTGTAACCTCAGGCAAGTTCCTTCCCCTCTCTGGTCTCAGCTGCTCCATCTGTAAAATGAGGAGATTGGGCTACATGACCTTCTGGCCTTGACCATCAGGGTCACCTGGGAAGGGCCCGAGGGCTGCCGCCAGCCCCAGGATGGTGCACTCACCCAGCTGCTTGACGAAACCCTGCATGTGGAGGCTCAGGGAGTGAAAGGAGGCGGCGCCGCTCTCATAGTGCTGCTTGTTGACGGAGATGGTGGCTAGGCGGCCACCCACGGTCCCCTTCTCGAACACATCGATCTGCACCCGGGGGCCAAAGTGCTGTTGGAGGAAGTGGGCCACAGCAGAGCCCCCGATTCCAGCTCCAACCACAGCTGTCATCAGGCCCAGGAGGCAGGCGTAGGGAGAGACAGAGCAGGGGCATGAGACTGAGGGTCACTCCTTCTCAGTCTCCTGGGCCAGTGGTTTCCCAGATACTCGCATCTCATAGGCTTCTACATCTCAAAAAGGAAATCTGTTTAGACTAGTGCTTAGTAAAGTGTTAGCTGCTCAGCACTTCCGACTCTTTGCAACCTCATGAACTGTAGCCTGCTAGCTCCTCCATCTATGGAATTTGCCAGGCAGTAAAGCTATCAATGAACAGCAAAGTACAACCTGCAATCTACCACCTACTATAACCCTTATTTTATAAAGAAAAAGACAAGTTAGCAGCAAAGGGGCAGGGAAGAATCTCAAAATTTATTTAAGGGAATAAATCTAGCTTTATACAAACTCATTGAAAGTCAAAGTGAAAGTCACTCAGTCGTGTCTGACTCTTTGCAACCCCATGGACTGTATGTAGCCTGCCTGGCTGCTCTGTCCATGGAATTCTCCAGACCAGAATACTGTTCCCTTTTCTAGGGGATCTTCCCAACCCAGGGATCAAACCCCGGTCTCTCACATTGCAGGTGGATTCTTTACCATCTGAGCCACCAGGGATATTTTACTATGAATTGGTGAATACCTGGTCACTGCCAGGTAATTAGGTTAGATTAGTATTAGGAATCCACTCCTTAATCCAGGGGTTGGCAAACTACAGCCTGAGAGCCAAATCAAGGCAGATTTCTGTTTTTGTAAGCTAAAGCGTTATTGGAATGGAACTATGCCCTTTCTTTAGCTTATTGGCTATAGCTCTTTCATGCCAGGCAGAGTTGAGTTAAGTTGGAACAGAGGCTGTAAGCACAGCCTGAAATATTTACTCTCTGGTCTTTAACTTAAGAAGTCAGCCAACCCGTGGTCTATTGCAACTTCTCACCTGACACTTAAGTCATTTCCATATCCATGTTTGCCAAGCCTGGAATTCACCCTGTAACAGATAACTCATCACCATATAGGGCACTCGATTCCACTTTTGTACCCTTGCTATAGTTTCAGCTTTTTGACATCTTTTTGGGTCTTACCTACTCTCTTTGCTTCTTCTTTCCTTAGTTAGTTGCAAACTTAGTTCATATAGCATCAATATTCTGATCCAAGTCACTGAGAAAAGCGTGTTACTGGTCAGGGCTCTGAGGTGATGCTAGGAACCACTGACCAGATAGTAATCATTACACAACACTGAGAGGATAGTGAAGCAGCTGTAAGCTACTGAGCTGGACAGCCATGCTACCCACAGTTTTTGCCCACCAGGTATCTAAGACACAGCTTTCCTCTCACCTGACAGTCTAGTAACCTATCAAAGAGGAGATTTGTCCTTACTAGACCCATGTTGGGCTTTCCAGGTGGCGCAGTAGTCAAGAATTTGCCTGCCAATGTGGGAGGTACAAGAGACGTGGGTTCGATCCTTGGATCAGGAAGATCCCCTGGAGGAGGAAATGCAAAACCCACTCCAGTATTCTTGCTTGGATAATTCCATGGACAGAGGAGCCTTGTGGGCTACAGTCCATGGGATTGAAAAGAATTGGATACGACTGAGTGCACGTGCATGCGCGCACACACACACACACCCCTCCCCCCCCGTTGGACCCTAAGACTACTAACTCTTATCAAGAAGGGAAAACTACAAGGTTCTTTATGATCTGGTCTCCATTTACTTATTCCATGTCCTGCCTCAGCCTTGCAACACTCCACCTTCTTGTCTGCCTCAGTTTCTTTTTTTGGCCATACCATGCAGCATATGGATCTTAATTCCTTGACCAGGGATAGAACTTGTGCCCCCTGTAGTGGAAGCACAGAGTCTCAACCACTGGAACACCAGGTTAGTCCCCTGCCTCAGCTTCTTTTGCTGTGGAACAGAGACTTCACCCTATCATGCCCATGCCTTTGCCCACATTGTTCCCTTTGTCAGAAACGCTCTGTCATCCTTTGCCTTGCTAACCTCTGTGGCCCTTATATGTCATTCTTGGCTGGCTGGCCTGACTTGCCGAAGACAACTGTCCCTCCTGCATATTCCCACAACATATTCTCCTTACCCTGGCCTGGTCCATGGGACACTACTCAAATGATCTGTCAAGATCTGAGGGCAGGTCCCTATGTCCCCAGATTCTGGCAGGCAGTAGAGCTCACTATTGCATTTTGAAAGAACAAATTACCTCTTTATTCTCAGTGTTTACAAAGCTACTTCCAAGGATACCCTTTAAACCTTTTAAACCAAGTGCTTCCCACCTTTCCATTTTTGACAAAGCCCTGAATTACCCATTTTTTCTCCCCCAGAGAAATTGCTATCAAAAGACCTGGAAGCTGCCTAAAGGCTATAGGGAAGCAGAAGACCTCATCTCACGAAGAATTGGCTCCTTCAACACCAATGACCTGACACCTGCTCTCTAGTCTGTGGTAAGATTTGCTGGACATAGAATGAATGAAACAGAGAGGGCTCTGTAGCAATGTAGATTGGGATCATGGAGGACAGTAGGTTTTACCAGTGAGCAGAAACCCATTCTCTGTAGAGAGAACAGCATGAGCACGGCCCGGGTGGAATTACGAGGGAATTTAAAGGGTCCGATGCCACACCGAAGTGTTCAGGTTTGATCATGAAGCAGCCTGAGGGTTACATCTTAACAGGAAGCTCCTCATTCCCATTGTAGGTAGAGTCCAAGCCACCGAGGACGCAAAGAGTCTCTTATCAGAGCAGTGAGGAAAATTAAGAAAGTTGCAGGAAGCTTGGCATTGCCAAATCTTTTGCCTTGATGATGCCTGGTGAGGTGGGTAGGGCCAGCTGGAATGAGGCAGGCAGCAAGTTCTGTGTTGGCAGAAATGTTTGAGCTGTGAGGAGGTCCTGCCCCTTCCTCAGTGGTCACTGGGAAATGCCATGCTCTGCTGCCCTTTCTCAAGAGATGCGGGAGCCCTGCACATCAAGACCTTGCCTGCCTCATCCTTCCCCATCCTTCAAAGCCTGGCTCCAAATCCATCTCCTTCATCAGGCCTTCTCTATCTACTCCAGCTCTCAGGATTCTCTCTCCTCTGAAAACCCTAAATGTTCAGTCCTAAACTGATTTCTGGCACGCTTCAGCCTGTCTTAATCTGTTATGGCCTGAGCTGGGGTTTGGTAATGCAGACCTTAGCACTGCACTGGCCCCATTATGTCTGTGGCACTCCCATGGGGCAGCCCTCCCTCCCAGTGAGAGTCACTCCTCTCCCACACCGGAAACCCAGCATCTCTGTCTACAGGAATCTGATATATGAGAGGTTGAAAATCTTTGATTCATGTTGAGTTAAAATGACAAACCTTAAGAGGAAAAAAGTATAAACAAATATGGAATGTTAGTCAGTTATATACATGATGAAGTATTTAGCAGTATGTCCTGATGTCTGCAATTTATTTTGAAAAGCATTAAAATGTAAGATGGATTAATGGACATATGATAGGTCTGTGATAAAGCAAATATAGTAGCAGTTTCTTAACAGCAGAATCTAGGTGCTGGGTAAAGAGATGATCAGTGTGTAAGTCTTTCAATTTTGGTCTAGGTTTGAAATTTTTCAACATAAAATGTTGGAAAAAAAAAAAAGCAAATAAGACTGCTGTGAAAAATTCCTCATTTTGTCATTCAGCAAACCTGTCCCCAGAGGACTTACCATGGGTTCTCTCTCTCCTAGAACTGTCTCCTACCCTCCATGAGGTTTTTGGCTTTGATGTTGCTTCTAGGAAGCCCTCCCAGAGTCCACAAAGGCGGGTGAGTGCCCTTCCTCTATATTCAGTCTTTCTCAGCCTCAGCACTAACTTCCTTGTATTGTGCAGTCTCTCCTCCTCCGGACAGGAACTATGGACCAGTGCCTACTACACAGACGACCCTCAATAAACCTGTGTGGATGACATCATCCAGACAGACCAGAGTCCTGGGGGAACCTGGCAAACAGCCAGGTCGAGGGCAGATGCTCATTGCCCCTGAACCTTCTGGTGAGATCAGTGACCAGTCCTGCCCCAAGGCTCTTTTCTGCCCCAGGTAGCCCTGGACACAGGCCCACGCCTCCCTCCTCATCAGCACCTTGCCTACTGCGGTCCCCTTCCTCGCCCAGTCGCAGTGCCTCGGCTCTTCTCCACCCAGCTCCTCTCCCGAGGACCCCTCCCTCGTCCAGCTGCCTTCCCCTTCCCCCATCCAGCTGCTCCCGGCTGACAACCCTTTTCCCTCGCAGCCCTCCCCAGATCTGCACCCCACCCAGTCCTTCCCGCACCGATTTTACTGGGCCGGGCATCGCCTGTAGCGGCGGCAGGAGGAGCGCGGCCAGCGCGGCGAGGAGCCGGGCAGCGTGGGCCATGGCGGGCAGCGATGGGGGCAGCACGCCGGGGCTCGGGCACTGGCGGGTTGGCGCTGGGCGCCCCGCCCCGCCCCAGCGCCCAGCTGGCTGTTCCGCCTTCCAGCCTCGCTGGTCACAGCTTCTTATTGGACAAGCGGCAGTCCCTCTTCGGCACGAGGCCCTCATTAGCCGCATCTCTCTGGGGGCAGGCTCTGTCATTGGCAACTTCTCCGTCCCGCCTCCTGGATGTGGTTTCCTCATTGGCTGGCTTGTCCTGCTCCGACGCAGGTGTGCGCGCTTTGGGTACTCAGCGTCAGGACCCGGGCCCAGTTCCGGGGATATTGATGACAGAGAAAGAACTGAAGCTTTGACGATCTCCGTTCAAATCCAACCTCTGAGCGTTAGTAGCTCTGTAACGTGCCTTCTCCGTGTCTCATTCAGCCTTCCTGCTCTACCTTTCTAGGTGGTTGTGATAATCACGTGAAATAAGGCATGTGAAATCACTTGGCAGTGTCTGCAAGTGCTGGAGATTGCTGACCAACCGTGCAGCCAGGATGGCTAGACGCTACTTGTTTCAGCATGCTGAAAGTTTCATCCACTCTTGGGAGAGGAAAGGTAGAAAGGAAGAGATAAGCTTCATTTCACCCTCTAAGGAAACAAAAGCAGCTTCACTGTGGCTAGTTTACTACACTATAAAGGACAGATTTCCTCTCACAGAAAATAAAATTGGGGATGAGTTTCAAAATAAAATAAGGAAAACTCATGTGTATTCAGTCAGATTATGGTTAAGAATAGAAATAGAAAGGACTCTGAGAAGAGTAAAAGGTCATAGAGCTGAGATTACAGCCAACTTTGTGAGTCTTAACATGGCCAAACTGATTATTAGTAAAATGGTAGATGAATAAATATGCATTTCTCATAAAAAAAAAAAACCCAAAAAACACTTTTGGGCAATATTTGCGTTAAAATGCAAAACCAGACTCAAGATACTCCTTTAATTACTGTTTTATTTTTGGCCTCACTCTGTGGCATGTAATCTGCATTTCTACTTGTGCCCCCTGCATTGGGAGCAGTCTTAACCACTGGAATGCCAGGGAAGTTCCTTCCTTAATCATCTTTTTAAACAAGCATTCATTGATCCTTTGTGCCATGTTCTCTTATATGCTAACAGTATGATCCATGCAGTATTTTTTTATAGGGTAAAATCATATTAAAACTCAACAGAGGATGAGATGGTTGGATGGCATCATTGACTCAATGGACAGTCTGAGTGAACTCCGGGAGTTGGTGATGGACGGGGAAGCCTGGCGTGCTGCGATTCATGGGGTCGCAAAGAGTCGGACACGACTGAGCGACTCAACTGAACTTGCTTTTAATTTTAGTAAGTAAAGTAAATGTTGCTCAGTCGTGTCCGACTCTTTGTGACCCCATGGACTATAGCCTACCAGGTTCCTCTATCCATGGGATTCTCCAGGCAAGAATACTGGAGTGGATTGCCATTTCCTTCTCCATATCTTCCCAACCCAGGGATTGAACCCAGGTCTCCTGCATTGTAGGCAGACGCTTTACCGTCTGAGCCAATTTTAGGGTCCTTGGTAATTCTAGATTTTACAGTTGTGTTTTCTCCTGTTAGGACAAAATTCTTCCAATCCCACAATACCATGTGTATCAAAGTTGTAGGACAAATTCAAAAAAGCTGTTTAAGAGGAAAAGCAAGGAGCCATAATTCTGGTGGCCAAGGTACTAGTAGTGAGACTGGGAGTGGGGTTTGGTGACTCCTTCAGTTATTTATTGCTGCATAACAAACTACCCCAAAACTTAGTGGCTAAAGGTAACAATCACTTTTTTTGCCCATAAATCTGCACATTGGGCAGGACTCAGTGAGATCTCATCTGTTCCATGTGATGTCAGATGGGGGTGTTCCACTGGGGACTGGAAAGTCCACTTTCAAAGTGGCTCACTAAGGTGGCTGGCAGGTTGGTGCTGGCTGTCAGCTAAAAGCTCAGCCATGGCCCTTGGTCTACTCCACAGGCTACTTGAGTTGGCTCTTTGGTTTGATGGCTAGGTATCAAGAGTGAGCATCGAGAGACAGGAAGGTGTGGGTCAGAAACCAGCAGTGTCACCTCCCTATAATCTACTGGTTCAGATTCAAGGAGATTTCAAAGCTGTGTTTTAAAACCTCCAGTGAATTTGAGAATGGACAAGAGTAAGGACGAAAAGTTATGACCAACCTAGATAGCACATTCAAAAGCAGAGACTAAGGTCTGTCTAGTCAAGGCTGTGGTTTTTCCTGTGGTCATGTATGGATGTGAGAGTTGGACTGTGAAGAAGGCTGAGTGCCGAAGAACTGATGCTTTTGAACTATGGTGTTGGAGAAGACTCTTGAGTCCCTTGGACTGCAAGGAGATCCAACCAGTCCATTCTGAAGATCAGCCCTGGGATTTCTTTGGAAGGAATGATGCTAAAGCTGAAACTGCAGTACTTTGGCCACCTCATGCAAAGAGTTGACTCATTGGAAAAGACCCTGATGCTGGGAGGGATTGGGGGCAGGAGGAGAAGGGGACGACAGAGGATGAGATGGCTGGATGGCATCACTGACTCGGACGTTGAGTCTGAGTGAACTCCAGGAGTTGGTGATGGACAGGGAGGCCTGGCATGCTGCAATTCATGGGATCGCAAGAGTCGGACACGACTGAGCGACTGAACTGAACTGAACTGAAGGATATACTTACCAACTAGCTCTGGGATTGAGAAACAATGGATTATGGAGCCAAGGTGGGAAGAATGATGAAAATGCAAAGCCAAAACTACAGGAAAGGCTGGCTACAAAGAGGTGGACTTAGCCAGGAGGCTGGGTATGTGGAAGCCAGTGGAGAAGCAGAGGTAAAGACAACAAAGGTTGGGAAGGGCACATGGAAGCCGGTGGCCACATGCCAATAATCGGATTGAGAAGATGGTCAGAAGTTCTGTAGTTCGAGTAAAATGATTAAAGCAGGTAAGATGATTAGAACCAAGAAGCAAGCACAAGAATGTAAGGCAGTGCAGACAGAAAAGCAGAAATAAATAGGAGTCCAGATTTAAGAAATATATAGAAATCAGAAGGAAGGAGTTAAGGAGGTGAAAAAACAGACAAGGCTTCAACACCAAGGCAAAACGCCTGCACTGCGTCCACTTGCCTGGGCAGCTGTGAGGCCCCAAGTTCCCGCCATTGGGCGCCAACAAGGTCGGTCAGCAGTCAGTGAAGTGACCGTGTCAGTACACACTATGATTCTGGCAGACAGTAAATACATGAAACACAGTAATTTCAATTAAGATTTATTAATGTTTCTGAAGATTCTATTTCACCTTTGTCTTCTTTGATTTTGCTTTAGTGTTTAAGGATGTTTCTTCATTTATTAAATCCTTTGCCATGAAAGAGCACCATGTAACTTATGTCAATACAAACTGAATGATTCCTTTATAGTGGTAAGGAAAATCCACCAAAGATTCATAAAATCCAAGTACTAAGACACCAAGGTCCCTCTTCATATGAGCCAAAGCTTCCTTACACATATCATCAACAAGCCAATAGTATCTTTTTACTTTACCATCAAGATGAAAATAATTAAGAGTGCCAGGACAACCTTATTTCTCCAGTCTAAAAATGTAGATTTCCTCAGTATAGTTTAAACACACACACAAAAAAAACAGAAGTTGAAAGGAAAATAATTCACTGTGACTGATTAACTTACAATTATTTTTTTATAGTCAAGCACCAGTCTTCCCCTTCCCTTAGACTTTAGGCAACTATGAAAACATACAAAAAACAATGTGTATAAAAAGCAATAAAAATAAATATTCGAGGGCCTACTGTAATAGGCAATTTGCACATTTCATTTAATCCTCGTAATAGTTTGAGAATTGTTAACTATTTTACAAACATGGAAGCAGGCTCACAAGAGTGAAGTGACTAGGCTGGGAATTACATTCGAGTTGATGCTTGCTAAGCACATGCTGCTCTGTTATGCTGTGCTGGCTCCTGAAAGCCTTTCAACTTTTTGAGATTCTGTTACAGCTCCAGCTTCAAATTTGTACTTTTAACTCTGCAAAACTACTGAATAATAGAAGAATCTAAAATTATTCTCAATCTACACTAAAACAGGCGGTTGCAAAGAATACTGAAAAACTCTTCAAGTAATCAGAACATTCCACACCTAAAATTATGGCTATTCTAATTCATTTGTAATGAATAGCTAGTGATCCAAGAACAAATGAAAAATCATAATTGCCTCCCTTTTTATTGTCACTATTTGTCATTCTCAAAGGAATGAAGGCAAAAAAGAAAAACACAAATTCCCATTGTGAAATCTGACTGCTCATTGTATTTACAGGATGTACTTAGTGGAATACCAAGAGGTTCTGGTTTTAAAATCTCAGCACCAGTCTTGTTTGCATCTTAGAAGTATGTATTTGTTTCTTTAAGTGTCTAAATCTGGTGGAGGTGGTAGTACCCATTAGGGGATGGTTTTGCTAATGCCTATCTGTGTCGTGTGCTAGAGCTATCTATGATGTCTAAGAGGCTGTTTCACCACCCCACAGAATGGGGTCATAGAGTTCTAGAAGAAATGGATTTATTTTATGGGAAAGTAACTTAAACCTAAACCTGGACAATCTGGACACCTAACAACATTTAATTGTCTGTTGGGGGTATATTTGCATGTTCATTATAGAACTGTTGAATCTTAAATACTGAAGTTAATATCTAGTTGTTTCTTACTTCTCACTGAAATTTAGTATACTAGTTTTAGAGATTTTTTTTTTTCCTTTGAGTCCAGTCCTAAAAAGACTATGTTTTCACATAGTCTGAAGAAACTCAAAGGGTGAGATTAGATCATTAAGGTGGCTTCTAACATTAAAATATCTATAAAGACTCCCTTTCTAATGTTCAATTGATATATACATCATTCATTCACTAACTCATTTACTGAATAAATTTTTTATAGAACACTATCTATAAGACTGAAATAAAAAATATACATAGGCTCATTACCTCTAGGAGGTCAGTACATAAAAGGGGAGCTAGATGTTTACATGTGATATAAGACAGTAAAAAACTAGGACATAAAGCTAGTTAACGTAAGAGAGGTAGTGAACTGTGAGTACCCCCAAAAAAACCCCCCCAAAACAAACAAAGCAAAACTCCAAGCCCATTAGAACCAAATGAAGAGAGGGATCATAAGAACCAAACATTTTTGGTCCTGACCACCTCCCTACATAATCTAATCAAGGATCACAAGATAAATCTGACAAAGTGGCAGAGGATTTAAGGGCCAGTGGGAAGAGAAATTGTGGTAAACTACTTGCATAGACCAGTTTTGGTCCTTAGCTGCTGGCGCTGCCTCAATTTCCCTGAAATGATTATATACCCAGGGAGGCTGAAAATAATTTGAAGACAACTCAGCAAGGAAAGCACAAGGTTTCTTGGCCAGACTTGCTTGCAAGGGACCTGGTATCTTGATTTCTTGTCAACCTCTGTCTTCCAAGTCTTTCCTGGGGCCTTAGCCTTATAAATGGGATTTGAAAAGGGAAATGAGTGTGAAGTCCACCTGGCAGAAACTGCAAGGACAAAAGACGGTTAGAAGAAAAATAAAATGAAAAGGATAGGCTCTGAAAATCTATGTGCATAAAAATCAATCCAAATGGTTTAAATTCATACAGCTATAAAGCTTTATCATTTCAGTACCCTAATGTTAAACCAATCCCTACCACCTCCTCTTCCCACCAAATTCAAGATCCTATTCAATTTCTGTTATAGGGACCAGAAATGAACATTTAGTTGAAAACACATAAACACAAACTCATTTCCACCTTTAAAAAAGATTTTCGATTGAAAGTCATCAGAGTACCAATTTTAAAATAATTTTCTTAAACACATTTTGATAAGGCCACAGGAACACTTGTCACATTGTTCAAATGCCCAATGGCAAGACTTCTGATGAGACCAAACAGGTCACATTAAATCAACAGAGTATCTCAGAAATAAAGCCAATATGACTAAATCCAAAACAGATCACATGAAGTACCTCATGTACAATACGAACCTAGTTTAATAAATAAAGGAATCACAGGGACTGCACTCTGGGAGAACATGCAGTTCCTCTGGGCCCATTCATAGTCTTCTTTGAGACTCTACTGCCACTTCCACCTGGGCAAGTCTAATGGTGCGGCCATGAAGCTTGTAGCCATCTTGCCTTACGAATGCCACGGTGCCAGGCTGCACCCCAACACCAGCTGGCACATGACAAATGAGTTCATGCTCATGAGGGTCATATTTGTCACCGATGGGTGTCATCTTCTCCAGGCCATGTTTGGCGAACACACTTTTCAGCTTTGCTTCTAAAAGTGACAATCCTCGGAAGATCTTCTCCAGAGTGAGCTTCTGGTCTGCAGGCTCTGTTTCTTCAGAAATACACTCTGTAGTCTTCTCCAAAATGTCTGCGACCTCCACCAAATCCTTACAGAAACTCTGAATTCCTACAGAGAAACCAGACACTCTTACTGTCTGTGAGGAAATTTCTGTTCTTGAGGGCAGATTTTGGGGAAGGCTCAAAGAGGTGGCTGGTATACTAGGTAACCCAGGAAATGCAAAGATCGCTACATGGGATTTGAGGATCATCACCAGTGATTACCCTTGCAACTGAACTGATGAGCCAACATTTCTCTTAGAAGACATATGACCTGGAAGCCGCCTAGGAGATGGGGAAGATCGTTAGAACCCAAGAACTAGATAAGACTATGTACAAAAGGTTCAGAAACCTGTCTCTTTAAAAACTTGACTTAGTTTTATATGCTTCTTTTATCTATGGGGTGAAGGACAGGGAGGCCTGGTATGCTGCATGCAGTCCATGGGATTGCAGAGTTGGACGTGACTGAGTGACTGAACAACTCACTAAAGGTTGTTTTGAAAATTCCTGCCTGTCTCATTTGTGCTAAGGCATGCATTCTCAATAGGAAGAAGATGGGGGAATAATAAAAGAAGAGTTGACAAGATTGTGCTAAGGAGGAGTAAAGGAGTGGTTTATTCTTGAGGATTAGCTAAACAGGAACAGGAAAGAAAGATACCCCATAGATGAGGTATGTCTCTAAATGACGCTACAAAGTTAATCTTATTGTTTGTGAGGAAATCACTCTGTTCTGTCTGCTGGAGACAGGCCACCAAGCTTGTCTAATTTTTTTAGAGTCACATAAACTTTATAAAAGTGAACTCAGTTGTTGAGAAATCTCATTACTTTCAATGAAGCATTCTTCATTTTTCTTATAGAAATGATAAGGAATATCATTTTTGTGTGATAACACAAAAGCCCTGGTAGGAGCTGATGAGGGTGAAGGACTTTGTTGATCTAGTTTTAACCCAGGGACAAGTTTAAGGCCCTGTATCAAAACATGCAGCCAATAAAAGAGATAATGACAGAAAAGAAATTTCCCAGGTACGTACTGTCTGGATGGGAAGGCTGCAGTTTGCTGAGCTCTGATAGTTGGAAATATGTGACTAAAACTTGGATGAATATCAGAAACACATTTGGGGGTCAGTACTGAGTTATTTAGGAATACAATTTCGGGGTTAGTATTTATTCAGAGTCTTCAAACATGGTATCTAAAGCACTGAATGAGAATCAGAAGGCTAAGCCAAAGGAATGGCATTGGATGGGACACGAGTAGAGTGAATCTCGTGTATAAATAGCAGATAAAATCCAGAGAACAGGATGGAGTATGAGTGATGCAAGGGAAAGAAAAATAGATTAGGGATCAGGGATCAATGGATTCATATCTACATCTGATGTCAAATAACTTTTTCTAGCTTGCCTGTAAGAGGAGACTGGACTAAATAGTATCCAAGGGCCCCTCAGGCACTCCATTCTATGTGCAGTAAAAGTACAATGCTCCTTATTAAAATTGTGAGTATAGCAAGTCATCACAGATTGCCTTTTACCCTTGAATCTCTGTTATTCAATTAACAGTTTCATGAACAGATTTGGAACGAGATGTGGTACATTTAGGAAAAGATTTCTGAGAGACTTTGAAATGAACCACAAAGATTATTCAATGCCATCAGTGAAAAAATAGATTTGATCTAGCACAGCCATCAGGGTTATCTGATTCCATGTGGTCTGAGGCCTTTGAGTTGTAACTCAGCAAGTTGGCTTAAAGCTCAACATTCAGAAAACGAAGATCATGGCATCTGGTCCCATCACTTCATGGGAAATAGATGGGGAAACAGTGGAAACAGTGTCAGATTTTATTTTTTTTTGGGCTCCAAAATCACTGCAGATGGTGACTGCAGCCATGAAATTAAAAGACGCTTACTCCTTGGAAGGAAATGGCAACCCACTCCAGTATTCTTGCTTGGAGAATCTCATGGACTGAGGAGCCTGGTGGGCTGCAGTCCATGGGGTCACAAAGAGTCGGACACGACTGAGTGACTTTACTTACTTACTTACTCCTTGTAAGAAAAGTTATGACCAACCTAGATAGCATGTTCAAAAGCAGAGACATTACTTTGCCGACTAAGGTCCGTCTAGACAAGGCTATGGTTTTTCCTGTGGTCATGTATGGATGTGAGAGTTGGACTGTGAAGAAGGCTGAGCGCTGAAGAATTGATGCTTTTGAACTATGGTGTTGGAGAAGCCTCTTGAGAGTCCCTTGGATTGCAAGTAGATCCAACCAGTCCATTCTGAAGGAGATCAGCCCTGGGATTTCTTTGGAAGGAATGATGCTAAAGCTGAAACTCCAGTACTTTGGCCACCTCATGAGAAGAGTTGACTCATTGGAAAAGACTCTGATGCTGGGAGGGATTGGGGGCAGGAGGAGAAGGGGACGACAGAGGATGAGATGGCTGGATGGTATCACTGACTCGATGGATGTGAGTGAGTGAACTCTGGGAGTTGGTGATGGACAGGTAGGCCTGGCGAGCTGCAATTCATGGGGTCGCAGAGTCAGACACGACTGAGCGACTGAACTGAACTGAAGCTATAGAACAGTGACAGTAACGCAAATTATTTTTGTCTCTAGTTGTGAAAGTTGTCTGGTGGAGACATAGTTATTGCATTCTGGATACAGACCAGTTTTACTTAGATGAAGCAAATTTTAACATTTCTGATTGCCTATGCGTCTGCCCTTTGGATTCTTTTCTAAACACTTAATGATTCACTTCACTTGTTCATTAAACAGTTAAACAGAATTGCCTGTACAGGCACTAGAATGATAACTGTACATGCTTGAAAAGTAACAAAAGTCTGGTGAAAATAAAGGCAAACATTATTTTAGCAAATGGTTCATTTTCCAGCATTCCCAATAAACAGCACAGAAAGCCTATGGGAATAGAGGAAGGGTATAGTATAGGTTGGTTAAGGACCCAGATGTGATTTTTGCTAAGTTCAGTGTGCAGAACTGCTAGTAAGTGCCCTTAAACTAAAAAATATTTTTATTATTAATAAATCTCTCACCAAATATCTTGGCATCTTCTACACATCTCTGGATTCGCCTTCTTATATTTTCACTGTCAGCTACAGCTCTCTGGTATCTCACCTGAGCATCAGAAGCAAAGTCAAAATGATGAGAAAACAAATGCTTATTGGTAGAAAAGAAACTCTTTGCTTATTTTACAAATTTCACCCTTGGTGTAGATTTTTATTAAAACAAACTAACAAAAACATTAGGAGTTGTGTAGGAATCTTGTATCAGCTACTCCAAATTCCCAGTCAGAGAAGAAATCTCTGTTTACAACAGTTCTGACAGGCTGTCATTTAGGCTGCCAGTTTCAATCCATAATAGCTCATTATCTTCAGAAAAAGCTTTTTTTTCATCTTCAGCCAACACTGCCACCCTCCAACTTTCTTTTGTTGAACTGAACTCTAGGACAACCAAGAGTAAGTTTTTAAAAATATGTCATCTTGGGACTTCCTTGATGGTTCAGTGGTTAAGACTCCATGCTCCCAATGCAAGGGACCCAGGTTCGATTCCTGGTCAGGGAACTAGATCCCACATGCTGCAACTAAGACCCAGCACAGACAATAAATATGTATTAAAAAAATATGTCATCTATTCGAAGGCAATTATTTAGCCTCTTTAGTCTTTTTTTCTTTCATTCTTATAATCCCTGGTTCCTTTCATTATTCTCATAAGACACACTTTCTAACCTCATTGCCCTTTCTGGGTGGCCTGCTTTGGAATTACTCTATTTCTCAAAATCTGTCAGTACAGTACTGGCACATTAAACCAGATAGAGTCTGATTGGCAGAATAAAATGATAAATGACCATACTAATTCAACAAATATTTATTGAGTGTCTACTACATACCAGGCATTGTACCTCCATTGAAACTACCAAAATATCAGATATCTAAGTACTGTGACACACCAGGAAACTGAACAAAGATGAGTATCCATAGTCAGCAATGTTTTTCAACTACTACAGATTATTTTGCTCAGCATATCTAACAAGAGGGAGTAAAGAGCTAATTAGAAGAAACAGTTTAAAAAACTGACTTAAAAAACTTTTGTGAATATTTAAGCCAGAGAGAAGATGTGACTACAGGTAATATAAACACATAACAGAAAATATGATATATATTTCAGACTATATGAACAGATAATATAAAATCTACCTACTGTTAAATCTTGGACTTCCTTCTCCAGTTTAACAGCTTTTAGCTTTAAGGCTCGTTCTGCAAGAGAGGGTCCCAGTTCATCAGGGGGGTCCTCAGAATTGCAGTCTTCACCAGCGGTTCTCTGAGTGGCAGTGCTGAAAGGATGTAGCCATCCCCTAGCCATGATAAACAGCCAAAGTTATAACAAAGTTCAGAGACTGGAATGCTTCCCAGATTGACTCTCTCTTAGACAAAGTGCTTTCAGTTTCAATAACAACACAAACACTTATAATGTGCTTGTTAAGTGCCAGACCTAGTTGAAAAGATTTTATTAAATCATCTTTTCATCTCACAATATGTGAGATAAATACTATTATCATCCCTATTTTATAGATGAGAAAACCAAAGTTCAGAGAGGCTTATGCCTTGCTCAAGATCACAGTTAGTATTCTGTTGAATCAGGATACTGAGCATCAGGCAGTAGAAATAGCTGGAAGTGGGGACACAAAAGTCAGCAAGAGAACACCAAATTATAGTATCTAGAACCAGCAGGACAATGCCAGAAGCAAGAATTCAAAACAAAAAGCCATACATTCAGGTTCAGTCTCTCATTTTATAAATGGGGAAAATTAACCCCAGTAAAGGTACCTTATCAAATTGGAGTGAGGCCTAGAATTCTAAAGCTTTCTTGATATACAAGAAAAAAAAGCTTGTAAAGTAAAAGGCTTTTATAGAAGAGAATTTGCGTTAACAGAAAATGAGTTGGGAACTTACCATGTAAAATCAAATCAATCAAAAACTTATAAAACATTTACTGTATGTAGTGGACTGTGAACAGGTGAATGAAATAGATTATATAGATATGTAGTTCAGTTTACATGAACATTTTAGAATAGGGGTTTGTAGATCTTGGATTGCAGCAGTTTTGAACCCCCTGTTCAAGGAAGTTTCCATTACACCTCCTGGGTCCTCATAATTTAATATGAAGTAAAACCATCAGAAAAATCTGTGGGTGCAAAAGGTCTTTAAAACAAATAGTTTATATAAACTGGCATATACTGAAGAGTGGCCACTAACGTGAAATCTAAATGAATGCTTAGTAGGGGTAAAGGAGTTTAGTTCAAGAAAGGGAAGAGGGAACTATCAATATAAGTGTGTGGTCAAGATTACTTTTTATCTTTCATGCTAGTCCTGAATTCAGTTATTATAATATAATCTTATGTCAAATTATACATGATTACCAATTTTTAGTTCAGAAAATGTGGTCATCAAACAGGGTGAAATAGATCCTTCTTCCTAAAGTCCTAAAAAACAACATTTATCCAATTAAAAATAGGTCAAAATATCCACAGGGCCAGTTGAAGGGAACATGGCTAGGGCCCAAGTCATGAGAAAGAGGGAACTTGTGGTGGATTCATTCAATTGCTACTCTTTCAGAACTGGAGTGGGAAAAAATTTTATTAGAAGGAATCATTTTGCTCCCCATCAATTCCCTACACCAAAAACTGCCAAAAAGATTAGGGAAAAAAAGCTTGAAACCCAGAATTATACCTCTCATCCTAGTGCTGGGTCAGGTGTGTTATGGTAAAAAGGTGTATTAAGGTAAAAAAATAGTATGCAAAATTTTCGGATTTCACCGTAATTTACTTTTCAGAGATCCAACCTTACCCATCCCCCTACTCAGCAATTTTTATTTTTTCTGGTAAAGAAATTGTCAACAGGGAATCGTCCCTGAGAATAACAAACATTGGTCACTAATTAAAAGGGCCGATTCTATAGCCCTGACTGGTTTTCAATCTGAATTCCATCACTTCATGAGTATTTATGTTTGGAGACCTTACTCAAAATTTCTAAACCACAGTTTCCCCCAATTAAACGGGAGAATAAAAAGAACTACCCATAGTTCTGCAATCGGCAAAATAAGTGATCAAAAAAAGCTGCTCCAATCGATGGATAAAAGCAACCAGAACTTAAACTCCTGAAGGCAGGTGGAAGGGCCGTCTGGCAAAGCCCAACGCCCTCCTTTTACTTACAGGAAAAGTGAAGCTTAGATATTGGTTCCCATCTGCCTGCAATGCAGGAGACCTGGGTTCGATCCCTGGGTCGGGAAGATCCCCTGGAGAAGGAAAGGGCAGCCCACTCCAGCATTCTTGCCTGGAGAATCCCATGGACTGAGACGCCTGTTGGGCTAGTCCACAGGGTCGCAAAGAGTCGGACACGACTGAGCGGCTTCACTTTCACTTTATTACGTTCATACAGAGTGCTAGGAGAGGATCCCAATTCACCTGTAGGCACCAAAGCTGGAGAAAGGGGCGGGAAGGGCACGTCCCCAATTCAGTCGGAAGAACAATCCCACCTGCGAGGGCGTGACCTCAGATCTTGCAACATACCTCGGCCCTACAAGGAGGCGCGGCTGTGAACCTCAGTTTCCCGCTCTGTAAGATGGGGCCGTGAGCGCCCAGTTGTAGCGGCCGAGAGGCTAGAGAGGTCCCCTCGTCCTCCAGCCCAAAACTGCCCCTTCAGATCGCTCGTCCCTCCTTGTCCTCAAGTTACCAATCCCCACCTGCGTCGCTTACCTGCCCTCGGACGCGGCATGGACGGCCAGGGGCTGCATCCGCCGACGGACCGCCCACAGGACCTGGCGGCCATGTTCCCACCTCGGCTTACGGAAGCAGCGCATGCGCACTTGCTCCAAATGGCGAGCTACGCTCCCTTCAAAAACCACGCTTCCCAGCAGCCTTCGCGGGCGTTTTTGTTTTAGGGCCCCGGATGGGAACGCCACTTGTCGGTTTGCTCCTGTGCAGTTCTCTACCCGGTGTATAAACAACGCAACTCTTCCGGTCCCTGGCGTGCTCCGCGGGTAGGTTGGTTTCCTGTGGCAAGGGAGTAGGCACAGTGCTAGGTGCGGTATACGCGGCGACCACAGAGAGTAACCGTTGTGTCCTCAAGGAGCTTACATGAAGTTTTACACAAGGTGCAAACACCATATAAGGTCAAAATATGACCCTTATTTAAACGCGAGGGGCTTGGTGTTCCGGAACTCTAGAATACGATATAACCTAGTGTGGGGCGTTTTCCCAGGGGAAATAACGTTTGAACTGAAAGCGGAGTAACGAGTAAATGAAAAGAGAAAGCAAGTGGTTCAAGCAGAAGGAAACAGCATCTGCAAAGTCAAAAAGGAGCGCTTTGCGAGTAAGGGACTGAAGTACTGGAGGAGGCGGAGGAGCAACACAAGACCGTGGTTAGAGCCAGGGCCTTTGAGGAATTAATAAAGTCAAAGCCTGACCCTCATCTCTTGCCACTCACGCTCGCTTCTTTCGTCAATTCCCCCTTCCCCCTCGACTTAACTGTGATTGGAAATGTGTATGTTTTTAATTTCTCCTCATGTGTAAACTCCATTAGGGCAGAGATTTTTTTTTTTTGGTCTGTTCATATTTAATAAACAGTGGAACAGTGCCCTAATATAGTTGTTCAAAATCTTTTGTCTAAAGAACTTCAATGTTACAGTGCCATTACGTGTTTAAGGGGTCACTGACAGTAGTGTGGAGGAGATTGGGTCTAAGAAGTGAGGAGACAAGCTGTTGGACTGGTCCATGCAGGGAAGTGGTGTGTTCTGGCCTGGGATTACCTCACCAGAGACATTTGTAACCACCTGCTCTAAGTAACTACTATTTTAGGTATATCCAGCAGTTTTTTTTGTTGTTGTTGTTTGTTTTTAGTGTAAGCTTCATGAGAGTGTCTGCCTTGTTCACAGCTGTGATTTCTGACATCTAGTACAGGGGCAGGGGAGCCTGGTGGGCTGCCATCTATGGGGTCACTTCAGTTGTATCTGACTCTCTGCGACCCCACTAGGCTCCTCTGACCTTGGGATTCTCCAGGCAAGAATACTGGAGTGGGTTGCCATTTTCGTCTCCAATGCATGCATGCAAAGTTGCTTCAGTCGTGTCTGACTCTGTGTGACCTTGTGGACAGCAGCCCACCAGGCCCCTCTGTCCACAGGATTCTCTAGGCAAGAATACTGGAGTGGGTTGGTATTTCCTTCTCCGGTAGATGCTCCAGTATTTGTTAAATGAATTAATGAAGTTGGATGGTGTCAGTCGAGATGGGAAGAAATGGATGAATTTTAGAGATTTAGTATGGAAAATGACAGGTTGTGAGTTGTGGACACTTGGAGTTGCCAGACTAGTTACTGGATAGTCGTTAACGTCAATAAAAGTTTCTTAAGGAAGGAGGAGTGTGCCTTCTTCTGAATCTTCACCTTAGCGTGGCTTGTTTGTACTGTAGCTGTTTGAGTCATAGTTTTTCTTTGCTTGTTTGTGAGTTCCATAAAGAGAAAGCTGGAGTCTCCTTATATTCTATCCAAGGCCTGGCTCAAATGCGTCATAATCAGCAACCTTCTGTTTCCTTTTGACCTTAGGAAAACTTGGGTTAAGGAGTGATCATGATTCTCTTTTACACAGGAGAAAACAGGCTCAGAGAGGTTGGTGAACCTGCTCAAGGACCCCCACTGAGGATACAGTAATACTAGAAATCTGATAATCGAAACTCTTTGCAGTACTAGGGAGGATGGAGCTTCAAGTCCACCTTAGAACCATGGCCCTACACTTTGAAAAAAACAAACTAGAAGTGGCATCCACGCTGTAGCCATCTTGTTAAAACGACGTGTAGCTAAGTTACACCAGTTGCTGCACCCACTCATTAGGGGCGTGTGCTTCTGAATGCTGCAGTGCAAAAGGAGGGAGGACATGAGTGAAACAGAACCTGGGAATCAAGAGGAGGGGGTTCTAGGGTCAGACTCCATGTATTCAAATTCCGACTCCACCACTTCTTAAATGCGGACTTGAGTAAGTGACCTAACTACTCTGGGCTTCCATTTCCTGAACTGTGAAAACTGGGAAAACAGAACCTATCTCACAAGGTTTTGGTGCAGATTAAAGGGAAAATACCTAGAGAAGTAATTAGCACCAGGTTTGGCTACATAAAAGGCAAAAGTAAAGTGTGGAGCCCTTTGCTCAAGATTACTAAGTGGGTAACAGAGCAATAAACCAAGCATAGAGCCCTGCTAGGCATGGGGCCCTCTGTGACCGCACAGGTTGTATGTCTTGTAAGCCAGTCATGGCTAACAATGCCTGATGCATGGTGAGTGCTCAGTAAATGTTAATTATTAATTTGTAGGGTAACTCCTTCAAAGGGCCAAGATCTATTGGTGGGAAAAGGCACTCAAAATAACTAAAAATAACTAGGAAAGAATGTGACACACATCACATACACAGTTGAATTGCTGGGTGCCATTCCAGGATCTATGTTTTAAGGAAGAACACTGGCAGTGCAGTTTGTGTGAGCTCCATTGTCATTGAAGATACTCAGGTGGAATTTGGATGAAAGATGTCAATTATGGATTGGTTGCCTTTTAGCCTTTAATGGTTGTTAGAACCATGTGAAAGTCATTTCTTCAGTGGAAAGGTGCAAAATTTGAGTCAGGTGTTTACCTAGCTAATAACCACTATGGCTGAACCTTTCCTATTGGACAGTGTGCAAGATGCTTCCTGTGTGTTATCTCATTGAATCCCCCCAGTAGTCTTGGGAGAAAAGTAGCATTGTTAACATTGTTTTCACAGGTAAAACAATCAGAGGTCAAAGTCACAGCTGGTAAATGGCAGAGGCGGAGCTCAAGCAGCCTTGTCTGGATCCAGGCTTATCAGCCTAAACCTCATATTCCCCCGCTGGCAGCTGGGTGCTTCTGGTCAGGTTATTTTACTTGCTTTGGTCTCCTGCACCCTTAGAGGGTGATACAGTTTGGGTGAGGCTCAGTGGCACCCCACTCCAGCACTCTTGCCTGGAAAATCCCATGGATGGAGGAGCCTGGTGGGCCGCAGTCCATGGGGTCACTAAGAGTCAGACACGACTGAGCGACTTCACTTTCACTTTTCACTTTTCACTTTCATGCATTGGAGAAGGAAATGGCAACCCACTCCAGTGTTCTTGCCTGAAGAATCCCAGGGACGCGGGAGCCTGGTGGGCTGCCGTCTATGAGGTCGCACAGAGTCGGACACGACTGAAGCGACTTAGCAGCAGCAAATGTGTAAAGCCTTAGGTAAGTAAAGTGTGTGCAGCCCAGAGTGTAGAGGCTTCTCTAGGATTTCCTTTCTTTCCGCTTGAGTTAACCTTTGAGCTTTTGCATTTAAATGATTTTTATCTTTATTGGAGGGAAAGGTGGTGAAGGCCTGTAATGGGCCTACAGTGTTGAGAAAGTAACGAATGGCACAGTTAGAAGACAGACTGGGACTTGAGGTCCTTGCTCTTCTATAAAAATATCAAATGTTTATAAATGGTTTAGCACCCCTGTGGCATAAATAAGCCACCATCTTCTTGGTTTTCTGTGATAGGTTTACTTGATAGTAGGGTTGAAAGGGCAGACAGGTGGGTCTCCAAGTGCAAAGTAAGGTTAAAGAGTATCACCTGTATTTCTAATCATAGCTTCCAGAGCCTGAGTGCCATATGTATTAGGTGGGGAACTTCACTGATAGCAAATGATCCCACCTTACAGTGCCTGCAACATTCTGTGGACATTAAAACCTGTGCTTCTGAGTAGCACTGTGAGCTTAAAATATGTCAGCTACTGAACTTCTTGGCCTGCTAACTTCCTCTGTGCCAGATCTCTGATTTGAAAACACTCAAATCTGGGATTCTAGAATCTGTGTCATGAGGAATGATTGTAGAATTTGATAATCTCTGTAGTTTTTGTTCACTTCATGCGAGTAGGGATAATGGTATTGATTTTCAGCCTGTTTTGCCTAGAGACTGTCAGTAATGCCCAGTGTGAATCCATTTGGCACAGGTGTTGTCAGATGATCAAGTCCCATCTCTCTGTACTGCCCCAGCGATGTCCCAAGACCTTCCTTTTTCGTATGGACTGGGAATGGGATGCTGAGAAGGGGATGGAATGGCTTATTCACATGTGCTTTCATTATTCTTCAGAGGGGAAGGCAAAGACATTCAACAAAACCTTTACAACTGTAGAGATTTCTGTCTCCCTCCTTCCCCATTTCCACCCTCTGTAAAGTTATAAGGATGCCCTCTATTTCTCTCTTCTGCTTCTCTTCTTCCCATATACCCTATAATCATGCAGACAATAAAGTCTGGTCTTTGGGGTGGCCAGAGAGTTTGGGCTGCTTCCAGTCTTCTGATGTCGTCTCGTGAAAAAGGCTTCGCCTTGGATGGACAAGGTGTTATTTCCTTTGGATGAAATCCTCATCTTCTTTCTAGGTCTTCTTCATTTCCCATTCCTGAATAACAGAAAAACAGGAAAAAAATTGGTTTGTTGAATATTTAGGTATAACTTGCAGGATGAAAACAAGGTAAAAACATCCTTGATTTCTTTCTTTTCCTTATCCTCCACTTCCTCAGCAGCAAATCCTTCTTGTCTACCTCCAAAACCAGCTACTTCCTATCACCTCCACTAAACTTTTCTAATCTCTCATCAAAATTCTCCTAACTGATCTCTCTGTCCCCTCATCCATTTTCAACATAGTAGCCAGAATGGTCTTTTAAAAATGTAATTCATATCCCAGAATTCCTTGGTCCAAATTTGCCGATGACTTTCCATTATGTTAGAACAAAATCCAGAGTTCAGCCAGTGGCCCATAAGGATCAAGTAGAAGCAAGCTCTGGCTCATGGGCTAAATCTGGCTCACTACATATTTTTGTATGACCCATCAGCTAAGAATGGTATTCAGATTTTAACATTCAAAAACATTTTTTTTCATGACACCTGAAATTTATGTGATATTCAAAGTTGTGTCCATAAACAAAGTTTTATTGGGACACTGACATGTCAGCCACTTCTTTACATACTGTCTATGACTACTTTCCTGCTATGATGGCAGAGGTGGGTGGTTGTGAAAGAGACCGTGTGGCCCACAGAGCATCAAATATTTACTGTCTGGCCCTTTCCCGAAAAAGTTTGCTGATGTCTAGTCTAGGTGGTCTGGCCTTGGGCTGGTTACTTCTCTTATCTCCTGTCCTAATGCTCAGGTATTTGTTTTCAGGACCACACTTTCTTATCTGCAATTTTGAAACCAGACAGCTCTGAGACCAGAATCTTTTTCAAATGATTTGGCACAGATTCAGTGGCCTGGCCTGACCTGATATGAGGTTGTTTGAAGTCTTTATTTAATGTGCTGTGAATGTTTGTGTCTTGCTATAGAATTGTCAACATGTTTGCTTACAGAGTACCTCCTGAGAACTTAGGGTTTTTCATCATACATAGTATATGTACCACATTACCTTTCTAAAATTAAGAAAGTTCTGGAACATAGCTGGCCCCAAATTTCAGAGGTAGATTTCCCCAAGTTTCACTCCAGTCTCATGGAGTGAGCTGTTGACTGGGAGCTGGGAGAGATGGATTTGCATCCCAGCTCTCTCAGTGATGCCCTGCATAACCCTGGGCAAGTCCCTTTACTCAGTTTCCTCACCTATTAAATGGGGCCTTTCTTGTCTCAAGACATATTGTAGGTTCAGAAACCAAAGCTTGGTAGAATTATGTATTAAGAAAGAGTAAATAGGTTCCAAAGGAGATTTGAGGGTCTTGCTTTCTGAGCAAAGTTTATGAGTTTTACTGCATGGATATATTGGCAATTCTCTGTCTTTCTCACTAGCTGTTTTTTTTGTTGTTGTTGTTCTTGGTGAGGTTCTATAGAAAGGAAGCTTCCAGGTCTCTGAATTTTGATTAGCCCAACCCTTGTGGTACCTTGGCTTTTTGTAGCACCCTCCTTGATTGGAGTTTATGATGGATGGGCTCCTCTTCCGTAGCTCGGAAACACAATTGACAGGGAGAGGTTGCTCTGAGGCATTGTTCTGGGGTTTATTTGCAGTTTCCTGTTGATGACAAGAGATAGTTACACTGGTGAGGTCTAGTACTCACACAGCCTGCCCTTCAAAGAATGCAAGTAGAAGACGTTGTCCAAATATGTCAGCCTCAAACAGGGTAAGCGGTGCAAAATACCTGAGGGCCTTGGAATAAATTTATGATTAAATGACTAAAGTTACTAAAGTTAAAATATCTGAATCCTCACTGTACACCAGACATTGCATAACTTGTCATAGTTCATTTAGCCTTTTCAGTGATATATAAAGCAGATGCTTATTGTTACATTTTACAGATAAGGAAAATGAGAAGGTCAAGTCACTGCTCAAGGCCATAAAGCTGGTGAGTGAGACAGCTGGGATTTAAATCCCACAGTCCTGTCTCTTAACCTCTCTCCTGCATTCCTTCACGTTTTTTACGCTGCCTTTATTCCTTAAATTTTTCAGGTGATTGCTTAGTATCTTGGAAGTAGTTCCTTGAATGTGACATACCAATAGTTAAGCCCATAGGGAATTTAGAGAAGACTCTCTCCAAAGGCCATCACAAGGATCAAAAGTGGAGGGAAAAGTGGGGTTGAGACACTGATACAGACTGAGGTCAGTGAAGATATCCCTGAAGAAATCCCATTCAACATAAGGATTGCTGGAAGCATTAGAGACAACGGATGCAAAGCCCTGAGGATAGGGCCTGGTACACAGGGGATCCCAGGAGGGGCCCTGTACCAGTGGCTAAAGCAAGCCTCTGGAGTCAGACTTCCTGGGTTTGGGATCCTGTCTCCCATTTAGCTGAGTGACCTTGAGCATGTACTTTGACATCTGAACCTTAGTTTCCTTGTCTGTCAGATAGGGTGAATACACATGATATTGCCTCATTGGACTGCTATGAAGATTGTGTGAAATCATACAGGTTAAGATGCTGCACTAGCTGTGGTAATTATCAATACAAGTTTGTTCTTATTCAATATAGTATATTATCAGTAACCCCAAGGCCACTTTTAAGATTACAATCAGGATAAAAAGTCAAATAGTGGTGCTTCAGTGGAGAGAACACAGGCCAGAGAACTTGCTCCAAAGAGTCCCCTTCATAGGTGTGCCACTTACGACATGTTCCCTCTCAGGGTTTTCAGCTTTCTCATTTGTAAATAAGGATAGCTCCTACCCCTCAAAGAATGATCATGAAAGCCTATAGCATGTGAGGGGATTAAGGAGCAGCTCACCCCACTCTTGTTCTTGCTGTTGACAGAGAGCCCCAAGGCTGGGCCCCCTGCCAGTGACTGCTGCAAGCGTTCCTTCACAGTCACCAGCCGCAGCTCCAGGTCGATCCGGTGCTCCTCCTTTGCCCGACACTGAGCTTCCAGGGTGACCAGAGCCTCTTCAAGAGCCTTTAACTTGGCCCCTGTGTCCAAAGACATCTATGAGAAATAGTTGAGCCTGGCCAGAAATATCAGGGAGTTTGGCAGCCCCACAGGCCATAACCTGCCTTCCCAGAGAGCCCTTCTAGCCTTACTTCTGGTTAAGGGATGGACTTGGGCCCTGCAATTCTAGCTCCGTGCTGGGTTTTGTGGTCTTTATCTGCCCACTATCCATTTCCCCATTCCCCTTTCTTTTCCTATACATCGAATAGGGTTGACCTCACTTCCAGTTTAGGAGATTGGCACATATCTTAGACCTGGCCCATAATTGTATCTCATTTTCTGGTCACAGAGGTTAAAGTGAATCCTAAGGTGCTTATGGGGCCCATTGGGAAGAGAAGCCTTTCTTCTAGAGTGGCTGTGTGGACTGTGTGAGGGCTAGAGTTGTGAAGCCTTTATACCACCATGAGGGACAGAGAATGAAACCAAAGTAGGGAAAGGCAGAAGCAAGAATTAGAGACATATGCTTCCTGGTGACATCATTTAAGTCCCTGGACTTTGCTATACCTGATCACTTAAGTTATGTTTTTCTTTTCTTTCTAAGCTGGTGAGATTTCTTACTTGTAACCAAGAATCAACACAGGGCTTTTCACTGATCACAAGACCTTGCTAGGATTTTGCTGCTTATTCAGTTTAAGCCAACAAACCTGTTAGGACTTTGTTTGTGTCAGGAGTTGTATTGGATCTTAATAGGTTTAAAAATTAGTTCCATTGTTTGCCCTGAAAGAGGTTGCACTGGAGGGTTTTCTGGTAATGGTGATTCTTTTTATTCATTCATTCAGTAAATATTGAGTGCTTCTTAGGTACCAGGCAGTGTTCTATGCCCTTGAGATATATTAGTGAACAAGCAGGGAAAGATCTTTGCCCTTATTGAACTTATAATTGTGCATTTATATGTATATGTATGTGTGTGAGAGAGAGAACAATATAAATACAATAAGTAATCTGTTAAAAAGTTATATGCTATAGAAAACAATTGAGCAGGACAAGTTGGACAGTCAAGTCAACCTGCTTCAAACCCTAATTCTGACTCTTAGAAAGTTCTTCTTTATATTAAAACCAAACTGTCTTCATGTGTCTCCTTCCCATTGATTCTGGTTCCTAGCCACATAGAACAAGTCATTAAGCCAGAAGTTCTCAGTCTGAGGTTTGTGAATTCCTAGGCAATCTGTGGCTCTTGGTGCACTTGAGCCCTTGAAATTATTTGCAACATTGTGATTTGTGGGGGTTTTCTCCCTTAGGAAAGGGTCCATAAGGTTCCATCAGATTCTCATGGGGCTATGTGACCTTGGACATATTTTATATAAGGATAGGACCTCCAGTTCCCTGCAACATGTTCAGAAACCTCAGTCAGAAAGTGTGCTGAATTGCAGCTATAGAGAGAATTCAACAGAAAAATGGCCGAAAGCGGGGTGCAGAGGAGCCCAGGGTATACAGGCTCTGCAGAGGTCATGGTCCTGGATTTCAGAAGGGGATACTGGTGAAGTGTCACTGTCCATTATTCTCAGCACCTGGACCAATATTTCACACATTTGGGTCCTTAGTACATAGCTGTGAAAATGAGTTAATGTGAGGTTCAAAATGATCTCTCTTCCTTGATTCTAAAGCACACTGTTTTTCATGTGTTAAAATTTCTAAGATCAGATCTCATTTTACCACATTAAATATATACATTTGTGTTACTTTTTCATCCCCTCACTCTAAAAACAGTTACTCAATCAGTGGCACTTTCATTAGTCAGGAGAGATGGTGGTGGTGAGGAGGAGTGGAAAGGGGAGGAGAAGCCTACCTCTTCCTGGTAAGAAGCCAGGTGGCTAGTACTAAGAGAGGTGTCAAGGCTCAAGTGTGAACCCCTCATATGCTCAGGGCCACACCCCATAGATACCTGGGTTGTTCCGAATGGCTTCTTTTAGTTCCCTCTTTTCCTGCCGCAGCGCCATCAGCTCTGTCCGGATTGTCTCTTTCTCTTTCTCCAGCTTTTCTTTTTCTACCAGGTACCTCCTGGCATCCTCCTCAGCTCGGTTCTTACCGTACTTATACTGATGGGCACCTGCAGAGACGAGGCAGGAAAAGGTCCTCAATTCTGAGCTCTGGTGAGAGTACTTGGGTGGTGTTCGCTTCTCTCTCAGCCTCAATCTGTCCGTAAAATGGGAATATTTAGGTCCGTACCCCTAGATATATTTAGTGTGAAGGAGAGGAAACTAGGAGCCAAAGGGAGGCAGTAGTGCACAGAGGTGAGGAGGAAGGGCTTTGTTGTTGTTAGGTAGCTAGGTTGTGTCCAGCTCTTGTGACCCCATGGCCTGCAGCCTGCCAGGCTCCTCTGTCCATGGCATTTCCCAGGCAAGAATGCTGGAGCGTGTTGCCATTTCCTTCTCTTGGGGATATTCCTGACCCAGCGTTGAATCTGCATCTCCTGCACTGGCAGGCGGATTCTTTACCACTGAGCCACCAGAGAAAGCCCCACAAGGGCTTTAGAACCAGACAGATGAAGGTCCGTGTCTTCTTTTGCCCATTACTGGTTGTGTGGCATCAGATGAAGTGAATGCAGTGTTTTTGTGCCTTCCACTAGCTTTAGTTTCCCATTTGTCAATATGGATATCAATCAGATTTACCTCTTGGCATTGTGATAAGATTTTAAAGAGATAATTCATGAAAAGTGCTTGGTAAATAGTACCTGGCAAATAGAGCTTAGTAAATGTTAGATAATAATTTAAAATAGATTTTGTGATGTATACACATTTTTGTTTTAAAAGGGCATTTTTATAGTTAACTTTCAGTGCATATAGGATAGACAGCTACATGTAATACAGATCTACAGAGAATTGAGACCTGGGGTTAAAGTCAGACATTTCCTGTTTTATTATTGAGCAAAGGAGTTGGGGAGGAGGAAGACAGACCTAGTATTCTACTATAGGCTTTACACTATGGTGGGCAACAAATTATTATGGCAAAAATTTATTGACCGCTTACTATATACTAGGTAATTTATCTGCATTTCTAGTTAATCCTCATAAAAGTTACTGTTACTTGCTCTGCTTTATTGTTGGGAAAACTGAGGCACAAGAGGTTAGGTCTCACTGCCAATAATGGGAGAACCCAGGTTTGAACTCATGTCTATCTGACTCAAGGATCCATGCTATGAAATACTGACAAGCTCGAGCAAGGCCATAGTTTAACCTTCTAGTGAAAGTTTTTATTTTTTTATGCTACAGTCAGTCACACACAGTCCTTTGTAAGTGGGTGTGGAGCAATTCCCACAGTTTGCTGGTAACTGGGGAGTCTTGTCTCTGCAGCTCTGTAGGGATTGCAGTGGTCACCCATGGCCTATTTAAAAATCAGTTCCTGCTTTAGCTACTCTACAATTCAAACCTCATTATAAATAAAGCATGGAGGGCTGAGAAGAGGACGCATGGCCCCTGTACTTCCCAGCTATACAATAGCGTCTCAGAGGAGCTGGCTTTCAGACTTTTGGATTTTATAAACTGGTAATAAAATATAAATAGGGATATCCTGATTCACTTTGCTGTACACCTGTAACTAACATCACATTGTAAATCAACTATACTTCAGTTTAGAAAAATGTAAAAAAATATTCACAGAAAAATAGGATACCAACAAAGGACTGTTAGCATTATATTCCTGACAATATAAAGACCTTAAAACTGCCAATATTATTATTATTCCCACTGTTTAGTAGAATAATATTTTAACATCAGGAGTTGGACACAAATGTAGAACAGTCATTTATATACAGTAGAATTAACTTTATGAAAAACTTCATGCACTGTGCTTATTTTTCTCCTTTCATTGCAGATGAGTGAAAACTTCCTTATGGACCAAACCAGCAAGTAGACTCACCTTTGGGAGCCACCATTCCAATCCACCTTGCTGTGTCAGCACCGCGGAGAGCGGCTTACCTCACACCCAACCCTGTAATGCTTGAGTGTTAAAGAAGCAAACTAGATTTTCATCCTCTGTAAGTGATGAGTTGATTTTCTTTTCTACTTTCAAGATTTTCTCCTTGCTTTTGGCTTTAGCATTACTGGTTGGGGCATAGATTTGGATAATTGTGATACTGAATGGTTTGCCTTGGAGACGAACAGAGATCATTGTGTCATTTTTGAGATTGCATCCAAGTACTGCATTTCGGACTCTTTTGTTGACCATGATGGCTACTCCATTTCTTCTGAGAGATTCCTGCCCACAGTAGTAAATATAATAGTCATCTGAGTTAAATTCACCCATTCCAGTCCATTTTAGTTCGCTGATTCCTAGAATGTCGACGTTCACCCTTGCCATCTCTTGTTTGACCACTTCCAATTTGCCTTGATTCATGGACCTGACATTCCAGGTTCCTATGCAATATTGCTCTTTACAGCATCGGATCTTGCTTCTATCACCAGTCACATCCATAACTGGGGATTGTTTTTGCTTTGGCTCTATCCCTTCATTCTTTCTGGAGTTATTTCTCCACTGATCTCCAGTAGCATATTGGGCACCTATTGACCTGGGGAGTTTCTCTTTTGCTATCCTATCATTTTGCCTTTTCATACTGTTCATGGGNATTGCTGGGAGAAATATCAATAATCTCAGATATGCAGATGACACCACCCTTATGGCAGAAAGTGAGGAGGAGCTAAAAAGCCTCTTGTTGAAAGTGAAAGAGGAGAGTGGAAAAGTTGGCTTAAAGCTCAACATTCAGAAAACGAAGATCATGGCATCTGGCCCCATCACTTCATGGGAAATAGATGGGGAAACAGTAGAAACAGTGTCAGACTTTGTTTTTTGGGGCTCCAAAATCACTGCAGATGGTGACTGCAGCCATGAAATTAAAAGGCGCTTACTCCTTGGAAGAAAAGTTATGACCAACCTAGATAGTATATTCAAAAGCAGAGACATTACTTTGCCGACTAAGGTCCGTCTAGTCAAGGCTATGGTTTTTCCTGTGGTCATGTATGGATGTGAGAGTTGGACTGTGAAGAAGGCTGAGCGCCGAAGAATTGATGCTTTTGAACTGTGGTGTTGGAGAAGACTCTTGAGAGTCCCTTGGACTGCAAGGAGATCCAACCAGTCCATTCTGAAGGAGATCAACCCTGGGATTTCTTTGGAAGGAATGATGCTAAAACTGAAGCTCCAGTACTTTGGGCACCTTATGCGAAGAGTTGACTCATTGGAAAAGACCCTGATGCTGGGAGGGATTGGGGGCAGGAGGAGAAAGGGACGACCGAGGTGAGATGGCTGGATGGCATCACAGACTCAATGGACGTGAGTCTGAGTGAACTCCGGGAGTTGGTGATGGACAGGGAGGCCTGGCGTGCTGCGATTCATGGGGTCGCAAAGAGTCGGACACGACTGTGCGACTGAACTGAACTGAACTTTGGCTTTAGCATTTTAGCATGATGTGTCTTTTAAAAATTATTTATTTATTGGTTGCGCTGGGACTTGGTTGCTGCGTGCCTCTGTTGTAGTGAGCAAGGGCTACTCCTCTTTGCCGTGCATGGGCTTCTCATTGCAGTGGCTCCTCTTGCTGCGCAGCACAGGCTCTAGGTGCATGGCAGGCTTCAGGATTTGCAGCGCAAGTGCTCCGTAGTGGTGGTGCATGGGCTTAGTTGCTGCACGGCATGTGGAATCTTCCTGGACCAGGCGTTGGATTGAATCTGTGTCCCCTGCATTAGCAGGATTCTTATTCACTGGACCTCCATGGAAGACCTCCAGGAAGTGTGTGATGTGTCTTTTGTGGATCTCTTTGCCTTTATCCTACTAGAACTCCACTGAATTTCCTATATGGTAAATTAATGATTTCAATAAATTTGGCAACTTTTCAGCTATTATTTCTTTTAACATTTCTTATGCTCCTCTTTTTCTTCTCTCCTTCTAATATTCCCTTTATGTATATGTTAGTACTCTTAATGGTATGTTGCACATTTCTCTGAGGCTGTTTATTTTTCTTTGTTCATTTTTCTGTTATTTTAAATGCATAATCTCTATTGATTTATCATGAGGTTTACTGATTCTTTTGCCAGTTCAAATGTACTATTGAGCCATGTCATCTCACTTTGTCATCTTACTTGCTTTTTTTTTTTAAACAACTGAAGCTCATACTTCATTAGATTTACTTAGAATTTATCCAATGTCCTTTTCTGTGGCAGAGCTACCACATTACATTTAGTCATCACGTCTCCTCAGGTTCTTGGCTGTGACATTTCTCAGACTTTTTTCTCCCAGTTTTATAGAGATAATTGACATAGCACTTGTAAGTTTAAAGTATCGGCTTCCTTGGTGGCTCAAATGGTAAAGAGTCTGCTTGCAATGCGGGAGACCTGGGTTCCATCCTTGGGTTGGAAAGATCCCCTGGAGGAGGGCATGGCAACCCACTCCAGTATTCTTGCCTGGAGAATCCCCATGGACAGAGGAACCTGGTGGGCTACTGTCCATGGGGTCTCAAAGAGTTGGACATGACTGAGTGACTAAGCACAGCACACTGTGTAAGTTTAAAGTATACTGCATAAATGATTTGACCTATATAAATCATGAAATGATTACCACAGCAAGTTTAGTGAACAGCCATTATCTTGTGTAGATATAAATTTAAAGAAATAGAAAAAAATGTTTTTCCTTGTGATGAGAAATGTTAGCATTTACTCTTTTCTCTTTCATATGTAGCATAGAACGGTGTCAATTATATTCATCATGTTGTACATCTCTAGTATTTATTTATCTTAGAACTGGAAGTTTATACCTTTTGACTGTCCTCATCCAGTTCTCCTCCCCATACTCCCTGCCACTGGTAGCCACAAATCTGATCTCTTTTTCTATAAGCTTGTTTGTTTTTGAACTATTAATGCATTGAACCTACAGTATTATATATTAGTTCTTGGTATATAACATAGTGATTTGATATTTCTATACATTTTAAAAGGATCACCATGATAAGTCTAGTTACCAGCTGTCACCATACAAAGTTATCATGTAACTGTTGACTATATTCCCTGAACTGTACATTTCATACCCATGGCTCATTTATTATATAACAGAAAATCTGTACCTCTTAATCTCCTTCACTGCTCTCTCCCCCCCCCGGCCCCTCCCCTCTGGCAACCCCCTATTGTTCTCTGTATCTATGACTTTGTTTCTATTTGTTACGTTTGCTTGTTTTGTTCAGATTTCATGTATTAGTGAAATTATATGTATTTGCCTTTCTCTGTCTGACTTATTTCACTTAGCATGATACTGTTTAAGGCCATCTGTGTTGTTGCAAAGGGCAGGACTTCACTTTTTTAATGGCTGAGCAATATTTCATTGTATATATGTATGTCACATCTTTATCCACTCTTTTTGTCTGTTTTTTTTTTTTACTGACATATAGTTGATTTAAAATGTTGTGCTTTAGTTGTACAACAGAGTGATTAATTATACATATCCATGTATTCAGTTTTTATCAGATTCTTTTCTCATATAGTTATCACAGAGTATTGAGTAGAGTTCCTTGCGCTATGCAGTAGGCAGGGCCTTGTTGGTTTTCTATCTTCTATATAGCTGTGTGTGTATATTAATCTCAAGCTCCTGATTTATCCTTCCCCCCCATATTTACCCTTTGGTTACCATAAATTTGTTTTGATATCTGTAAGTCTGTTTCTCGTTTGCAAATAAGTTCATTTAAAGAAATAGATTCCACATATGAGTGATATTATGTTTGTCTTTCTCCATCTTACTTCGTGTGATAATCTCTAGGTCCATCCATACTGCTGCAAATGGCATTATTTTGTTCTTGTTTATGGCTGAGTCATATTCCATTGTATTTATGTGCCACATCTTTTTTATCTATTCCTCTGTTGATGGATATTTAGGTTGCTTCCATGTCTCTAGCTATTGTAAATGGTGCTGCAGTGAACACTGGGGTCCATGTATGTTTTTAAAATTCAATGGGGTCCAAATATCTTTTTGAATTGTTTTTTTCTGGATATATGCCCAGGAGTGGGATTCCTGGATCGTATGGTAGTTCTATTTGTAGGTTTTTAAGGAGCCTCCATACTGTTCTCCATGATGGTCGTACTAATTTACATTCCCACCAATAGTGTAGGTGGGTTCCTTTTTCTCCACACCCTCTCCAGCATTTATTATTTATAGACTTTTTGATGATATTTTGATTTGCATTTCTAATATACTATGATGTTGAGCATCTTTTTATATGCTTTTTGGCCACCTGTATGTCTTCTTTGGAAAACTATTTAGATCATCTACTATCTTTTGATTGCATTTTTTTTTTGAATGTAATGCTGTGTGAACTGTTTATATATTTGGAGATTAATCTCTTGTTAGTTGCTTTGTTTGCAGATATTTTCTCCCATTCATTCTATGGGTTGTCGTTTTGTTTATAGTTTCCTTTGCTGTGCAGAAACTTTTAAGTTTAATTGGATCCTGTCTTTTTAATTTTCATTACTCTAGGGGATAATATAATCTTCCAAAAAGATATTGCTATGATTTATGTCAAAGAGTGTTCTGCCTATGTTTTTCTCTAGGAGTTTTATAGTGTCCAGCCTCACATTTGGGTCTTTGATTCATTTTGAATTTATTTTTGTGTATGGTATAAGAGAATATTCTAATTATATTCTTTTACATGTAGCTGTTCAGGTTCCTCAGCACCACTTATTGAAGAATTCTTTGCTCCATTGTATATTCTTGCCTCTTTTGTTACAGACTAATTGACCATGGGTTTATGGATTTATTTCTGGGCTTTCTATCCTTGTTGCATTGATCTATTTTTCTGTTCCTCTGTCAGTACCATATCGTTTTGATTACTATAGCTTTGTAGTATAGTCTGAAGTCAGGGAGCCTGATTTCTCCAGCTCTGTTTTTCTTCTCAGGATTGCTTAGGCTATTCAGGGTCTTTAGGGTTTCCATACAAGTTAACATTTTTTTGGTTCTATTTATGTAAAAAATGCTCTTGGTAATTTGATAGGAATTGCACTGAATTCCTATTCAGGCATTCCTGAATGCCTACAATTCCTAGGCAATTGTAGATTGCCCTACATAGTATAGTCATTTTGATAATATTGATTCTTCGAAGAATATGGTATATATCTTTGCATCTGTTTATGTCATCTTTGACTTTTTCATCATTGTCTTATAGTTTTCAGAGTATGGTCTTTTGCCTCCTTAGGTAGCTTTTTATTCCTAGGTATTTCATTCTTTTTGATGCAATAGTAAATGGGATTGTTTCCTTAATTTCTCTTTCGGATCTTTCATTGTTAGTGTAAAGGAAGGAAAGAGATTTCTGTGTATTAATTTTGTATCCTGCAACTTTACCAAATTCATTGTAAACTCTAGTAGTTTTCTGGTAGCATCTTTAGGATTTTCCATGTGTAGTATCACGTCATCTGCAAACAGTGACAATTTTACTTTTTGTTTTCCAATTTGAATTCCTTTTTATTCCTTTTTCTTCTCATTGCCATGGCCAGGACTTCACAACTATGTTGAATAAAAGTGATGACAGTGGACACTCTTGCATTGTTTCTGATCTTAGAGGGAATGCTTATAGCTTTTCACCATTGAGAATGATTTTAGCTGTGAATTTGTCATATATAGCCTTTATTATCTTGAGGTAAATTCCATTCATGCCCACTTTCTGGAGAGTTTTTATCATAAATCAGTGTTGAGTTGTGTCAAAAGCTTTCTCTGCATCTGTTGAGATAATCATATGGTTTTTATCCTTCAGTTTGGTAATATGGTGTACCACACTGATTGATTTGTGGATATTGAAGAATTCTTGCATCCCTGGGATAAATCCCACTTAATCATAGTGTGTGATCCTTTTAATGTACTATTGGGTTTGGTTTGCTAGTATCTTGTTGAGAATTTTTGTGTCTACGTTCATCAGTAATACTGGCCTATAGTTTTCTTTTTTGTGGTATCTTTCTCTGGTTTTGGTATCAGGGTAATGGTGGCCTCTGACGTTGATCCACAGAGGGTGGAGCCTTAGGCATATACAGTCACCTTGGAGGACAGTGATCTTAGCAGGACTTTCTTCCTTATCTCTCTGTTACACTGCCTGACTCTTGGTATCATATCCAGCTGTTGGTGCTGCTGCTAAGTTGCTGTTAGGATTGTTCTACTGCTTTTGATAATGCTTTGTATCATCATTTGCTCCACATTCTATTCCCACTAAAGTCAATTCTTTTGAAGGAGAGCTTTGGAGTTCAGTGTTTTGTTTTTTTTTTAATTAATTTATTTATGGCTGTGCTGGGTCTTTGTTGCTGTGTGTGGGCTTCCTCTAGTTGCAGCAAGTGGGGTCTGTTCTCTTGTGGTGCATGAGCTTCTCATTGCAGTGGCTTCTCATTGTGTGCACAGGCTCTGGGGTGCATGGGCCTCAGTAGTTGTGGCACGTGGCCTAGTTGCCTCGCTGCATGTGGAATCTTCCAGACCAGGGATTGAATCCATTTCCCTTGCAATGGCAGGCAGATTCTCAACTATTAAACCACCAAGCAAGTCCCTGGAGTTCAATGTTTTTATGACTTGCCTTTTGTTTTACCCTGGGCAAAAGTCTCAGAGTCACTGTTCTGAACAATGGCCTGCTTCTCTTAGAGTGACATCTTTGTTTTGTGAACTGGGTGCTGGGTGGGGACTGTTGTCTCTGATCTTCTAAACTTGCCTCTCCTAGTGTGGAAGCCCTGCCTTATGAGTGATCTGGGGTGAGGGCATTTAGGGCCCCCATATCCTTGGCCTGCCCAATCTTGATTTGCCCTATGAGTGGAGTCTGGGAGCACCCTACTTGTGGGCTGCACTCACCTGTGATTTAATGTCTGTAATACATAGTTGGTGGTGATAAGAAATGCTGGTGACTTGATCTTACTGGGGAGATACTGCTGCTCCTGACTGGGAGTGAGAGGAGAGAGAGCCCTGTTCTTTTGTCCACAGCTGCCCAGAGTAGAGATTCTGCCTCACTGAGTTGGGAAAGAGGTAAAGGAATGGGTTGTAGCTCAGATGTCACAAAGTCTCTTAACTGAGATTTAGTAAGTAAATTATTTAGAGTAAATCTTCACTTGCCATATGCGCTTAGTAAAGTTTCTGGAGACTTTAGATGACTGATTTAGCAGTCCTCACTGGTTATGGTCGTTTTCTGGGAAACAGGTCTGTGGAGCTTCTAATGCCACCATTTCCTCAGTGTCCCCTCAGTTCCCATGATTTTTGTGTTCTTGTGTTTGTGTCCTTTTGCCGTCCCCTTCCACCATAGATAGGGCTGACCTATGTAACCATTAGGATGTGGCAGAAATGATCACAAAAGCCAGTTCACAAAAACAACGCAGCTTCTACTCTGTTCCTCCTTCCTGGGTCATGTGCTGTCGGGGAAGTCAGCTGTCTTGTCTGAGGACAAGGAGCCCAATGGTGAGGTCCTCATGGCAAGAAACTGAGGCCTCCTTCCAAAAGCCAGCACAGACTTGCCAGGCATACACATGCACCACCTTGGGAGCTGATTCTCTAGCATGTCAAGCTATCAGATGATTTCAGATGACCAGCTGACTTCCTGACTGTGACCTCATGAGAGACCCTAAGCTGGAGCTACCTAAGCTGTCTTGGGATTCCTCATCCACAGAAACACTGACATAACACACACTTATGTTTTGAGCTGGGAAATTTTGGGTAATTTATTATGTAGCAATAGGTAATTAATGCATGATCTTGGGTAAAACCCTTCTCTTATGTTCTTATTTCTTCATCTGAAAAACATTGTTAGACTAGATCCATGGTTTCCAACCGTCTTTGAGGAGCTGTGTGATTTCACAATGATGGATAACAGGCTACTGTGTGGAGTAAAGAGGAAGCCAAGAAGGTCTCTGGACTCCAGGCAAAGCAGCTCCGCTTTTTCTCCTCCTAATAAACAGCCTCAGTATAAGATTTGATTTGAAGAATTTTTTTTTATCTTTGTTCTAGGTTTTTTTTTTGGTTACATTTTGTGATTTCTTCAATCTTACATGCTTATTTCAATTCAGTTTCCCATTTTGAAATGGGTATTCCATAAGGCTGTGCATTTCTAGTGTCCACAAGCATAGAGCATAAGCAATGTTACAACAACCCTTTAATTGTTCAAAGAGGAAACTCTGGAGAGGGGAGGGACTTTTCCAAAGTTACACAGTAGTTTAGTGACCAAGTAAGGAATGGAATACAAATCTCCTGACTCTAGAAGAGATTATCTGTGCTAATGAAGTGGACTTCCCTGGTGGCTCAGTGGTAAAGAACCCACCTGCCAGTACAGGAGAAGTAGGTTTGATCCCTGGGTGGGGAAGATCCCCTGGAGGAGGAAATGGCAACCCACTCTAGTATTCTTGCCTGGAGAATCCCATGGACAGAGGAGCCTGGTGGGCTACAGTCCATGGGGTCAAAGAGTCAATACAACTGAGCAAATAAACAACAATGATATGGAGTTATCATAAAGAAAAGTATTTTTAAAAATAAATCTTGACAAAGCAAAGACTAGAACTTGACTCTGTTCAGGTACAGGGGGAAGAAAGTAAAAGCAACAGAAGACTCTTGAGATATGCTGTCCTACAGAAAGCTGGCTTGCTCATAGAGATAAATCATACAGGAGTAGAGATTTATGTTGGGAATCAAAAAGACCTTTTACCATAGAGTTTTCTGACACCGTTAGTCATTACTTTGCAGTGTGGCAATCAGGCAGTTCAACAAACTTTTATGAAGTGCTAGGCAGAGCCTGAGCTGGGACACAGAGGTGAAAACTCTCTCTCTGTATATGTGGCTTTATGTAGTGCTAAAATTTTTAAATAGTTGCTAACATTAAAAAATAAGTAGATTTCTGGTTTGTTTTGAATAATTGGCAAATCTGAGCTGGCAGTGTGCCTGGGGACCTTGGCTGGAGCTGAGTGTTGGCTGCCCCTAGAGCTGGGGCCTGAGCACTGCAGTTTCCTTCAGTCTCCCCTAGCCCATTCCTGTTATTTTCCTTCTCAGGCCTCCTGCTCACTGCCCTTTATCACTCTGCTTGTGCTGTTATTTTTCTTAGAGTATTTTCTTACATCTCTCCTTACTCACTTACCATATGACCCCTGGAAGGATCTGATTTTGAGACCCTCCCCACCCACCCTGCCTCTGTCCCGGACATTCTCCTCCTTTCCTCCCTTGCACACAGAACTTACTGGAGGCGTGGCGCTTGACTTTGACCTGTGGGTCCACCCGATGGGATTTTTCACTGCAGGTGGAGGCATGGCGCTTGACCTGGGCTCCAGAGGGACGCTCAGGCTCCTCATCCTAGGTAGGAGATGGGAAGAGAAGATAAAGCATGGGTGGCTCCAAGCCCTCAGTGTGGGTGCTTTGAGATGTGCACTTGATGGCTGAGTGCTGCCTGACCTCTGAGATCCTGGCCTTACACTTTTAGTTGTGTGCAGCCCTCAGCAGTCATAAACCACTTGCGCTGGCAGTATGTTACTTGATCCTCATATCTTCCTAAAGGCAACCCTAAACTGGATTTTCTGCTGAGTGGAAAATTAGGACGTCTCAAAAGACTTTGGGTGACCATATTTGATTTACCATAGATTTTTTTGTCAGTACATCAATTGGATATATAAATTTTCTGAATTGCTAAAATAAAGTCTTAAGTTACAAAGAGTCAAAGTTGAGATCAGCCAGTGATAGAAGTGGCATAACTTAATAGACTGGCTATACATTTTCACAGGAAAGAGTAGTGAGAACACTCAACATCTTGTCAAAGCTCAGGAAACCATGAGTGGACTATAATAGTCATATAATAATGATATTGATAATAGCAGTATTATTTACCCTCATTGTAAGACCTTCCAGTGTTTAGGTACTGTGCTAAGCTTTTTCCATAAAGTATTTCATTTAGTTCTTGCAAGACCTAGAGGTAAGAGCTCAGACGGTCATCCAGCACTGTCCAGGGCAGAGGTCCTGGCCTGCAGACACATCTGCTTTCCTTGGCACCTTGACTCCCTCTCTCTGTCCATGAGCTGTGAGGCCTGACTCACCAAACAATGTCTAGTCAGAATGTGGTCCTCTTGCTCTCTCATGGCAGGAGGAGGCACAGGGCAGATTGTGGAGCAGGATGGGTCATGTGATGGCTATAGAGGCCTTACTGTCGGTTAATAAGCTGGCATCTTCTGGGTTTAGTGAGCAAGACAGGGAGATTGTCCTGGGAACTGAAGCCCAGACTGTGGATGCCGCCAGGTAAAGGGCCGTGGGGGCAGCCACTCAGTTATCATCCACCTGAGACAACTACTGAATCAGTTCATGTGACAGGGGTGGAAAGCCCAAGCCTGCTCAGACTGGAGCAGTGCTCTGTAGCTTGCAGAGCCCTCTCTTCTTGCTGGTGAGGGGCTCTTTCCTCCACACTGCCCAGCCTCCTATTCCAGAGATTCTCCCAAGCCAGTCTGGGGCAAGAAGGTCCCCTCTCCTCCTCCTTCCAGTGCTGGTTAAACAAAAAGGATTTCTCTGAGGCAAAGGAATAGTGAGGGAAGGAGAGAGGGAGAGCTAATAAGTGGCCTTTGCCATGTCCCCCAAAGTCCCAAGGGACCATACCTGCATCTTTTCATAAGGAACATCATCATAGACTCGGGGCTCAGGCCACTGATCCTGGCAGGATCTTGCATATCTAGAAAATACAAGGGATGAGGATGATGTGACAATGATACTCATGCAGCTTACAGTGCTTTCCTGTCCACTTATTTGATTCTGGCAGCAGCTTTTAACGGAGGTCAGAAAGTCGGTGATAGCAGCATGCCAGGCAGCACTGTGCCACGGATGTGTTTAGAGCTTACAGGCAGGGACGCATGGGATTCTCACAATCCAGGAAGCAGGTTAATCATCACCTCCATTCTGTACGTGAGAAAACAGAGGATCCAGGCTGGCAAGCAACCAGCCCAAGCTGTTGGTTGTGATAGAATCATAACTCGAAGCTGGCACTTATAACGCAAACTCTGCAGACGAGCCTCATGCCTGCCCAAAGGCTCAAGGGTATGGGGGCCTTAAGTTTCTATGGCATGAGAGCAGAGCCCAGGCCATGGTCCAAAAGAGCTTCTCCTTTCTGGCTCATTGCATCCACAGCATCCCCAACCCTGAGCCTCCTCCTTTAACCAGCTTACTCCTCCTGACGGAAGAGGAAGGCACCCACTCTGACTTTCCAAGGAAGCAGTCTTTCTCAGCCCATCCTCCCTTCCCTCCCATTCCGCCTCTGAGAGGGAGCTGAGATAGGCAAGGTTGTAGGCAGCTTTGGGGGGCTGTGGGGTCCTGGCCCTTACAAGAAGGAGTTGCGCCCTGCACTGACGATGCTGGTTAGGGTCTCCACATCCACATAGTCATAGTGCAGTGCTTCGGGAGTGACTTTGGAGCCCATCTCCACTAGCAGCAGCCCAAGCCAGCGGCCCATGTCCTCCGAGCAGCTTGCCTGAGGGAGAGAAGGCACAAGCTGAGTTCACTGTGGCACATTCAGGCCTCTGGCTACCCACTCACTTCAGCCAAACCCATATACGTATAGTATCTGTTTGGACTTAGGGATCCAAGAGGAGCAAGACTAGAACAGTCATCCAGAAACCCAAGTTTTCTGGATAGGAACTAGAGAAGCCAACTACCTCTCTAAAACATAAACCTCACTCATTATCCTCAGAGCCTTCCAGACTGATTGGATATGAAAGCAAAATTTAGGTGTTCTCTGAATTTTTTTTTTATTAAATGAGGAGCCTATTTATCACATAACCCACATTTTTTCTTGAATCATAAATGCCAATTATATATAATATTGTATACAGGAAAATCTCTAAGAAGTTGCTGGTCAACTAAACACATGTTTTCATTTAAAGAACATTATCATAAAATAATATATATATTAGAAAACTTATGAATTTTTGCCTAACTAAAAGTTATGACAGTTTGATTCCACCTGTTTGACTTAGTATGAATAGAATGCTAGATTTCTAATTTTAAAAAATAGATATGCAACAAGCAACAAAGATTTACTGTAAACTACAGTCAATATCTTATAATAACCTGTAATGGAAAATAATTTCAAAAATAATATATGTGTATATATAACTAAATCACACAAAAAAAGAACTCTACTTTTTGAAATTTAGGAATGTTTATCATTTTTCCAGTTTTTCTAAATGTTCTATGGACATCTAATAATATATGAGATGCAGAATTTTAAATATATTTGTGTAGGATATAAGATTAATATAAGTTAATATAAATAGAAATCTATTATGTTTAAATTACTAATGACATCATTCAAGATGCTCCTATTATTTTTTTTGCACTTGATAAATACTCTCAGAGAAATGTTAAAGAGCATCATCATAAAATCAAGTTAGCACACAAAAACTAAACTTGAATTTAAAAAGCACAGTTTTTGCTAGAAAGCTCTTTCTGAAGAGAAAGGGAAAGCTCTTTCTGAAGAGAAATAAAAGACCCATCTCAAGCTATCGAAAGTAGAAGTGACTTACAGAATCAATATTCCTTACATTTAATAACTGAGAGAGGCAGTGAGTACTGGGCAAAGAAAACAATACCAAGAAGCTGGATCTTAGTTGTAGGAAAAAGACCAAGAGGCCATAAATGCTCTGTGGAGCTTTGGATGAAGCATGTGACTGCCCTGGCCTCAGTTTCTTTATCTGTAATATGAGGGGATAGTTGTTTAAGTTTTCCTCCAGTTATATTTTAAATTTCTAAATAGCTGAAGGATTGACATATAGAGATTCAGTGTATTCTGTATGACCCCAGAGCGGAGGCCTGCTGTCGCTGGGTAGTTAGAAAAAATGAGTGGGTGAAATGAAATCACATTGTCATTCAGCCGTTTGTCCAACAGATGTTAATTGAGTCCTTACTGTGCCTTATTGAGCCCAATACTGTCCAGCCCAGGATTGCTGGATATCAGGCTGGGTTCTGGAAAAACAAAAATATGCAGAACAAGTGTAGTTGCTGCCTACACAGAGTTTTAAGATTTCAACTCAATATGGAGAGAATCTGTTAAAATTTAGTTGCTTGGTGGGAGAAGCAGTGGTTTATCTGAGATGAACAGTCACTGGTGGGAAGTAAATTTTAGAGAGGTTTCCAAAATTAGATCAGAGTTAGACTAGATGCCTTTCAGGCTTGGGACTATATTTATAAGGCAGAATAAACAAACCTTGGGTCTAGGGTTGCCAGATTTAACAAATAAAAACGCACAATTCTCTTAAGTTTGAATTTCAGATAAACAAGTTTATTAGTATAGATATGTCCCAAATATGGGATATACTTGTACTAAAAAGAATTAGTTATCCGTATATCTGAAATTCACATTTAAGTGGGTGTTCTATAGTTTAACTGGCTACTTGGCAACAGTTGGCTTACTTTCCCTCTTCCTTAGTCCCTGTACAGTCAATAAAGTCCCCTGGACAAAAGCCAACCCCCAGGCCAGAGCTCCTCTTTAGCTCCCACCCCTAAGCTATTTTCTCTTCTCACCTCCAAGATAGCAACTTCCTGCCGGTTGTGTAGGATCTGAAGGCAAATGGGTGTCTGGGCCCAAACCCTGGGGCCACCTCACAGCCGCGGAGGGCAATGGCGTTCACGTGGGTCCGCAGGTCTGTGCGGTCTTTATGGAAATACAAGGTGTTGTGCTTCAGGCGGCACCAGCGCTCCTTCCATCCGTGGTTCACCAGCACGTTCAGATAACCTGGGAGGGAGAGACCAGCGATGCGACCTCCTGACGGTGCTGGGGGACACAAGTCAGGGCGCAGGGACAGAGGGCCTGGGCAACTCCTGTACTCTAGCTGGAGAGAAAGGCCTTCTGGGTCCCGAGTCAGCTTATTCCTGGTCTGTGACCTCAGGTTTCAGTTTGTTATCTGTGAACAGGGGATTGATAATCATACTTGTACATACCTGCACAGCCTTCAGACCATACCAACCTTGATGAAAAGCACAGAACCACTATATATAATGAAGGAAAGACACAACTCTTCCTTCTGCCTTTCCTCCTAAAATAGCAAAAATTGCCAAGGACAGAAAACAATGGCGGATGCTGCCACCTGGTGGCAGCATGTGGGAACAAAAATCGTGTAGCCAGGATAAAGAGCTAAAAACAAGTGAGGGGCAGGCTGATGGCGGATGACTTTAGCCCTTTAATGTTTTAGGTCTTAATTTATTTTTTACCGTAACAGTGTCCTCAGCCACTTACAAAATATTTCTTTATATCCATGTTCTTTTATAATGTTCTTTCCAGGTTAGCAGAATATTACTGTTTACCTAAAACACGTGATTTTTTTTTAATTGGATTCCAGCACATGGAACAATGCATTTAGATGAACAATGTTTCTTTTCTTTCCAACTACTTTTAATTTGCATTTTATGCATTTACAATAAAGTCCTTATATATATTTATTCAAGAAATATCCTTGTAAGACTGGACCATAACTTAAACACTTGGTATATTATATTATATACTGGGAAGTTAAGATACTCTCCTCTTGTCATAGTAGAGGGAACTAAGGCCCAGAGATGGGCAGTGATTGGCACTAATGTCATGCGAGCATAGAAATAGGACAGTTGGTTGACTTTTTCTTCTGTTAGGTGTCAGGGCCTCATGGAGAAGTGGTGGATGGGCATGGATTATTGATGAAATGGGGGCTAGTCATCTAGTAGGATTCTATCCTCTGCCTTAGGAATGAGGTAGATTAGGCCCGGAGGGTCTTCTGCCTTGGCCCCAGGATCCCTCATCAACAGGGTCTGAATTCTCTGCATGCATGGTACCCACCACAGCACGGAACCTCCTCGGTAGAGGACGCCTGCAGGTCATCAGCCAGTGCCTTCTTCTTAGAGAAGCTGATGATACGGGTGATCTTGCGGCCTGCAGCCCTGCTCATTGAACCCTTCAGCTCTGACAGGCTGCTCTTCTTCCCTTTGCCTGTTGCCAAGGGGACAGGCAGGGAGATGGGTTAGGTGAGGGGAGGGAGCCCCAAGTTCCAGATCCACCTGCCCCTAGCCTTCCCCCCAGCCTTTGAACCGGCACACAAGGCCTGGCCCAGTATGGATAGGCCAGGTCACATCAGCCAGGTCTCCAGGATGGTCGGGACCTGATCTGCACTGCGTGTGCTCATGGCAAGGCCCCTCCCAGCTCTAGCATTTTCCCACCTGAGTCCCCAGAGGCTCCTACCATGTTCACGGCCCAGAGTGGAACAGCTGTCACCCATGCCCAGGCTGTCAGAATCCGAGGTCTGCTTCTCTTGAGACAGCCTCTGGGGAGGAACACAGACAGCCCCCTGTCAAAGGCACACTCAAAGTCTCCCTTTCTTGGTTCAGTCTCCCCTTGACCCCTGTACATGAGGATTAGCTAACGAAATATTTATCAGCAACTGTCATACTGGTATGAGGAGGACAGCTATGACTTAGGGTGGTTGTGTCTTCCATTTATTTCGAAGTGAGGAATTCATTCTATTTGGGGAGTGAGAAATTCAATATAATAGGCTGAGATTAGAGTCCTGGGAGTTTGGACCACGTAAGGAATCCATTACAGTTCTAGCTTGGGTGAGAGAATGGCAAAGATACCA